>JASVEL010005942.1:0-164976 GCA_032618575.1 Nicotiana noctiflora
TTTGAAGTTACGTATTGCTGGACAAGAGTGTAGCATAATGATGTCGGAGATGTGACTATCGACGGTGATGGTGTTTTGAGGATGCGGGGCCGTATATGTGTGCCCGATGTTGATGGTTTCCGGGAGGTTATACTTGAAGAGGCGCACAGGCTCGCGGTACTCTATTCACCCGAGTGCCGCAAAGATGTTCCAGGACTTGAGACAGCACTACCGGTGGAGGAGAATGAAGATGGATATTGTTAGGCATGTAGCTAAGTGCCTCAATTGCCGGCAGGTCAAATATGAGCATCAGAGACCGGGCGGTGTTCTTCGGCGTATGGTTATTCCCGAGTGGAAATGGGAGAGGATCACCATGGATTTTGTTACTTGGCTCCCTCGGACAGCGAGGAAGTTTGATTCTGTATGGGTGATTGTTGATCGGCTGACTAAGTCCGCACATTTCATCCCGGTTAGTACTACTTACTCATCGGAGCGGTTGGCAGTGATCTTTATTCGGGAGATTGTCAGGTTGCATGGGGTCCTAGTGTCTATTATATCTGACAGAGGCACTCAGTTCACTTCTCAGTTTTGGAGAGCATTTCAGCGAGAGATGGGTACGAGGGTTGAGTTGAGTACAACATTTCACCCCCAGACAGACGGGCAGTCTGAGCGTACTATTCAGATCCTGGAGGATATGTTGCGGGCATGTGTGATTGATTTTGGTGGTTCGTGGGATGAATTCTTACCACTTGCTGAGTTTGCCTACAACAACGGCTACCAGTCGAGTATTCAGATGGCCCCGTACGAGGCATTGTATGGCAGACGGTGTAGATCTCCCGTCGGATGGTTTGAGCCTGGTGAGGTTAGATTGCTAGGGACTGAGTTAGTCCAGGATGCTCTGGATAGAGCAAAGTTGATCCAGGAGAGGCTTCGTACAGCACAGTCTCGTCAGAAGAGTTATGCGGACCGTAGAGTTCGAGAGTTGTCTTTCATGGTTGGTGATAGAGTATTGTTAAAGATTTCACCTATGAAGGGTGTAATGAGGTTCGGGAGGAAAGGGAAGCTGAGTCCCAGGTATATTGGTCCTTTTGAGATACTCAGGAGAGTTGGAGAGGTGGCATATGAGTTAGCCTTGCCACCCAGTTTATCCGGCGTTCATCCGGTATTCCATGTGTCTATGCTCCGGAAGTACATTGGAGATCCGTCTCATGTATTAGATTTCAGCACCATCGAGCTTGATGGTGATCTATCCTATGATGTGGAGCCTATTGCTATTTTGGGTCGTCAGGTGAGAAAATTGAGGTCCAAGGAGATTGCATCGGTTAAGGTTCAGTGGAGAGGTCGACCCGTGGAGGAGGCTACTTGGGAGGTTGAGCAGGAGATGCGGAGCAGATACCCTCAGCTATTTGAGACTTCGGGTATGTTTCTTGACCCGCTCGAGGACGAGCGTTTGCTTAAGAGGGGGAGAATGTGACGACCCGGCCTGTCGTCACGGGAATTACCACCCCGTTATGTTGTAATTACATAATTCATGCTTTTATATAAGTGTTAGAGTCTATCGGGGGAGTTAGGAGTGAATTGGATTGAAAATGAGGCATATAGCCTTTTTGAAGGAGACTTGAATAAGGAAAGTCAACCCGGAGTTGACTATTTGGTTAGAGGGCTCGGAATCGGATTCTGATGATTCGGTTAGTTCCGGAAGGTGATTTATGACTTAGGGGAGCGATCGAAATTGAATTTGGAGGCCCGGTGTAGAAATAGGCTTGAATTGGCTAAGGTTGAATTTTGGCGAAATTCGAACGGTAGGTGAGATTTTGATCCGGGGGTCGGAATGGAATTCCGACAGTTGCAGTAGCTCCGTTAGGTGATTTTTGATGTGCCTGCAAAATTTCAGGTCATTCGGACGTCGTTTAGTCGGGTTTTTGATTGAATGCGTAATTCGGAAAGTTTTAAGGAATTTAGGCTTGAATCCGTGTGTAATTGGTGGTTTTGATGTTTAGGATGGTGTTTTTATGATTGGAACAAGTTCGTATCGTGTTTTGGAGTATGTTGGTGGTTTTCGTTGGGGTCCCGGGGGCCTCGGGTTGAATTCGGGGGTCCAAACGGACCAATTTGTGCCAAAAGGCACTGCTGTGTTGGCTGCTGGTTTTGTTGCAGATGGATGCTCTATGCGATCGCATAGGGTAGATGCGATCGCATAGAAGGATGGAAGTGAGCCCCGGAGTTGTTCTATGCGATCGCGTAATAGGAGATGCGATCGCATAGGTATGGAAACTGGCAATCTGCGATCGCAGGGTCACTTGTGCGATCGCATAGAAGAGATTGGAGAGGTGAGAAAAATGTGCTATGCGATCGCATAGCAAGGGGTGCGATCGCATAGGTTTGTCAGACTGTGCATTGCGATCGCATAGCCAGTGTTGCGATCACAGAGAAGAAAAAATGAGGCCTGGAAGGTTGTGCTATGCGATCGTGGGAGTGCATTGCGATCGCATAGAAGGGGAAATCGACAGGAGTGCATTGCGATCGCATAGAAGGGGAAATTGGCAGGAAGATTTAACTCTATGCGATCGCATAGGGTTATTGCGATCGCTTAGAAGGAATAGTTCTGGCAGTGAATTTAATCCAGAAACAGAGAGTTACGGGTTTCATTCATGAACCCTCCAGTTTTGAGTTCTAGAGAGAGAAACTCACGGGAATTGCTGGTAATTCATCGGGGATTCGTTGGAGGTAAGTTTTGTGGCTTAATTACATCATTTTAACATGAAATCCTTGGTTAAATCCCTATAAATGGAAGATTTAATGTGGGTTTGAGCCCTAGGCCTAAATTTAAGAAAAACACTGATTTGAGTGGGCAAATGGAGTCCGATTTTGGTAAATTTTATATGCCTAGACTCGTATCGAGATGAGGATTCCGAATATGCAATTTTTGTAATTTTTCGACAAGTGTACCAAAAGTCGGGTTTTGACAACTTGTGGGTTTTGATATAAATTGGGTTATTTCGAATGAATTTCGTGAAATTAGCGTATATTGATGCATTCTCTATGATTTTGAGCAGAGTTGGCATCCGTGGAGATTGATTTGCGAGGCAAGCGCAAGGCGGATTGAAGCTTCTACCGGTTCGAGGTGAGTGGTAGTAGTAAACAATGCACTGAGGGTTTGAAACCCCGTACTAGCACTTTACAGTGCTATATTGAGATGAGACACGCGTTCTATGACGGGCGTGGTGACATTGTGGTAGGGGGTTCGGACTTAGTCCTTCCCGGCTAATAGAATACTGTGTTGTACGACTGATAATAAGTTTATAACTATGCAATTGGGCTGATAGCCATGTTTGGGGCCTTGTGCCGATCTGTAGAGCATTAGGGAACCTATAGAGCTACGTGACCCTTATATCGTGTTGGAAACAAAAACTCAGCCGCAGCTCTAGCTGTATAGCATAATATGAGCCCGTACTAGATGTGTACATTGAGAGAGATTATCTAGGGTGGAATTCCCTGTTCTAGGCTGAGCAGACCTGAAAGGCCAAGTCTATACCGATTGAGATGAGATAGGGTCAAGGACCCACTATGAGATGTTATATTGGGCCTGAGAGGCCAAGTGCATACTGACTGGGATAGGGTCGAGGACCCATTACGAGGTATTATGTATATAGATACCTATATTGGATCGGACTGCACGCCGCAGTAATGTACATGTAATATACATGTAATATACATGTGGGACGGACTGCACGCCGCAGTATTATTGCGCTTGGGCTGTAGGAGCCCCTTCGGAGTCTGAGTCTGCACACATTCTCAGTGAGCGCTGGTGTATATCATGGGATCGGGCTACACGCCGCAGCAGTATAATTATATATGTATATATATATATATATATTGGATCGGACCGCACGCCGCAGTGATATATGGTGGACCTGGCTGCACGTCATAGCACCATAGCGCTTGGGCCTAGGGAGCCCCTCCGAAGTCTGTATACACCCCCAGTGAGCGCCGTCGACGTAAAATGGAGCGGGCTGCGCGCCGCAGCGGTATATGTATTGGAGCGGGCTGCACGCCGCAGCATTATACTTAATCATACCCTACTATTTACTTAAATACTTATACATTATAGACATAAGTATGTGTCTTTATATGTTGAGATGGCCGTACACCGTAGGGGTACGAGCGAGGGTTAGTTCAGTGTGGAATCTTGTAGAGATAAACGTAGATTGGAGGTTAGAGTACTACTATAGTGATGACATACTTGTGAAGGTTGCCTTAGAACTGCTAAGTGATAGCACAGGAGTTCTTACTTTCAGTTATTATTTATTATTGTTACTCACTGAGTTGAAATATACTCACCCCACTCCCCTGCACTTTTTGGTGCAGATCCACAGGTACCCGAGAGCAGTTGAGACATTTTAGCTGCTGATCTATATCTACTTGGCGGAGATTACGAGGTAGCTGCCAGCGTCCGCAGAGCTTGTTTTCTCCTTCTTTATCATCTTGTTGATTTCCTATTTGCCTAGACTTGGTTGTATTAGGATGCTATTCTGTAGAGACTCAGTCTCGTGACACCACGATATGTTTGGGACCGTATTTTGTATGTTTTACGTTTCGGTTATCACCTGTTATGACTAACTACTGTTTAAGTTTAATTTATTTAAAAATTGGCTGGTTTAAGGGATAATATGGTCGGGCTTGCCTAGCATTGTGTTGGGCGCCATCACGACTAGGGTTTGGGTCGTGACATATAGTCTCCAGTTCATGATCGACCCCGCACTCTCAAGAGTGTGCGTGTCTCGCCGCTATACAGCGTCACAAAGTGGTATACCGGGGTTTCGAACCCGCTGGTCATCACCCACATCTATTACTCACCTCAATACGGCGCGACAACTACTCCGCGATGCCCTTTCCACGAGAATCAAGCTCCGCACGCGTAGAATCTGATCAAATACAGTAGAAACACAACAAATTAGGCCAATGGGACGACACCCAATCAATATAACTCAATTTACATCAGAATTCCCAAAGTTGCCAAAACCCTACTTTCGGTACGCTTGTCGAAAAATTACAAAAGTCACATATTCGGAACCCTCATCTCGATACGAGTCTAGGCATATAAAATTTACCAAAATCGGACTCCATTGGCCCACTCAAATCGGTGTTTTTCTTTAATTTAGGCCTAGGGCTCAAACCCACCTTTAATCTTCCATTTACAGAAATTTAACCCATGATTTCATGTTAAAATGATGTAATTAAGCCACAAAACTTACCTCCAACGAATCCCCGATGAATTACCAGAAATTCCCGTGAGTTTCTCTCTCTAGAACTCAAAAATGGCGTTTTGGGTTAATGAACCCGCGACTGGTTCTGTTCTGGTTTTAATTTCACTGCCAGACCAATCCTTCTATGCGATCGCAATGACCCTATGCGATCGCATAGAGTTAAATTTTCCTGTCGATTTCCCCTTCTATGCGATCGCAATGCACTCCCACGATCGCATAGCACAACCTTCCAGGCCTCATTTTTTCTTCTCTGTGATCGCAACACTGGCTATGCGATCGCAATGCACAGTCTGACAAACCTATGCGATCGCACCCCTTGCTATGCGATCGCATAGCACATTTTTCTCACCCTTCGAATCTCTTCTATGCGATCGCACAAGTGACCCTGCGATCGCAGAGTGCCAGTTTCCATACCTATGCGATCGCATCTCCTATTACGCGATCGCATAGAACAACTCTGGGGCTCACTTCCATCCTTCTATGCGATCGCATCTACTCTATGCGATCGCATCTACTCTATGCGATCGCATAGAGCATCCGTCTGCAACAAAACCAGCAGCCAACAGCAGTTCAAAAATACAAGAAATGGTCCGTTTGGACCCCCGAAATCAACCCAAGGCCCCCGGGACCCCAACGAAAACCACCAACATACTCCAAAACACGATACGAACTTGTTCCAATCATAAAAACACCATCCTAAACATCAAAATCACCAATTACACACGGATTCAAGCCTAAATTCCTTAAAACTTTACGAATTACGCATTCAATCAAAAACCCGACTAAACGACGTCCGAATGACCTGAAATTTTGCAGGCACATCCAAAATCACCTAACGGAGCTACTGCAACTGTCGGAATTTCATTCCGACCCCCGGATCAAAATCTCACCTACCGTTCGGATTTCGCCAAAATTCAACCTTAGCCAATTCAAGCCTATTTCTACACCTGGCCTCCAAATTCAATTCCGATCGCTCCCCTAAGTCACAAATCACCTCTCGGAACCAACCGAATCATCAGAATCCGATTCCGAGCCCTCTAACCAAATAGTCAACTCCGAGTTGACTTTCCTTATTCAAGTTTCCTTCAAAAAGGCTATATGCCTCATTTTCAATTCAATTCACTCCTAACTCACCCGATAGACTCTAACACACTGATATAAAATCATAAAACATGTATTTACAACATAACGGGGTGGTAATTCTCGTGACGACGGGCCGGGTCGTCACATTCTCCCCTCTTAAGCAAACGCTCGTCCTCGAGCGGGTCAAGAAACATACCTGAAGTCTCAAACAAGTGAGGATATCTGCTCCGCATCTCCCGCTCGACCTCCCAAGTGGCCTCCTCCATGGGTCGACCTCTCCACTAAACCTTAACCTGATGCAATCTCCTTAGACCTCAATTTTCTCACCTGACGACCCAAAATAGCAATAGGCTCCACATCATAGGATAAATCACCATCAAGCTGAATGGTACTGAAGTCTAATATATGGGACGGATCTCCAATGTACTTCCGGAGCATAGACACATGGAATACTGGATGAACGCTGGATAAGTTGGGCGGCAAGGCCAACTCATATGCCACCTCTCCAACTTTCCTAAGTATCTCAAAAGGACCAATGTACCTGGGACTCAACTTTCCTTTCTTCCCAAACCTCATGACACCCTTCATAGGTGAAATCTTCAACAATACTCTGTCACCAACCATGAAAGACAACTCCCGAACTCTACGGTTCGCATAACTCTTCTGACGAGACTGTGCTGTACGAAGCCTCTCCTGGATCAACTTTGCTCTATCCAGAGCATCCTGGACTAACTCAGTCCCTATCAATCTAACCTCACCAGGCTCAAACCATCCCACGGGGATCTACACCGCCTGCCATACAATGCCTCATACGGGGCCATCTGAATACTCGACTGATAACTGTTGTTGTAGGCAAACTCAGCAAGTGGTAGGAACTCATCCCACGAACCACCAAAATCAATCACACAAGCTCGCAACATATCCTCCAAGATCCGAATAGTGCGCTCAGACTGTCCGTCTGTCTGGGGGTGAAATGCTGTACTCAACTCAACCCGCGTACCCATCTCTCGCTGAAATGCTCTCCAAAACTGAGAAGTGAACTGAGTACCCCTGTCGGATATGATAGACATTGGGATTCCATGCAACCGAACAATCTCTCGAATAAAGATCGATGCCAACCGCTCCGATGAGTAGGTAGTGCTAACTGGAATGAAGTGAGCAGACTTGGTCAGCCTATCCACAATCACCCAAACAGAATCAAACTTCCTCGCCGTCCGAGGGAGTCCAGTAACAAAGTCCATAGTGATCCTCTCCCATTTCCACTCAGGAATATCAATGCGCTGAAATACACCACCGGGCCTCTGATGCTCGTACTTAACCTGCTGACAGTTGAGGCACCGTGCTACATGTCTGACAATGTCCATTTTCATCTTTCTCCACCAATAGTCTTGTTTCAAATCTTGATACATCTTCGCGGCTCCTGGATGGATAGAATACCGCGAGCTATGGGCCTCCTCCAGAATCAACTCACGAAGGCCATCAACATTGGGCACGCATATCCGGCCCCGCATCCTCAATACGCCGTCACTATCAATGGTGACATCTCTAGCATCATCATGCTGAACTCTGTCCCTCAGGACAGCCAAATGTGGATCATCATACTGGCGCTCACGAATACGATCATATAGAGATGACCGAGATACAACACAAGCCAATACCCGATCGGGCTCCGAAATATCTAACCTCACTAGCCGATTGGCTAGCACCTGAACATCATGAGCAAATGGCCTCTCCTCAACTGGAATATATGCCAAGCTCCCCATACTGACCGCCTTCCAGCTCAAAGCATCGGCCACCACATTGGCCTTCCCCGGATGATATAATATAGTAATGTCATAATCCTTCAGCAACTCTAGCCATCTCCGCTGTCTCAAATTAAGGTCTTTCTATTTGAACAAGTGTTGGAGACTACGATGGTTGGTATACACCTCACAAGACACACCGTACAAATAGTGTCTCCAAATCTTCAATGCATGAACAATGGCGGCTAGCTCCAAATCATGAACAGGATAGTTCTTCTCATGTGGCTTCAACTGCCGATAAGCATAAGCAATCACCTTACCTTCCTGCATCAACACACAACCTATCCCCACTCTCGAGGCATCACAATAAACGGTATATGAACCTGAAGCTGATGGCAATACTAACACTGGAGCTGTGGTCAAAGCTGTCTTGAGCTTCTGAAAGCTCTCCTCGCACTCATCCGACCACACGAATGGTGCACCCTTCCGGGTCAATTTAGTCAATGAAGAAGCAATGGATGAAAATCCCTGAACAAACCGGCGATAATATCCCGCCAAGCCAAGAAAACTCCTTATTTCTGTAGCTGAGGTCGGTCTAGGCCAACTCTGCACCGCCTCTATCTTTTTCTGATCAACCTGAATACCATCACGAGACACCACATGTCCCATAAATGCTACGGACTCGAGCCAAAACTCGCACTTGGAGAATTTAGCATATAGCTTCTCCTCTCTCAATCTCTGCAACACAATACTCAAATGCTGAGCATGCTCCTCCCGACTACGGGAGTAGACTAGAATGTCATCAATGAACACAATCACAAATGAATCCAAATAAGGCCTGAACACACTGTTCATCAGATGCATAAATGCTGCTGGGGCGTTGGTCAGCCCAAAAGACATCACAAGAAACTCATAATGACCATATCGGGTCCTGAATGCAGTCTTCATAATATCCGAGTCCCTGATCTTCAGCTGATGATAGCCTGAACGAAGATCGATCTTAGAAAACACCCTCGCACCCTGTAACTGATCAAACAAATCATCTATACGCGGTAGAGGGTACTTGTTCTTCACTGTCACTTTGTTCAATTGCCTATAATCAATACACATTCGCATGGAACCATCTTTCTTTTTAACAAATAATACCGGCGCACCCCACGGAGACACACTAGGGCGGATGAAACCCTTATCCAGAAGCTCTTGAAGCTGCTCTTTCAGTTCTTTCAACTCAACTGGTGCCATCTGATAAGGAGGAATGGATATGGGCCGAGTGCCCGGCACCAAGTCAATGCCAAAATCAATATCCCTGTCCGGCGGCATGCTCGGCAGGTCTGAGGGGAATACATCTGGGAAGTCCCTCACAACAGGTACAGAATCAATGCTAGGAGATTCAGCTCCCACATCTCTCACAAAAGCTAAGTACGATAAACACCCTTTTTCAACCATCTTCTGAGCTTTTAGAAATGAAATAACACGGCTAGGGACGAAATCGGTCGAACCCCGCCACTCTATCTGAGAAATACCAGGAATGGCCAACGTAATTGTCTTAGCATGACAGTCCAATATAGCATGATACGGAGACAACCAGTCCATACCCAGTATAACATCAAAGTCCACCATCCCCAACAATAACAAATCTGCCTGGGTCTCCAGACCCCCAATAGATATAACACAGGATCTATAGACATGATCCACAACGATCGTATCACCCACGGGGGTGGATACATGAACAGGCAAATCAAGACTACCACGAGTTGCACCCAAATAATGTGCAAAATAAGAGGACATGTAAGAATATGTGGATCCTGGATCAAATAGAACAGAGGCATCTCTGTGACAGACAGAAATGATACCTGTAATCACAGCATCGGAGGCAACTGCATCACGCCTGTCAGGAAGTGCATAGAACCGTGCCTGGCCTCCACCAGATCTCTCCTCGCCCCTAGGGCGACCACGATAAGACTGACCTCCACCTCTACTAGACCGAGATGGTGCTGAAGAGGAGGGCTGATCCCTCTGCTGAGTCCTGCCCCTACGTAGTCGAGGGCACTGTCTCCTCATGTGGCCAAACTCACCACACTCATAACATGCACCTGGTGCTGGAGAAGTAGGTGTTGCACTCTGGGCTGGGAGGGCACTAAGTGATGACTGACCCTGCTGAAACCCCTGTCGACCACAACCATAAGAACCTCCGCTCTGCTCTGGGCGGCCTGAATGAGAAGATCTAGATGAGCGACCTCTGCTCTGCTGGGAATACCCTCTAGATGGAGCACCACTGAAACTGCCAGAACCACGAGGCCTCTTGGCCTCCCGCTCCTCTCTCTCTCGGCGACGATCCGCCTCGATGGAGTGTGCCATATCAGCAACCTGCTCAAACGATGATGACAGAACTCGCTCGCTGGTCATAAGAATACGGATAGAGTAGTTGAGGCCATCAATGAACCTCCTGATCCTCTCCCTATCAGTGGGGATCATCCATGTGGCATGCCTAGCCAACCGAGTGAATCTAAGCTCATACTGGGTCACAGACATGTCGCCCTGAATCAACCACTCGAACTGGCGACGTAGCTCCTCGCGACGAGACTGAGGTACATATTTCTCTAGAAAGAGAGTAGAGAACTGCTGCCATGTGAGAGGTGCTGCTCTTGCCGGTCTACGCCTCTCAAACTCCTCCCACCAATCAAATGCGGGACCAGTGAACTGAAATGTAGTAAATGAAACTCCGCTGGACTCAAGAATACCAGCCGTACGCAACATCCTCTGACACTTATCCAAGAAACCCTGGGCATCCTCGCCCTCAACGCCACTGAAATGGGGTGGCTGAAGTCTACCAAATCTCTCAAGACGACGCCGCTCGTCATCGGGCATAACCTCAACCATATGCTCTGGAGCTGGAGCTGGTGCAGTCGGAGGAATAACCGGTGCAACCACCGAGCGGGGACCGCCTCCGGCGTCCGAAGTCCCCGAACAACCGGGTCGGTGTGCGAGCTGCAGGGGTCCGCCGACCACCCCCTGACCTGAGATGTCGCTACGGTAGCGGTAGCCGAAACTACCCGAGCCAAACCGGAACACACCGATAATATTTGAGCAAGAGTCTCCCGAAGACCGGGAATAGCAATAGATATAGTCCGGCCCCGAACCGGGACCGCCGGGGCATCAACCACCGGGGCTCGCTCTCCGAACCGGTACGACGGGCGGGTCGGCCGGCACCGCCTCGGCCGCCCTACCTCTAACTCTAGCACGATCGCGCCCACGGCCTCTAACAGGTGGCAATGGAGGTCGTCCACCTCGTCCCGATGCTCGCGTTCTCGCCATCCTGCGAGAGAATAGAATATAGAAGTTCAGTTCTTAGGACAACAAGATCGCACGACAGAGTTCAAGAAAAGTGAAGTTTTCCTAAAGGTTCGCAACCTCCCGAGGATAAGTACAAGCGTCCCCGTACCGATCCACAAGACTCTACCAACCGGCTCAAGACTCATGAGGCCTAGTAAACCTAGGCTCTGATACCAACTTGTCACGACCCCAAATCCGATCGTGATGGCGCCCAGCACATTGCTAAGCCAGCCTGACCAATCAATATTCACAACGGAGCTAGAAGCTCTCTTTAACCCATTTAAGCATTTCAAAATATGAAACAATAGTAATACCTATACCAACAGCGGGGAGACCAAATCCCAAAATATACTAACTCCCATAGACCGAAGGGTCAAGAGTCATGAGCCTCTAAAGAACATAAGTGTAATAAAGTTTATAACAAACTCAGTGCGGAAAGGAAAGACAACAAGATAAGAAATGACAGCTAGAAGGGGAGTCAGGTCCTGCGGACGCTGCAGCTACCTCGACTATCCCGCACAATGCCTCCAAGTAGCTACCGAATCAAGTCTGCTGAGAGGTACCTGGATCTGCACACAAGGTGCGGGGAGTAAAATGAGTACTGCCAGACTCAGTGGTAATAAACAAGGGTAAGAGAGCGCAGATAAGAAATCCGCAATAAAGCACTATGTAAAACTATAATCAGCTACCCTGTCATAGAATCAATATTCACTGTACCTGTACCAACAAATACCAATAAATAGCATAACAGCTAGGAGATGTAGCTAAATGCAATGCAATGCATGATATGACCGCTACGGCGCGTAGCCCGACTCCAATTTTGGGTACCCGTGCTCACTGTGGGGGTTCGGACTCCGGAGGGGCTCCTACAGCCCAAGCACATCTCATAGAGATATTCCTGCGGCGTGCAGTCCGATCCAACATATATCTCGCTGCGGCGTGCAGCCCGATCCACTACTAGTCAGCTAATATGCAGATACAGCCTCGCGAGGCTCAAAAGTAGTTTTTGAAAACTCTTTTTATCATTTTTCAGTTGGAAAACGGTAATATCAAGTTCCAGAGATTGGAATTAGCATAATAACAGAAATAGCTGCGGACTAGTAGTAAACTAGCATGTCTATATGATAAGACAATGATAACGATCCTCGCGGGATCCAATAACTGGCTCACAAC
Source organism: Nicotiana noctiflora (assembly GCA_032618575.1). Taxonomy (NCBI): domain Eukaryota; kingdom Viridiplantae; phylum Streptophyta; class Magnoliopsida; order Solanales; family Solanaceae; genus Nicotiana; species Nicotiana noctiflora. The sequence goes on from JASVEL010005942.1 coordinate 12,578, forward strand.
CCACAATATACTCAACCGTCCGAGAAGGAGGTTCAACGGCTCGAGAATAGCCAATAATACAATATCAAACAGGTCGGACTAATATATAGTCTCCAGTTCATGATCGACCCCGCACTCTCAAGAGTGTGCGTGTCTCGCCGCTATACATCGTCACAAAGTGGTATACCGGGGTTTCGAACCCGCTGGTCATCACCCACATCTATTACTCACCTCAATACGGCGCGACGACTACTCCGCAATGCCCTTGCCACGAGAATCAAGCTCCGCACGCGTAGAATCCGATCAAATACAGTAGAAACACAACAAATTAGGCCAATGGGACGACACCCAATCAATATAACTCAATTTACATCAAAATTCCCAAAGTTGCCAAAACCCGACTTTCGGTACGCTTGTCGAAAAATTACAAAAGTCACATATTCGGAACCCTCATCTCGATACGAGTCTAGGCATATAAAATTTACCAAAATCGGACTCCATTGGCCCACTCAAATTAGTGTTTTTCTTTAATTTAGGCCTAGGGCTCAAACCCACCTTTAATCTTCCATTTACAGAAATTTAACCCATGATTTCATGTTAAAATGATGTAATTAAGCCACAAAACTTACCTCCAACGAATCCCCGATGAATTACCAGCAATTCCCGTGAGTTTCTCTCTCTAGAACTCAAAAATGGCGTTTTGGGTTAATGAACCCGCGACTGGTTCTGTTCTGGTTTTAATTTCACTGCCAGACCAATCCTTCTATGCGATCGCAATGACCCTATGCGATCGCATAGAGTTAAATTTTCCTGCCGATTTCCCCTTCTATGCGATCGCAATGCACTCCCGCGATCGCATAGCACAACCTTCCAGGGCCTCATCTTTTCTTCTCTGCGATCGCAACACTGGCTATGCGATCGCAATGCACAGTCTGACAAACCTATGCGATCGCACCCTTGCTATGCGATCGCATAGCACATTTTTCTCATCCCTCCAATCTCTTCTATGCGATCGCACAAGTGACCCTGCGATCGCAAAGTGCTAGTTTCCATACCTATGCGATCGCATCTCCTATTACGCGATCGCATAGAACAACTCTGGGGCTCACTTCCATCCTTCTATGCGATCGCATCTACTCTATGCGATCGCATAGAGCATCCGTCTGCAACAAAACCAGCAGCCAACAGCAGTTCAAAAATACAAGAAATGGTCCGTTTGGACCCCCGAAATCAACCCGAGGCCCCGGGACCCCAACGAAAACCACCAACATACTCCAAAACACGATACGAACTTGTTCCAATCATAAAAACACCATCCTAAACATCAAAATCACCAATTACACACGGATTCAAGCCTAAATTCCTTAAAACATTCCGAATTACGCATTCAATCAAAAACCCGACTAAACGACGTCCGAATGACCTAAAATTTTGCAGGCACATCCAAAATCACCTAACGGAGCTACTGCAACTGTCGGAATTTCATTCCGACCCCCGGATCAAAATCTCACCTACCGTTCGGATTTCGCCAAAATTCAACCTTAGCCAATTCAAGCCTATTTCTACGCCGTCCCTCCAAATTCAATTCCGATCGCTCCCCTAAGTCACAAATCACCTCTCGGAACCAACCGAATCATCAGAATCCGATTCCGAGCCCTCTAACCAAATAGTCAACTCCGAGTTGACTTTCCTTATTCAAGTTTCCTTCAAAAAGGCTATATGCCTCATTTTCAATCCAATTCACTCCTAACTCACCCGATAGACTCTAACACTGATATAAAATCATAAAACATGTATTTACAACATAACGGGGTGGTAATTCTCGTGACGACGGGCCGGGTCGTCACAGATACTATAATAAAAAACATAATAAAATTAAAAAATACAAAAAGTATAAGTCAAAATTTAAGTATAAAAGACCTAGACGAAGATATTATGTAAAGAAATTTAATAACAAAAGAAAATACCGACCTAAGAAAAAATTATCAGAATGTAAATGTTATAATTGTGGAAAATTAGGACACTTAGCAAAAGATTGCAAAATACCTAAAAATCAAAGAGCTAAGCAAGTATCAGAAATAATAATAAACGACGAAGAATACGTACAAATGGAATATATAGACTATGAATTAGAAAGTAATGATAGTATATATGAATTATCAGAAAATGAATTAGAATCAATACTAGAATCAGATAATGAAGACAATGAATTAATAGATGACTGAAAAAGAAATAAATATAATAACCCAAGAAGAATACCAAGATGAAGAATCTACGGAACAAAAAGTAATATTTGATGAAAATATATTTGAACAAATAAAAGGAAAAGAATTAGACTTAAGTGTAGAAAAAATATTAGATATACCAAAAATGAAAAATTGGTTCAAAAGAAGTAAAGAAGAATACTATGTAATTAGCCAAAAAGAACACATAATAGATTGTAAATACACCAAAGGAAAAGCTAAAATACCAATAATAAATAAACGAATAATAAATAAAGAAATACAAGATATAAGGGCAAAAAACCCAATTAAATATGTACATCTAGGAGGAACAGAAATATTAATAAAAGCATGTTTTAGAGAAGGGATAGATACACCAATAGAATTTTACCTAGCAGATGATAGAATTATACAACCTATAGAAAAAAGTATAATAAGTGCAGTACAAGGAAATTTGATATACCAAAAATTTAAATTCATAATTAGTGCTAACTATTCAGTAGCGATAAATGATAAAAATATAGATAAATCACTTGTATTATACTGGAAAATGTCAGGAATAGAATTAACTCCAGGTAGTAAGATATTTACAACAAGATGTAAAAACTTATATATATTAACAACTAAACATAAGATAATGGCAAGAAATAAAATAAACAAAATAAAGATAGAAAATCCTTTTGAAAGAATAGTTACAGTTATAGATAACAATGAGTATAGTTATAATGAACTGGACATAGAAGAAGATTTAGACATAGTAAAAGAAAGATTAAGCTCATCAAAAAGATTGAGTTTTGAAGTGGGACAAACATCATCAAATAAAACAAGCACATCAGATAAAGTAGGATATAAAATACCTAAACTTATAGAGCAATTACCAGGAGAAATAAAACATCATCATTATTACATAACAGGAGTAATGAATGGAAGAAAATACTTAATACTAATAAATACAGGACAAGAAGAAAACTATATAACAAGAGAATTAATCACAGATGATGAGATACTAACTAGTGAAAAACTATACCCCGAATTACCTAAAGGAATGATAATTAGTGAAGAAATAGCGGAAAAAGAAATAATTATAGGAGGAATAATTATGATAATAAGATTTAAAATATATCAGGGAGATAAAAATATTATATTAGGAATAAAATGGCTAGAAAAAGTTAAACCATACAATTTAGATAATGAACAACTAATCATACATTATGAAAATAAGAAAGTAACAATAAAAAGAACTATATTATAAATATGAAAATACATATACTAGTAAAAATAATAGTGGAAGGATACTACAATAGATACTACACACCTATGATAGACACGGGATCAGAAGTAAATTTATGCAGATATAATTGTCTACCAGAAGAGAAATGGGAAAAACTTAGAACACCTTTACCAGTAATAGGATTTAATAATGAAGGAAGTATAATTACCTACAAATCAAAAAATATAAAAATACAAATATGGGATAAAATACTTATTATAGAAGAAATATACAATTTTGAATTACCGACAAGAGATATTTTACTAGGAATACCATTCTTAGATAAACTATACCCACACGTAATAACTAAAACACATTGGTGGTTTACAACACCATGTAAACAAAAAATAGGAGCAAAAAGAGTTCTAAAAAAGAAAATAAAAACGACTGATTGGATAAAAGGAAGTGAGAAAATAACACAAAAATTAGAAAATGAAAAAGAAGATACTAATAAAATAGAATTAATTATTTTTTCAATAAATACAGTCAAAATAATCCAAGAAAAACTGTGACGACCCAAAGGGTCATCACTTGTTTTATTAATCATTCCGAGCTTTTGAGGTCTTGAAAACCTCATTTATAGTTGCCTCGATTTGCGTGCACAGTCCGGGCACAAAGCTGGAAAAGATTTATGTTGAAATATGTGAAATATGTGAAAAAGTTGAAGAATTTTGATATTAATATTGATATGGTTGACTTTGGTCAACATTTTTGGTAAACGGACCCGGATCCGTGATTTGACTATTTCAGAAAATCCGTAGAAAAATATGGAACTTGGGCATATGTCCGGAATTGAAATCCGAGGTCTAGAACCCCAGTAAAAGAATTTTTCTGTTAAATTGTTTTCTGAAAATGTTTAAGGAAAATAAAACTTAATTTTTATTAAAAAGTACTGGTATCGGGCTCGTATTTTGGTTCCGACGCCCGGTACAAGTCATATATATTGGTTAAGCGCTTCCTGTAAAGTTTGGTTGAAAACGGACGTCGTTTGACGTGTTTTGGCTTTAAATTGGAAAGTTTGGAAATTATGAAAATTTGAAAGGATTCTTGAGTTTTAAGGCTCAATTCATGGATTTTGATGTTATTTTAGCGATTTGATCGCGCGAGCAAGTTCGTATGATGCTTTTAAGTTAGTGTGCATATTTGGTTTGGAGCCCCGAGGGCTCGGGAGTGTTTCGGAGGTGGTTCGGGGTGGTTTTAGACTAGGAAAAACTGCAGAAAATCTGCAGCAGACATTCCTTCTTCGCGTTCGCGTCCACCCGGTCGCGTTCGCGAAGGAATCTCCTTTCCTTTCATCGCGTTCGCGACAATAGGATCGCGTTCGCGTACAACAAATTTGGATCCAGCCATTTTCCTCTACGCGTTCGCGTGCAGGCTCCCGCGTTCGCGGAGCCTGGCCTGCCTCCTCTACGCGTTCGCGTAAGGTGCCACGCGTTCGCGTAGGCCAATTTGTAAGCCCAGATTTTTATTCTTCGCGTTCGCGACTATGTCCACGCGAACGCGATACCCATTTTGCCCAACCCTTCGCGAACGCGGCACTGTCCACGCGAACGCGAAGGGCAAACTTTTGCCCAGTCATTTTAATCCCAAAAACAGAACAGAAACGGGATAACAAATCCCATTTCTGTTCAACCCCCTTCATCACAGCCCCTTGGACGATTTTTGAGCTATTCTTCACCAAACTTCTTGGGTAAGTGATTCTTAACTCGTTTTCTTCATTTTCCATCAATATTATTTGAATTCCTAAGCCTAAATAGGTGTAAATGGGTAGAAAAATTGAGAATTTAGTATAGTAAGGGTTTTCAATGAATTTACGATCTAGACTTCGTTTTGGAGTCGAACTTAAGAACAAATTGTATATTTGAACTCATGGAGGATTGGGTGAACTTATTTTGGTTCGAAACTTGAGTTTTGACTATGTGGGCCCGGGGTCGATTTTTACTATTCCGGGCAGAATGTTGTAAAAATCATATTTAGCAATATGAACTAGTTTGTTAAGTAGAATTGATGATATTGAATCAATTGTGTATAGATACGATTGGATTGGAGTCAAATTCGAAAGGAAAAGGCATTGCTACGGATTGAATCGTTCGTAAACTTTCGAGGTAAGTGTTTGTTCTATCCTAGTTTGTAGGAATATGAATTTAGTTATGAATAAATTGTTGAATAAGAGTTATTGGTGTTATACCGGTAATGAAGGTAAATTGTTGAAATTATTATGAATTATTGGTTTAAAACCGGTAATTATAAATATTGTTTATATAGAGATTATTGGCTGAATGCCGGTAATATATATATTTTATAAATTGGGATCGTGTGGTACGCCGACCACAAAGTGACTTAAAATCTTGGCATTGGCCATAGTTGCCGGTAGCCGATTGATATATTTGGGAGCGGGTGGTACGCCTACCACAAGATATAATGATTGATATATTTGGGAGCGAGGTGGTACGCCTACCACAAGATATAATTATTGATATATTTGGGAGCGGGTGGTACGCCTACCACAAGATATAATTACTGATATATTGGGAGCGGGTGGTACGCCTACCACAAGATATAATTACTGTGATAGTTGGGAGCGGGTGGTACGCCTACCACGAGATATGAAATGAGAGAGGAATTGAGACATGAAAGTAAGATTTATTATGTTGATTAGATTATTCTGGATATCGTGAGTTATTGACTGTTATTTCAGAGCAGAGTATTTCCTTATAATGTATTATATATATATGCCTATATTGCAACTGTACAGGTTTAGGTGGGTGACTGGCCTTAGCCTTGTCACTAGTTCGCTGGGATAGGCCAGGCACTTACCAGCACATGGGGTCGGTTGTGCCGATACTACACTCTGCGCTCTTTTTGCGCAGATACAGGTTACGGACAGCAGCAGCGGCAGTAGCGACTTGTGGATTTTTCGAATACTGAGACTACGAGGTAGCCTTGCAGGCGTCCGCAGGACCCGTTGTCTCTTCTATCTATGCTTTTCATTCTGTTATCTCATGTAACCGAGATAAACAGTTTGTATTTTCTTTCAAACAATTATGTGTATTATTCTTAGAAGTTCGTGAGTATTGTGACACCAATCTTGGGTAGTGTATCGGATTTGGATTTTCTTTATCATATTTGACTAAGTCTTCCGCTAATTTTGATTATTCCGCTGTAATTTTTATGTTGTTAATAAGAAATTGGTAATTAATGGAGATGTAATTAATATTTGGCTTGCCTAGCTTCCATTTAGTAGGCACCATCATGACCCCGATGGTGGGAAATCCGGGTCGTGATAAGTTGGTATCAGAGCACTAGGTTGCACAGGTCTCACAACTCACGAACAACCTTAGTAGAGTCTGAAGGATCGGTACGGAGACGTCTGTATTTATCCTCCAGAGGCTACAGAGTTAGGAAAATATTCTCTTTATTCTTTCCGGTCGTGCGACTTGATCTTTTGAATGTTAATTGAACTTCTACTCTGTTCTTCCGCAGATGGTAAGGACACGTGCATCCTCATCTACCGACCAGCAGCCCGAGGTCCCAGCAGCGGCAGCTCCCTGCTAGGGGTAGAGGCCGAGGTCGAGGCCGTCCTAGAGGACAAGGTAGGGGCAGAGCTCAGCCCCGAGCAGCAGCACGAGTGGCAGAACCTCGTGTTCATATCGAGGAGGAAGTTCCAACCCCAGCGGCTCCAGTAGGCCCAGCTCAGGTCCCAGGAGGAGCAGTGTTTTCACCGGATCTACATGATGCTTTGGTCCGTATAGCGGGTTTTATGGATCATATTACCAGAGCAGGCTTATTATCGGTGGCACCAGCCACTTCTCAGGCCGGAGGAGGTAATCAGACTCCTGCTACGCGCACTCCGGAGCCAGTAATTCCCCAGGCTCAGGATCCTGTGATTCAGCCAGTTGAGGCAGTTCGGCCTATTATTGCGACTCCGTCTAATGATGGTGCAGCCATGTCTGCTGATGCGTTGTGGAGATTGGACAGGTTTACCAAACTGTTCACTACCACATTCAGTGGCACTCCTTCAGAGGATCCACAGGACTTCCTATACAGCTGCCACGAAGTTCTCCGTACTATGGGTATTGTGGAGACAAATGGTGTGGATTTTGCTACTTTTCGGTTATCCGGTTCCGCCAAGACTTGGTGGAGAGATTATTGTCTAACCAGGCCAGCGGGATCGTCATCTTTGACTTGGGAGCAGTTTGCAGAATTATTCTTGGAGAAGTTCCTTCCAGCAACTCAGCGGGAGTTTATGCGCAGACAATTTGAGCGTCTTCATCAGGGTTCTATGTCTGTCACACAGTACGAGACTAGGTTCGTGGACCTCGCTCGTCATGCTGTTATCATACTTCCCATAGAGCGGGAGAGAGTGAGGAGGTTTATTGATGGCTTGAATCAGCCAATTCGGCTACAGATGGCTATGGGTGCAGGAACTGAAATCACTTTTCAGGAGGCGGCTAATGCAGCCCGCCGGATCGAGATGGCTCTGTCACAGGGAGCGAGACATGGATCAGATAAGAGATCTCGTAATTCGGGTAGATTCAGTGGTACCTCGTCCGGAGATAGAGATTTTTATGATAGAGGCCATCCTCCTAGGCCTTATCAGTCAGCTCTTCAGGTTTCTCATGATGCTTCAGGTGATCGTAATTCTCAGCCACGCTACTCTGATCAGCAGCCTATCAGTGCACCACCACTTCGCCATTTTCAGCAGCCGAGGGCTTGTTTTACGTGCGGTGATTTTAGGCACATTGCAAGGTATTGCCCTCGAGCTTCTGACAGATCTCACCAGCAGGGTTCTCGTGCCATGATTCAGGCCCCAGTTCCCTCACAGCCTGCCCAGCCAGCTAGAGGCGGAGGTAGAGGACATAGAGGTGGAGGTAGAGGTCATAGAGGTGGAGCTCAGACCGATAGAGGTAGAGACCAGCCAGCAGCTGATCGTCCTAGAGATACCGCTCAGGGTGGTGGGGCACAGCCCAGATGTTATGCACTTCCCGCCAGACCAGAGGCTGAGTCTTCTGATGCCGTCATTACAGGTATTATTTTGGTTTGTGATAGAAAGGCATCAGCATTATTTGACCCCGGGTCTACATATTCGTATGTGTCTTCCTATTTTGCACCATACTTGGTTCAGCCCAGTGATCCACTGAGTGTTCCTGTTCATGTGTCTACACCAGTAGGCGATTCCATTGTGGTTGATCGAGTTCATCGGTCATGTATTATAGTAATTGAGGGTCTCGAGACCCGTGCTGATTTATTACTCCTAAATATGGTGGACTTCGATATTATACTAGGCATGGACCTGGCTATCTCCGTATCATGCTATTTTAGATTGCCATGCCAAGACTGTGACTTTAGCCCTGCCAAATTCGCCTCGTATAGAGTGGAAAGGAATTTCAGGTCATACTAGCCGTAATGTCATTTCTTATGTTAAAGCTCAGCGTATGGTTGGAAAGGGATGCTTGGCTTATTTGGCCTATGTCCATGATTCTAGTGCTGAGGTTCCTTCTATTGACTCTGTGCCTGTGGTTCGCGAATTTCCTGAAGTATTTCCTTCAGACTTGCCAGGTATGCCGCCCGATAGGGACATTGATTTTTGCATTGATTTGGCTCCAGGCACTCAGCCCATTTCCATTCCCCCATATCGTATGGCTCCGTCAGAGTTAAAAGAATTGAAGGAACAGTTGCAGGATTTACTTGAAAAGGGTTTCATTAGACCCAGTGTTTCGCCGTGGGGTGCACCCGTATTATTTGTAAAGAAGAAAGATGGTTCGATGAGAATGTGCATTGACTATCGACAGTTAAACAAGGTGACTATCAAAAATAAATATCCACTTCCGCGAATTGATGATTTATTTGACCAGCTTCGGGGTGCCAAGGTATTTTCAAAGATAGATTTGAGATCTGGCTATCATCAGCTGAAGATTAGGGCATCTGATGTCCCTAAAACCGCGTTCCGCACTCGGTATGGACATTATGAATTTCTGGTCATGTCTTTTGGGTTGACAAATGCTCCAGCAGCTTTTATGGAATTAATGAATCGGGTGTTCCGGCCTTATTTAGACTTGTTTGTAATAGTCTTCATTGATGACATATTAATATATTCCCGCGGTCAGGAGGAGCATGCGCAACATCTCAGAGTGGCCTTACAGACTCTGAGAGATAGCCAGCTATATGCAAAATTTTCAAAGTGTGAATTTTGGCTAAGTTCAGTTGCATTCCTGGGTCATATTGTGACGGCAGCAGGTATTCAGGTTGATCCGAAGAAAATTGAGGCAGTCAAGAGCTGGCCTAGACCGACATCAGCCACAGATATTCGGAGTTTCTTGAGGTTAGCGGGTTATTACCGCCGATTCATAGAAGGATTTTCTTCTATTGCAACCCCACTGACCAGATTGACCCAGAAGGGTGTTCAATTTGAATGGTCCGATGAATGTGAGGCGAGCTTTCAAAAGCTCAAGACGACCTTGACCACAACACCGGTATTGGTTTTACCCACAGGTACGGGACCTTATACTGTTTATTGTGATGCTTCCTGTATTGGGCTTGGTGCAGTGTTAATGCAGGATGGCAAGGTTATTGCCTATGCTTCGAGGCAGTTGAAGATTCATGAGAAGAACTATCCAGTGCATGATCTAGAATTGGCGGCGATTATTCACGCATTGAAGATCCGGAGGCATTATTTGTATGGTGTAGCATGTGAAGTGTACACCGATCATAAGAGTCTTCGGTACTTGTTTAAGCAGAAAGAGTTGAATATGAGGCAGAGAAGGTGGCTAGAGTTGCTAAAAGACTATGATGTTACTATTTTATATCACCCGGGTAAGGCCAATGTGGTGGCCGATGCATTGAGTAGAAAGTCTGCCAGCATGGGTAGTCTTGCATATATTCCGGTCAGTCAGAGACCATTGGCTCTAGACGTCCGGGCATTAGCCAACCGGTTCGTGAGATTGGATATTTCTGAGCCTAGCAGAGTGTTAGCCCGCACGGTCGCTCGTTCTTCTTTATTAGAGCGTATCCGTGAGAGGCAATTTGATGATCCTCATTTGCGTGAGTTGAGAGATACCAGTACATCGGGGAGGTGCCACACGGGTAAATCTAGATGATGATGGGATATTGAAATTGCAGGGTCGAGTTTGTGTGCCCAATGTCGAAGGGATTCGAGAGTTAATCTTAGCGAGAGGCCCACGGTTCGCGGTATTCTATTCACCCGGGCGCCGCGAAGATGTACCGGGACTTACGTCAGCACTATTGGTGGCGCGGAATGAAGAAAGATATTGTTGCGTATGTTGCTCGGTGTCTAAATTGTCGGCAGGTGAAATATGAGCACCGGAGACCCGGTGGTGTATTCCAGATGATTGAAATTCCCGAGTGGAAATTGGAGCGGATCACTATGGATTTCGTTACTCTGGACTTCCTTTGACTCGGAGGAAATTTGATGCTATTTGGGTCATTGTTGATAGGTTGACCAAGTCGGCACACTTTATTCCAGTATTTGTCTCCTACTCCTCGGAGAGGTTAGCGGAGGTTTACATTAGGGAGATTGTTCGTCTCCATGGAGTGCCGTATCTATTATCTCCGATCGGGGTACGCAGCTTACCTCGCGGTTCCGGAGAGCGGTCCGGCGGGAGTTAGGTACCCAGATTTTCAGTTGAGTACGACATTTCATCCTCGGACGGATGGCCGGTCCGAGAGGACTATTCGGATTCTAGAGGACATGCTTCGAGCTCGTGTTATTGATTTCGGAGGCTCGTGGGACCAGTTTCTGCCATTAGCAGAGTTCGCCTACAATAACGGTTACCAATCTAGCATCCAGATGGCTCCGTATGAGGCGTTATATGGTAGGCGATGTCGATCACCGGTTGGATGGTTTGAACCGGGAGAGGCTCGGTTGTTGGGTACAGATTTAGTTCAGGAGGCCTTGGATAAGGTCAAGACTATTCAGGAGAGATTGCGTTCAGCTCAGTCCAGGGAGAAGACTTATGCGGATCGTAAGGTTCGAGATGTAGATTTCATGGTTGGCGAACGAGTATTGCTCCGAGTGTCGCCTATGAAGGGTGTGATGAGGTTTGGGAAGAAGGGCAAGCTCGGCCCTAGGTATATTGGCCCATTTGAGATTCTAGACAGAGTGGGAGGGGTGGCTTACAGATTAGCTTTGCCGCCTAGCTTATCAGCCGTGCATCCAGTTTTTCATGTATCTATGCTTCGGAGATACCACGGCGATCCCACACATGTGTTAGACTTTAGTATTGTCCAATTGGACAATGATCTATCTTACGAGGAGGAGCCGGTAGCCATTCTAGACCGGCAGGTTCGACAGTTGAGGTCGAAGAGTTATCCTTCTGTGCGTGTTCGGTGGAGAGGTCAGCCTCCCGAGGCATCGACCTGGGAGTCCGAGTCTGATATGCGGAGCCGCTACCCACATTTGTTTCCTGACTCAGGTACTTCTTTCTTTTGTCCGTTCGAGGACGAACGGTTGTTTTAGAGGTGGAGATTGTGACGACCCAATGGGTCATCACTTGTTTTATTAATCATTCCGAGCTTTTGAGGTCTTGAAAACCTCATTTATAGTTGCCTCGATTTGCGTGCACAGTCCGGGCACAAATCTGGAAAAGATTTATGTTGAAATATGTGAAATATGTGAAAAAGTTGAAGAATTTTGATATTAATATTGATATGGTTGACTTTGGTCAACATTTTTGGTAAACGGACCCGGATCCGTGATTTGACTATTTCCAGAAAATCCGTAGAAAAATATGGAACTTGGGCATATGTCCGGAATTGAAATCCGAGGTCTAGAACCCCGGTAAAAGAATTTTTCTGTTAAATTGTTTTCTGAAAATGTTTAAGGAAAATGAAACTGAATTTTTATTAAAAAGTACTGGTATTGGGCTCGTATTTTGGTTCCGACGCCCGGTACAAGTCATATATATTGGTTAAGCGCTTCCTGTAAAGTTTGGTTGAAAACGGACGTCGTTTGACGTGTTTTGGCTTTAAATTGGAAAGTTTGGAAATTATGAAAATTTGAAAGGATTCTTGAGTTTTAAGGCTCAATTCATGGATTTTGATGTTATTTTAGCGATTTGATCGCGCGAGCAAGTTCGTATGATGCTTTTAAGTTAGTGTGCATATTTGGTTTGGAGCCCCGAGGGCTCGGGAGTGTTTCGGAGGTGGTTCGGTGTAACGACCCGGCCCGTCGTTACGGGAATTACCACCCCGTTATTTTGTAAATACATGTTTTATGATTTTATATCAGTGTTAGAGTCTATCGGGCGAGTTAGGAGTGATTGGGATTGGAAATGAGGCATATAGCCTTTGTGAAGGAAACTTGAGTAAGGAAAGTCAACCCGGAGTTGACTATTTAGCTAGAGGGCTCGGAATCGGATTCTGATGATTCGGTTAGTTCCGGAAGGTGATTTGTGACTTAGGGGAGCGATCGGAATTGAATTCGGAGGTCCGGTGTAGTTTTAAGCTTGAATTGGCGAATGTTGAATTTTGGCGAAAACCGGATGGTAGGTGATATTTTGATCCGGGGGTCGGAATGGAATTCCGACAATTTCTGTAGCTTCGTTATGTGATTTTGGATGTGTCTGCAAATTTTCAGGTCATTCGGACATCGTTTGATCGGGTTTTGGATTGAATGTTAGTTTTGAAAGTTTTGAAGAAACTTAGGCTTGAATCCGTGATTAATTGGTGATTTTGATGTTTAGTATGGTGTTTTTATGATTGGAACAAGTCCGTATCGTGTTTTGGAGTATGTTGGTGGTTTTCGTTGGGGTCCTGGGGGCCTCGGGGTGAATCCGGACCATCAACCGGCATTTTTGGAACTTGGAAGTCTGCTGTAAATTTGCAGACCACTGTGCAAAAAATTAAGCCATCGCGTTCGCGAGGGCAAGGCCGCGTTCGCGTAGGCTGGGGCATATTGGTCATCGCGTTCGCGTGGGATGGTAACGCGTTCGCGTAAGAGGAAGTTGGAACGCATCGCGTTCGCGTGGAATAAGGCCGCGTTCGCGTAGGAGAAAGATGGAGAACATCGCGTACGCGTGAAGGGTAGACGCGTTCGCGTAGAAGAAATCCGGCAGCTGGGGAAATGATCGTCGCGGACGCGTGATAAGGCGTCGCGTTCGCGATGAAGTAATCAAACAGGCCATCGCGTTCGCGTGAGGTGCATCGCGAACGCGTAGAGTAAAATCGTCCGGCAGTGAGTTTAATTGCAGAACAGAGGGCTCACGGGTTCTTATACCCAAAACACCATTTTTGAGCCCTAGAGAGAAGAAATCACGGGAAAATGCTGGGAAATCATCGGGTATTCATCGGAGGTAAGTTTCTTGATTCAAAAACATCATTTTATGGTAGAATTAACATCAATCTTCATGAATTTGGGTAGAAATTGTGAAAGATTGTGGCCTAGATATTGAAAACGAAAATTTGGGTTTTGAAAGGCCAATCGAACTCCGATTTTGGTAAATTTTATATGTATGGACTCGTGGCGAGACGAGGGTTCCAGAAATGTGAATTTCGTAAATTTTCGGAATGTGGGCCCGAGGCTCGGGTTTTGACAACTTTGGGAATTTTGATGTAAATTGAGTTGTATTGATTGGGTGTCGTCCCATTGGCCTAATTTGTTGTATTTCTACCGTATTTGATCAGATTCTACGCGTGCGGAGCTTGATTCTCGTGGCAAGGGCATTGCAGAATAGTTGTCGCGCTGTATTGAGGTGAGTAATAGATGTGGGTGATGACCAGCGGGTTCGAAACCCCGGTATACCACTTTGTGACGCTGTATAGCGGCGAGACACGCACACTCTTGAGAGTGCGGGGTCGATCATGAACTGGAGACTACATATTAGTCCAATCTGTTGATATTGTATTATTGGCTATTCTAGAGCCGTCGAACCTCCTTCTCGGATGGTTGCATATATATATATATATATATTGTGATAATGGCCACTCTTGAGCCGAGGAACCCCCTTCTTGGGCCGTGAGCCAGTTATTGGATCCCGCGAGGATCGTTATCATTGTCTTATCACATAGACATGCTAGTTTACTACTAGTCCGCGGCTATTTTTGGTTATTATGCTAATTCCAATCTCTGGAACTTGATATTACTGTTTTCTAACTGAAAAATGATAAAAAAGTTTTCAAAAACTACTTTTGAGCCTGCGAGGCTGTATCTGCATATTAGCTGACTAGTAGTGGATCGGGCTGCACGCCGCAGCGAGATATATGTTGGATCGGACTGCACGCCGCAGGGATATCTCTATGAGATGTGCTTGGGCTGTAGGAGCCCCTCCGGAGTCTGAACCCCCACAGTGAGCACGGGTACCCAAAATTGGAGTCGGCTACACGCCGTAGCGGTCATATCATGCATTGCATTGCATTTAGCTACATCTCCTAGCTGTTATGCTATTTATTGGTATTTGTTGGAACAGGTACAGTGAAGATTGATTCTATGACAGGGTAGCTGATTATAGCTTTACATAGTGTTTTATTGCGGATTTCTTATCCGCGCTGTCTTACCCTTGTTTATTACCACTGAGTCTGGCAGTACTCATTTTACTCCCTGCACCTTGTGTGCAGATCCAGGTACCTCTCGGCAGTGATCCAGTAGCTGTGCGAGGCGACGTTTGTGGATATTCGAGGTAGCTGCAGAGTCCGCAGGACCCGATATTCCTTTCCACTGTCTTTTGATCTTGTATTGACATTTCTTTCCGCACTTGGTATTTTGTAAACCTTTACACACTCATGTTCAGTAGAGGCTCATGACTCTTGACCCTTCGGTCTATGGGAGTTAGTATATTTTGGGACTTGGTTTCCCCGCTGTTGTGCTATTGTTTCATATTTTGAAATGCTTAAATGGGTTAAAGAGAGCTTCTAGCTCCGTTGTTGATATTGATTGGTCAGGCTGGCTTAGCAATGTGCTGGGCGCCATCACGACCGGATTTGGGGTCGTGACAAGTTGGTATCAGAGCCTAGGTTTACTAGGCCTCATGAGTCTTGAGCCGGTTAGTAGAGTCTTGTGGATCGGTACGGGGACGCCCGTACTTATCCTCGGGAGGCTGCGAACCTTTAGGAAACACTTCACATTTCTTGGAATTCTTATCGTGCGCACTTGATTCAGCTTGAGATATAATTTTTGAAATTCCTTCCACACGTCTGTGTACGCATCGAGCGCTCAGTAATGTAATTGCCTTATGGCTTGTGATGCCCTCGAACGAGGGGCGAGATATAATCTCTGTGCGTTCATGTTGGGCCAGTCAGGATGACTTGAGGCTGGAATTTGTTTATGATTTGAGCATCGAGGTGCTGATTTTGTGAGTAGTGGCAATAGATAATGTATTGAGGGTTTGAAATCCCGTATTTGCACTATACAGTGTTGTGCTGAGATGGAACACGCATCATGTGACGAGTGTGGTGGTATTATGACTGGGGATTTGGACTTGATCCTTCCCAATTGATAAATTACTGTGTAAAGTGACTAAGACGGGGCTTATATCTATGTACTCGATCTAGTAGCCATGTTTGCGGCCTTGTGCCGATCTGTAGATTATTAGGGAGGCTTACTAATGGATGAGTTGTTAATTGTTCGACTCTTATCTAAACTGTTGTGTAGCCCCGAGCTATGGGCGTGGTGAATATTTATCATATCTCGTAATTGGAAGGTAAAATGCCTTATTTGTAGTGGAACAAGTTTAAACTCAGGAAGACTAAAGTGATTTTGCTATGTGTATCCTGGTGGAAGGTATTGTGATGAAATGCTAAATTGAGAAAGAGGTATGTGGATTGATTCTCATGTGTAATTGAAAGGTATTTGATATGAGTTATGATTCGAGCAGATGCAGCGGAGGTTCAAGTATAAATTGTGATAATATGATTCGTGTAGTATTGATATTTAATATTGTTGAAATACATTGTGATATCTTGTTGAGTTGTGGAAGTATTGTTAGAATGGTTTGGTGATTCTCTGGCAGGTGGATAGGCCAATTTACAAAGGAAACTCTGCCGAAATTTTTGGAAAATTCGGGACTTAGAAAAGATTTTGTCACCTAAAGAGGGGGCATAACTGTTGTGTGTGAATGAATGCAAGAATTGCAAAAGAGTTAATATTTCTGATGATTCGAATCTCCACCGAAGCTTGTAAATGACTTGAGTTTAATCTAACTAGAACTTTGTTGCATCTTTTGAGTAAGAAGGCTATGAGTGGCTAAAAGTGCTTTGATGTATGACTCCGAGCTAAGTTGGGGAGGTTGTTATTGATCAACTGATTGCACTTTCGTGTGCTGTGTTGGCTCTGTCTCTAGGTATGTTGGGAAATTTTGATAAAGGTTATGACGCTTCGTAGATGTGAAGAAATACTAGGATGTTTTGAACTACTGTTGGTAAGGAATGTTCGGTGTATAGAAAAGAAAGATAGCGAATTATACCTGTGAGTAATCATGTTCTGTGATGTCAGAGTTCTAATAAAACACGAGTGGTTCTACTCAATAGGACAGTTGAATTACAGCTGAATAAGGGTGAATGACGCCCGATGATAGTCTTGCGGTGTTCAAGACTTTGCTTGTAACGATAGGTGTTTTAAAAATTTTGCATGTGGCTAAAGATGGTGGTTTCGTTAGAAGAGATCGGTACTTGTGTTATATTATGTGAATGACGGGATTCTATGTAATCCGTATTGGAAGGTAATGATAACGAATTCAAATCGCAAGAGGTTCTTCAAAATAAAGTATCGTAAGATGTGATCCTTCTGGAAAATTGAGAGAGTATTCAGTGGCCTATATGTCTCAGACCGTGTGGTCTTATGTACGAGTCTCGTGTGGAATGAGTTCATGTGTTATGGTGCTACGGTAGTGGCTAATATTAAATCAAAGATGAATCAGAAAGGAAACTGGGTAAATGGAACAACTTGTTAATAAACCGAAGCGGTATGATAAAGAATACGACTAATTCCTGGTATGTGGTTGAAGTAATGAGTCTTGCGGATATTGTGCAATAAAGCTTTTGAGTGCTGGCAGTCGTGTAACCCGATATGAGTATAATATGGGTATAAGGACTCAGTCCTGGCAGTTTAACTTATGCAATGTGATTGGGAGAAAGAGTTTATGATGTGTTTTAATGTGGTTTGAAAAATGAGTGTATTTCCTGTTGGTATGCAAGGCTTGGAATGTGTAATGAGTTTTCTCTATATGGGATCATAAAAGTCCTTGACTAGTTGAGTGCGCCAATGTTGAGGCGGAGGAAAGGGATATGAATTTTCATGTTGTCTTAGTGTGATATGGTATACACGATGTGTTATGGAAAGTTGATAATGGTATATTCTAGGTTTTGAGATCAGTTCATAATATATGGGAAGCCAATAAAATTATTGAGCAGCGCGAACAGCTGCAGATGAATTAAGAATCGATCTTTCTGATGATTTAAGAAAACGGTACTGCTATTCTATTAACTTGGCAGGGAATATGATCCAAAAAGGACAAGGTAATGTAAACTGATGATATCCAGTGGTATTCTCTTGTGGGATCGACTGTAATAATTGAGTCGTTGATGGCATAGTAAAATTTTCGAATGGCTTTCGAGGTATGAATAGATGCTTGATGTGTGTTATGTAATCGTACGGTAGAGTGTGGGATCAGGCATAGTGATCCATATGTAATACATGTGTTAGAGTCTGGAAGTTCTCGTAATCCGCCTATGCAGTGGTTGTATATCGTGTGTATTAGCACCGTTTAGCTCTTAGCTTGATATGATGAATTTGGGTTATGATACCTTATTTCAGACTGGTTGACATAAGCCAGGTCGTCTAGACTAATGTGATATGGGCTATGTCGGAAAATGGCACAAATTGCGTAGCAGAGAACATCAGAGTATGCTCCAACAGAGTAGTTGTACACAGGACCAGCGGACGGCTGGTAGGCATTGCTTTGTCAGTTGGACCTTAGTGGCGGATGTTAGTGTAGAAGTATCTACCATTGATTCAGTTCCAGTATTGAGAAACGTTGTCAGATGCGTTTCATGTGGCCAAACTTGAGGCGATATATGTTTATTATGATGAGCAACTTGACTCGACGCGTATTCATTTGACGAGGGTTACTTGGATCGGGTGGCACGCCGCCACGGGTATGTCATTGGAGCGGGTTGCACGCCGCAACAGTGTAATGTGAAAATAGAGTTGCACGCCGCAACAGAATATTGTGAAAATATAGTTAGTTATATGCTACCTGGTATACGATACTTCCTCGCTTCTGAGGAAAAGACCGTTTTGAGTATCGCTTGGCGAATGGAACATCGGTTGTGTCCTTTCAGGATTTAATAGCATACATTAATTGTTTCACCATGAGTGAGATTGATTGCTTGGGTTCAGACCTAAATATGTGTGTGGCTGACCGTTTTGAGCTTGGTAAATTGAGGTGCGTCATGAGTAATAGTGTTTGGATATAATCACGAATCGTGGTAAGGCCACGTGATGTTATGACCTCTCGAGGAAGATTTAGGTACTCTTTCTATAATGCGAGACGCGATCTCAGTTCTACGTTATGATGGCACAGAGGAATTGAATTGCAGCTCTATTTGCTGGAGACAGTTGTCATGATTTGAGCTGTCACGATTCGAGTGTGTGCATACGTTTCTATTGGAGCCTATGTTGTGCTCGTCGTGGCTTAGGCCGGTGTTAGGTGTTTATCGCCAGTGTGGTGTGTTATAATCGAAATGACCGTTGGAGTCATTATTGAATACGAGCATATTGGATCTTAGCTTGTTAGAAAGGTAGAAACCGAGGTTTGGCTCCGAAACCTATCGTGGTATGAGTTTTAAAAAGGGAAATAGATTCACGAATGGTTAACCCGAGAGATGGGTTCGGTATATCACGTGCTTCAGCTGCCGTGGGCAGGATATGGAGGTGTTGGAATAAGACTCTATCTAATGAAAGAGGTTTTCAGCTAGTATTTGGTGATTGTGGCCAGTTGTTGTGATTAGAGACTATCGTCTCGAGTGATTGGGTTGTTTGATACATCATATGATCTCACCCGGAGTGGTGAGTATGGCTTATTGCAGTGGATTCTAGTGTATCCTGAGTACAGGAATGGGATTTGCAATTGGCATATGATTTCAGAAAGTACAATGTGCTTTATGGTTAAGATGGTCTGTGAAATTTTGACTATATGGTGTTTTCGGACTTATGTGAGATAAGGGTGACGTATGATCGCCCTAATATATGCTTGGTAAGGTCATCCAGCTATTGAGTTGCTTCTTGTACCACTCTGGTACGCTCGAGGACGAGCGTTTGTTTAAGTTGGGGAGAATGTAACGACCCGGCCCGTCGTTACGGGAATTACCACCCCGTTATTTTGTAAATACATGTTTTATGATTTTATATCAGTGTTAGAGTCTATCGGGCGAGTTAGGAGTGATTGGGATTGGAAATGAGGCATATAGCCTTTGTGAAGGAAACTTGAGTAAGGAAAGTCAACCCGGAGTTGACTATTTAGCTAGAGGGCTCGGAATCGGATTCTGATGATTCGGTTAGTTCCGGAAGGTGATTTGTGACTTAGGGGAGCGATCGGAATTGAATTCGGAGGTCCGGTGTAGTTTTAAGCTTGAATTGGCGAATGTTGAATTTTGGCGAAAACCGGATGGTAGGTGATATTTTGATCCGGGGGTCGGAATGGAATTTCGACAATTTCTGTAGCTTCGTTATGTGATTTTGGATGTGTCCGCAAATTTTCAGGTCATTCGGACATCGTTTGATCGGGTTTTGGATTGAATGTTAGTTTTGAAAGTTTTGAAGAAACTTAGGCTTGAATCCGTGATTAATTGGTGATTTTGATGTTTAGTATGGTGTTTTTATGATTGGAACAAGTCCGTATCGTGTTTTGGAGTATGTTGGTGGTTTTCGTTGGGGTCCCGGGGGCCTCGGGGTGAATCCGGACCATCATCCGGCATTTTTGGAACTTGAAAGTCTGCTGTAAATTTGCAGACCACTGTGCAAAAATTAAGCCATCGCGTTCGCGAGGGCAAGGCCCGCGTTCGCGTAGGCTGGGGCATATTGGTCATCGCGTTCGCGTGGGATGGTAACGCGTTCGCGTAAGAGGAAGTTGGAACGCATCGCGTTCGCGTGGAATAAGGCCGCGTTCGCGTAGGAGAAAGATGGAGAACATCGCGTACGCGTGAAGGGTAGACGCGTTCGCGTAGAAGAAATCCGGCAGCTGGGGAAATGATCGTCGCGGACGCGTGATAAGGCGTCGCGTTCGCGATGAAGTAATCAAACAGGCCATCGCGTTCGCGTGAGGTGCATCGCGAACGCGTAGAGTAAAATCGTCCGGCAGTGAGTTTAATTGCAGAACAGAGGGCTCACGGGTTCTTATACCCAAAACACCATTTTTGAGCCCTAGAGAGAAGAAATCACGGGAACATGCTGGGAAATCATCGGGTATTCATCGGAGGTAAGTTTCTTGATTCAAAAACATCATTTTATGGTAGAATTAACATCAATCTTCATGAATTTGGGTAGAAATTGTGAAGGATTGTGGCCTAGATATTGAAAACGAAAATTTGGGTTTTGAAAGGCCAATCGAACTCCGATTTTGGTAAATTTTATATGTATGGACTCGTGGCGAGATGAGGGTTCCAGAAATATGAATTTCGTAAATTTTCGGAATGTGGGCCCGAGGCTCGGGTTTTGACAACTTTGGGAATTTTGATGTAAATTGAGTTGTATTGATTGGGTGTCGTCCCATTGGCCTAATTTGTTGTATTTCTACTGTATTGAATCAGATTCTACGCGTGCGGAGCTTGATTCACGTGGCAAGGGCATTGCGGAATAGTTGTCGCGCTATATTGAGGTGAGTAATAGATGTGGGTGATGACCAGCGGGTTCGAAACCCCGGTATACCACTTTGTGACGCTGTATAGCGGCGAGACACGCACACTCTTGAGAGTGCGGGGTCGATCATGAACTGGAGACTACATATTAGTCCAACCTGTTGATATTGTATTATTGGTTATTCTAGAGCCGTCGAACCTCCTTCTCGGATGGTTGCATATATATATATATATATTGTGATAATGGCCACTCTTGAGCCGAGGAACCCCCTTCTTGGGCGGTTGAGTATACATGTGGGCCGTGAGCCAGTTATTGGATCCCGCGAGGATCGTTATCATTGTCTTATCATATAGACATGCTAGTTTACTACTAGTCCGCAGCTATTTCTGTTATTATGCTAATTCCAATCTCTGGAACTTGATATTACCGTTTTCCAACTGAAAAATGATAAAAAGAGTTTTCAAAAACTACTTTTGAGCCTCGCGAGGCTGTATCTGCATATTAGCTGACTAGTAGTGGATCGGGCTGCACGCCGCAGCGAGATATATGTTGGATCTGACTGCACGCCGCAGGAATATCTCTATGAGATGTGCTTGGGCTGTAGAAGCCCCTCCGGAGTCTGAACCCCCACAGTGAGCACGGGTACCCAAAATTGGAGTCGGGCTACACGCCGTAGCGGTCATATCATGCATTGCATTGCATTTAGCTACATCTGCTAGCTGTTATGCTATTTATTGGTATTTGTTGGTACAGGTACAGTGAAGATTGATTCTATGACAGGGTAGCTGATTATAGCTTTACATAGTGTTTTATTGCGGATTTCTTATCTACGCTGTCTTACCCTTGTTTATTACCACTGAGTCTGGCAGTACTCATTTTACTCCCCGCACCTTGTGTGCAGATCCAGGTACCTCTCAGCAGTGATCCAGTAGCTGTGCGAGGCGACGTTTGTGGATATTCGAGGTAGCTGCAGAGTCCGCAGGACCCGATATTCCTTTCCACTGTCTTTTGATCTTGTATTGACATTTCTTTCCGCACTTGGTATTTTGTAAACCTTTACACACTCATGTTCAGTAGAGGCTCATGACTCTTGACCCTTCGGTCTATGGGAGTTAGTATATGGGACTTGGTTTCCCCGCTGTTGGTATAAGTATTACTATTGTTTCATATTTTGAAATGCTTAAATGGGTTAAAGAGAGCTTCTAGCTCCGTTGTTGATATTGATTGGTCGGGCTGGCTTAGCAATGTGTTAGGCGCCATCACGACCGGATTTGGGGTCGTGACAATAGGGGTGGTTTTAGACTAGGAAAAACTGCAGAAAATCTGCAGCAGACATTCCTTCTTCGCGTTCGCGTCCACCCGGTCGCGTTCGCGAAGGCATCTCCTTTCCCTTCATCGCGTTCGCGACAATAGGATCGCGTTCGCGTACAAAAAATTTGGATCCAGCCATTGTCCTCTACGCGTTCGCGTGCAGGCTCCCGCGTGCGCGGAGCCTGGCCTGCCTCCTCTACGCGTTCGCGTAAGGTGCCACGCGTTCGCGTAGGCCAATTTGTAAGCCCAGATTTTTATTCTTCGCGTTCGCGACTATGTCCACGCGAACGCGATACCCATTTTGCCCAACCCTTCGCGAACGCGGCACTGTCCACGCGAACGCGAAGGGCAAACTTTTGCCCAGTCATTTTAATCCCAAAACAGAACAGAAACGGGATAACAAATCCCATTTCTGTTCAACCCCTTCTTCACAGCCCCTTGGACGATTTTTGAGCTATTCTTCACCAAACTTCTTGGGTAAGTGATTCTTAACTCGTTTTCTTCATTTTCCATCAATATTATTTGAATTCCTAAGCCTAAATAGGTGTAAATGGGTAGAAAAATTGAGAATTTAGTATAGTAAGGGTTTTCAATGAATTTACGATCTAGACTTCGTTTTGGAGTCGAACTTAAGAACAAATTGTATATTTGAACTCATGGAGGATTGGGTGAACTTATTTTGGTTCGAAACGTGAGTTTCGACTATGTGGGCCCGGGGTTGATTTTTACTATTCCGGGCAGAATGTTATAAAAATCATATTTAGCAATATGAACTAGTTTGTTAAGTAGAATTGATGATATTGAATCAATTGTGTATAGATACGATTGGATTGGAGTCAAATTCGAAAGGAAAAGGCATTGCTACGGATTGAATCGTTCGTAAACTTTCGAGGTAAGTGTTTGTTCTATCCTAGTTTGTAGGAATATGAATTTAGTTATGAATAAATTGTTGAATAAGAGTTATTGGTGTTATACCGGTAATGAAGGTAAATTGTTGAAATTATTATGAATTATTGGTTTAAAACCGGTAATTATAAATATTGTTGATATAGAGATTATTGGCTAAATGCCGGTAATATATATATTTTATAAATTGGGATCGTGTGGTACGCCGACCACAAAGTGACTTAAAATCTTGGCATTGGCCATAGTTGCCGGTAGCCGATTGATATATTTGGGAGCGGGTGGTACGCCTACCACAAGATATAATGATTGATATATTTGGGAGCGGGTGGTACGCCTACCACAAGATATAATTATTGATATATTTGGGAGCGGGTGGTACGCCTACCACAAGATATAATTACCGATATATTGGGAGCGGGTGGTACGCCTACCACAAGATATAATTACTGTGATAGTTGGCAGCGGGTGGTACGCCTACCACGAGATATGAAATGAGAGAGGAATTGAGACATGAAAGTAAGATTTATTCTGTTGATTAGATTATTCTGGATATCGTGAGTTATTGACCGTTATTTCAGAGCATAGTATTTCCTTATAATGTATTATATATATATGCCTATATTGCAACTGTACAGGTTTAGGTGGGTGACTGGCCTTAGCCTTGTCACTAGTTCGTCGGGATAGGCCAGGCACTTACCAAGACATGGGGTCGGTTGTGCCGATACTACACTCTGCGCTCTTTTTGCGCAGATACAGGTTACGGACAGCAGCAGCGGCAGTAGCGACTTGTGGATTTTTCGAATACTGAGACTACGAGATAGCCTTGCAGGCGTCCGCAGGACCCGTTGTCTCTTCTATCTATGCTTTTCATTCTGTTATCTCATGTAACCGAGATAAACAGTTTGTATTTTCTTTCAAACAATTATGTGTATTATTCTTAGAAGTTCGTGAGTATTGTGACACCAATCTTGGGTAGTGTATCGGATTTGGATTTTCTTTATCATATTTGACTAAGTCTTCCGCTAATTTTGATTATTCCGCTGTAATTTTTATGTTGTTAATAAGAAATTGGTAATTAATGGAGATGTAATTAATATTTGGCTTGCCTAGCTTCCATTTAGTAGGCGCCATCATGACCCCGATGGTGGGAAATCCGGGTCGTGACAAAAACTAGAACCATTGTATAATGAAAACCCATTACAAGGTTGGGAAAAACATAAAACAAAGGTAAAAATAGAGCTAATTGATGAAAATAGTATAATAACACAAAAACCTTTAAAATACAATTTTAAAGATTTAAATGAATTTAAAATACACATTGACGAATTATTAGAACAAGGTTATATACAAGAAAGTAATAGTAAACACACAAGTCCAGCATTTATAGTAAATAAACATAGCGAACAAAAAAGAGGAAAAAGTAGAATGGTTATTGATTATAGAAATCTAAATGCAAAAACTAAGACATACAATTACCCAATACCAAATAAAATACTAAAAATAAGACAAATCCAAGGATATAACTATTTTAGTAAATTTGATTGTAAATCGGGATTTTATCACTTAAAGTTAGAAGAAGAATCCAAAAAATTAACAGCATTTACTGTACCCCAAGGATTTTATGAATGGAATGTATTACCTTTCGGATATAAAAATGCACCAGGTAGATATCAACATTTTATGGATAACTATTTCAAACAACTAGAAAATTGCATAATATATATTGATGATATATTATTATATTCAAAAACACAAGATGAACATATAAAATTATTAGAAAAATTTATACATATTATAGAAATATCGGGAATAAGCCTAAGTAGAAAAAAGGCAGAAATAATGAAAAATCAAATAGAATTTCTAGGAATAGAAGTAGATAAAAGTGGAATTAAAATGCAAACTCATATAGTACAAAAAATAATAAATTCAAATGAACAATTAGATACAAAAAAGAAACTACAATCATTTTTAGGATTAGTAAACCAAGTAAGAGAATATATACCAAAATTAGCAGAGACTCTAAAACCATTGCAGAAAAATCTAAAAAAGGATATAGAGTACCATTTTAGTGAAGAAGATAAAAAACAAGTAAGAAAAGTTAAACAAATATGTAAAAATCTACCAAAACTATACTTCCCAGATGAAGATAAAAAATATATAGTAGAATCAGACGCAAGTGAAAAAAAGCTATGGAGGAGTATTAAAATACAGGTATGATAAAGAAAAAATAGAACATCATTGTAGGTATTATTCGGGAACATTCACAAACCCGAAGATAAAATGGGAAATCAATAGAAAAAAATTATATGCAGTATATAAATGTTTATTGGCATTTGAACCATATATTGTATATAATAAGTTTATTATAAGAACAGATAATACACAAGTAAAATGGTGGCTAACCAGGAAGATACAAGATTCAGTTACAACAAAGGAAATACGGAGACTAGTGCTCAATATACTAAACTTTACATTTACAATTGAAGTAATCAGTACTAACAAAAATGTCATTGCAGATTACATATCAAGACAAAGCTACACAGACTGACGAAGAAACAACCGAAAAGCTATACAATATCATCACTGCCCTTTCTTTAAAAATGGACAGTATGGAAATGAAACTAAACAAGATAAAATCTAATGAGGAGAAACTCAAAGCTACAAGTCAGCAGCATGACTATAAAAATGCGGAACTACGTCGATCGGAAGACGGTAAAATTCCAGAGCTAGAAGGAGACGTTGGGAAACTCCTAAAATTCCATAATGTTTGTTTAAATACAGCTGCAGGAACAAGCAAGGGAAAAGAAGTTAGTAAACCAAAATACACACAAAGCCTAAATAAAATATTCGAAAAACCATTTATTCCAAAATACCAAAAAGATCCATTATTTTGTCACGACCCCAAATCCGGTCGTGATGGCGCCCAGCACATTGCTAAGCCAGCCTGACCAATCAATATCAACAACGAAGCTAGAAGCTCTCTTTAACCCATTTAAGCATTTCAAAATATATGAAACAATAGTAATATTTATACCAACAGCGGGGAGACCAAGTCCCAAAATATACTAACTCCCATAGACCGAAGGGTCAAGAGTCATGAGCCTCTAAAGAACATAAGTGTAATAAAGTTTATAACAACTCAGTGCGGAAAGGAAAGACAACAAGATAAGAAATGACAGCTAGAAGGGGAGTCAGGTCTTGCGGACGTCTTAATGAATACCTTTTGTGAAAACTTTTCATTAAAATACTCTAATTATTGGGCCCATGTCGTCCCACTCTTAAGAATATTTTTGGTAATCTCGTATGCTGTCAATTTTCATTGGTTATTACTGTCACGACCCGGATTTCCCACCATCGGGGTCATGATGGCGCCTACCAAATGGAAGCTAGGCAAGCCAAATATTAATTACATCTCCATTAATTACCAATTTATTATTAACAACATAAAAATTACAGCGGAATAATCAAAATTAGCGGAAGACTTAGTCAAATATGATAAAGAAAATCCAAATCTGATACACTACCCAAGATTGGTGTCACAGTACTTACGAACTTCTAAGAATAATACACATAATTGTTTGAAAGAAAATACAAACTGTTTATCTCGGTTACATGAGATAACAGAATGAAAAACATAGATAGAAGAGACAACGGGTCCTGCGGACGCCTGCAAGGCTACCTCGTAGTCTCAGTATTCGAAAAATCCAAAAGTCGCTACTACTGATGCTGCTGCTGATGCTCAAAACCTGGAACTGTGCAAAAATGCACAGAAGTGTAGTATCAGCACAACCGATCACATGTCCTGGTATGTGCCTGGCCTATCCCGGCGAACTAGTGATAAGGCTAGGACCAGACACTCACATAAACCTATACAGTTCTATATACATATGTACCACAAAAACAATAAAAATACTGAACTAAAATAACAGTCAATAACTCACGATATCCAGAATAATCTAATCAACATAATAAATCTTACTTTCATGTCTCAATTCCTCTCTCATTTCATATCTCGTGGTAGGCGTACCACCCGCTCCCAACTATCACAGTAATTATATCTTGTGGTAGGCGTACCACCCGCTCCCAATATATCAGTAATTATATCTTGTGGTAGGCGTACCACCCGCTCCCAATATATCAGTAATTATATCTTGTGGTAGGCGTACCACCCGCTCCCAAATATATCAATAATTATATCTTGTGGTAGGCGTACCACCCGCTCCCAAATATATCAATCGGCTACCGGCAACTATGGCCAATGCCAAGATTTTAAATCACTTTGTGGTCGGCGTACCACACGATCCCAATTTATAAAATATATATATTACCGGCATTTAGCCAATAATCTCTATATCAACAATATTTATAATTACCGGTTTTAAACCAATAATTCATAATAATTTCAACAATTTACCTTCATTACCGGTATAACACCAATAACTCTTATTCAACAATTTACTCATAACTAAATTCATATTCCTACAAACTAGGATAGAACAAACACTTACCTCGAAAGTTTACGAACGATTCAATCCGTAGCAATGCCTTTTCCTTTCGAATTTGACTCCAATCCAATCGTATCTATACATAATTGATTCAATATCATCAATTCTACTTAACAAACTAGTTCATATTGCTAAATATGATTTTTACAACATTCTGCCCGGAATAGTAAAAATCGACCCTGAGCCCACATAGTCGAAACTCAAGTTTCGAACCAAAATAAGTTCACCCAATCCTCCATGAGTTCAAATATACAATTTGTTCTTAAGTTCGACTCCAAAACGAACTCTAGATCGTAAATTCATTGAAAACCCTTACTATACTAAATTCTCAATTTTTCTACCCATTTACACCTATTTAGGCTTAGGAATTCAAATAATATTGATGGAAAAATGAAGAAAACGAGTTAAGAATCACTTACCCAAGAAGTTTGGTGAAGAATAGCTCAAAAATCGTCCAAGGGGCTGTGAAGAAGGGGTTGAACAGAAATGGGATTTGTTATCCCGTTTCTGTTCTGTTTTGGGATTAAAATGTCTGGGCAAAAGTTTGCCCTTCGCGTTCGCGTGGATAGTGTCGCGTTCGCGAAGGGTTGGGCAAAATGGGCATCGCGTTCGCGTGGACATAGTCGCGAACGCGAAGAACAAAAATCTGGGCTTACAAATTGGCCTACGCGAACGCGTGGCACCTTACGCGAACGCGTAGAGGAGGCAGGCCAGGCTCCGCGAACGCGGGAGCCTGCACGCGAACGCGTAGAGGAAAATGGCTGGATCCACATTTGTTGTACGCGAACGCGATACTATTGTCGCGAACGCGATGAAGGGAAAGGAGATGCCTTCGCGAACGCGACCGGGTGGACGCGAACGCGAAGGAGGAATGTCTGCTGCAGATTTTCTGCAGTTTTTCCTAGTCTAAAACCACCCCGAACCACCTCCGAAACACTCCCGAGCCCTCGGGGCTCCAAACCAAATATGCATACTAACTTGAAAACTGTGACGACCCAAAGGGTCATCACTTATTTAATTAATCATTTCGAGCTTCTGAGGCCTTGAAAACCTCATTCTATGTTGCCTCGATTTGCGTGCACAGTCCGGGCACAAAGCTGAAAAATATTTATGTTGAAATATGTGAAATATGAGTAAAAGTAGAAGAATTTTGATATTAATATTGATATGGTTGACTTTGGTCAACATTTTTAGTAAACGGACCCGGATCCGTGATTTGACTATTTCAGAAAATCCGTAGAAAAATATGGAACTTGGGCATATGTCCGGAATTGAAATCCGAGGTCTAGAACCCCGGTAAAAGAATTTTTCTGTTAAATTGTTTTCTGAAAATGTTTAAGGAAAATGAAACTGAATTTTGATTAAAAAGTACTGGTATCGGGCTCGTATTTTGGTTCCGACGCCCGGTACAGGTCATATATGTTGGTTAAGCACTTCCCGTAAAGTTTGGTTGAAAACGGACGTCGTTTGACGTGTTTCGGCCTTAAATTGGAAATTTTGGAAATTATGAAATTTGAAAGAATTCTTGAGTTTTAAGGCTCAATTCCTTGATTTTGATGTTATTTTGGTGATTTGATCGCGCGAGCAAGTTCGTATGATGTTTTTGAGTCAGTGTACATACTTGGTTTGAATCCCCGAGGGCTCGGGTGAGTTTCGGATAGGTAACGGGATGGTTTTGAACTTGAAAATGCAGCAGAAACTCTGCAATTTTTGCACAGAGATTTTCTTCTATGCGATCGCATAGGTGTAGCTGCGATCGCATAGAGCAAAGATCAGAGGTCCCAAAAATCCTTCCGTGCGATCGCAATAGAGCCCATGCGATCGCATAACTTCCACTTTTCCTCCTATGCGATCGCATACTACCTCCGCGATCGCGTAGAGTAATTTTACTGTCCCCATTTTTCTTCTATGCGATCGCATCATTGTTCCTGCGATCGCATAGCTTGCCATTTTTCCTCTACGCGATCGCATACCATGTAATGCGATCGCATTGTGTAAACAGCCAGCCTCCCATTTCTCCTCTATGCGATCGCACACTGTGTCCTGCGATCGCATAATGTAGCCTGCCCATTCTATGCGATCGCATCTTCTTCCATGCGATCGCGGTGTACAAACGACCTCACTCTATGCGATCGCATCAGTAGCCCTGCGATCGCATAGAACAAAACTTTCGCCCAATGATTTAAGTTCTGCAAAAACAGAACATACGGGATTATTTCCATTTCTCTCAACTCTCTCTTCTCCAACAGCCCTTAGGCGATCCTTAGAGCAACTTTTCATCAAGGTTCATCGGGTAAGTATTGTTTAACTCGTCTTCTTCACTTTTCATCAACATCAATCAAATTCTTAGGCCTAAACATGTGTAAATTGGTTGAAAAATTAGAGAAATGGGTATAGTTAGGGCTTTCAAAGAAATTGCGATTTAGACCTCGTTTTGGAGTCGAACTTAAGAACAAATTGTATATTTGAACTCATGGAAGATTGGGTGAAATTAATTTGGTTCGAAACTTGAGTTTCGATTATGTGGGCCCGGGGTCGAATTTTACTATTCCGGGCAGAATGTTGTAAAAACCATATTTAGCAATATGAACTAGTTTGTTAAGTAGAATTGATGATATTAAATCAATTGTGTATAGATACGATTGGATTGGAGTCTAATTCAAAAGGAAAAGGCATTGCTACGGATTGAATCGTTCGTAAACTTTCGAGGTAAGTGTTTGTTCTATCCTAGCTTGAGGGAATAGGATTATGTGTTATGTGTTATGTGATCGAGTGCGGTGTATGGGCTGTGGTGACGAGCATCCATACACCGGCGTCTAGTATGACCGTGAGTCGTTGGAAAATGATATTTTGAGATATATTACATGTGAATCGTTATTGTTCTCCCTTGTTGGGACTTGTTGTGAAGATAATTATTGATTGCCCTTGATGGGACGATTTATGAATTGTTGTTTCTTTCTCTTGCCCTTAACTGTGATTGTTATTTGGGTGAGGAAGAGTGATAATGCACGAAGGGTGATGCCGTGCCATGTTTATTTATTTATGCACGAAGGTTAATGCCGTGCCATGTTTATTTATTGATTATGCACGAAGGATCATGCCGTGCCTGTTATTGAACCATGTACGAAGGATCATGCCGTACTATGGATGTGAGGATGAGAGTAAAAGCACGAAGGGTGATGCCGTGTACTTTATTTGTTTGTTTGGTGAGGATGAGAGTAAAAGCACGAAGGGTGATGCCGTGTACTTTATTTGTTTATTTGGTGAGGATGAGAGTAAAAGCACGAAGGGTGATGCCGTGCAATTGCTTGCTATTTCTTGAAGTGATATAATTCGTGTTTACATTATATTTTGTTTTCTTTGTGAAATTATTAATCGTGGTTAATTGTTGAATTCTTTAAGATATTCCTTATTGTGTTAATACTTGATTATTTCTTGTTATTTTGTGGTACATATATATATATTGAATTGCACAGGTTTACGTGGGTGTCTGGTCCTAGGCTTGTCACTACTTCGCCGGGATAGGCCAGGCACTTACCAGCACATGGGGTCGGTTGTGCTGATGCTACACTTCTGTGCGTTTTTGCACAGGTCCAGGTTACGATCAGGAGCAGCAGCAGCAGTAAATAGATTGCGTGGGAGTTGATCACATTTGAGACCGAGGTAGCTTGCGGACGTCCGCAGGCCCGGCGTCTCTTTCTCTATTTATGTTAATAGCTGTAGTCTCGTTGTTCCGAGACAAACAGAATTATGTTATATTTCCTTCAGACTTTTATGTGTAGTATTCCATAGTAGTTTGTGAGTTGGTGACTCCAAGTCTTGGGTAGAGAATTTCAGTATGATTTTTACCTTGTGATTTATTATTTCCATTTCGATAAAGTATTCCGCATTTATTCAATTAAAATTGTGTTAAAAATAGGATAGTATGAATACAGTGGCTTGCCTAGCTACCACGAGTAGGCGCCATCACGATCCCGATATTGGGGGAAAATCCGGGTCGTGACAAGTTGGTATCGAGCTCTAGGTTACATAGGTCTCACCACTCACGAACAAGCTTAGTAGAGTTTGAGAGGTAGGTACGGAGACGTATGTACTTGTCCTCCAGAGTCTATTGAGTTAGGAAAAAGTCTCTCCTTTGTTCTTTCTTGTCGTGCTACTTGATCCTCAATTACTGATTGAATTTCTATTCTGTCCTTTCGCAGATGGTAAGGACATGCACTTCTTCGTCCGCTGACCAGCAGCCTGAGCCCCAGACAGCTCCTGTGAGGGGCAGGGGTCGAGGCCGTATCAGAGGCCGTGGTAGGGGTAGAGCTCAGCCCCAGGCAGCTACCCCAGAGGTGGAGCCCCATATTGAGATTAACGAGGAGGTTCCGATTCCAGCAGCTCCAGTGGGCCCAGCTCAGGTCCCAGGAGAGGCTTTGATTACCCCGGATCTCCGGGATGCTTTGGTCAGAATAGCGGGATTTATGGATAGCATTGCCAGAGCGGGTCTATTATCAGTTGCCCCAGCTACTTCTCAGGCTGGAGGAGGGGCCCAGACTCCTATTGCTCATACTCCGGAGCCGGCAGCTCCTCGACCCTCGAGCACCGGCAATCCGGCCCACCGTGGCCACTCGGTCCGGTACCACGGCTCACGCCGGCGATGGAGCCGGCCATGACTTCCGATTCGTTATGGAGGCTTGATCGGTTCTCCAAGCTATTTACCACTACATTCGGCGGAGCCACATCAGAGGATCCTCAGGACTTCTTTATTCAGTTGCCATGAGATTCTCAAGACTATGGGGATCGTGGAGACAAACGGAGTTGATTTCGGTACCTTCAGACTTGCAGGATCCGCCAAGACTTGGTGGAGAGATTATTGCCCGACTCGACCAGCAGGGTCCCCAGCTCTATCATGGGACCAGTTTGCGGAACTATTTATGGAGAAGTTTCTCCCCTGCTACTCAGCGGGATTTACTTCGGAGGCAGTTTGAGCGCCTCCATCAGGGCACTATGACAGTTACACAGTATGAGACGAGATTTATCGACTTGGCTCGTCATGCGGTGGTGATACTTCCCACGGAGCGGGAGAGGGTCCGCAGATTTATAGATGGGCTTAATCAGCCGATTAGACTCCAGATGGCTATGGGCGTGGGGAGTGACATATCATTTCAGAAGGCAGCCAATGCAGCACGCAGAGTTGAGATGGCTCTCGCTAGAGGAGGCGGTTATTCTTCGGATAAGAGGCCTCGTCATTCGGGTAGGTTTGGTGCTTCTTCCTCTGGTAGCAGAGAATCCTTTGATAGAGGCCAGTCCTCCAGGCCTTTTCATTCCGCCCTTCAGGCTTCACAGGGTGGATCAGGTGATCGTGGTTCTCGGGGTATTATTCAGACCAGTCTCCTATTAGTGCTCAGCCTCTTCAGAGCGTTCGTGGAGGCCATTCAGGTCGTCAGGGCCAGCAGCCCTATCAGTCTAAGAGTTGCTACGGTTGTGGCGACCCAGGTCATTTTATCAGGAATTGCCCTATAGCAGCGGGCAACTCTCAGCAGCGAGGTCCTCGTCCTATGATTCAGGCCCCAGCTGACCCTCAGCCTGCCCAGCCAGCCAGAGGCGGGGGTAGAGATTATAGAGGTGGAGGTCGAGACCGTAGAGGTGGAGACCGTCCGGCGAGAGGTAGAGGTCAGCCAGTTGATGGTCGTCCTAGAGACGCAGCTCAGAGGGGAGGTGCAGATCCCCGATTCTATGCTTTACCAGCCAGGCCAGAGGCAGAGGCATCAGATGCCGTGATTACAGGTACTATTCTTGTGTGTGACAGAGGTGCTTCAGTATTATTTGACCCTGGATCTACCTATTCCTATGTGTCTTCCTACTTCGCACCGTATTTAGCCGTGCCCAGCTATGCTCTGGATATTCCAGTTTATGTGGCTACGCCAGTGGGTGACTCTATTGTAGTCGATCGGGTGCATCGTTCGTGCGTAGTTATATTTGGGGGTCTTGAGACCCGTGTTGATCCGTTGCTCTTGGATATGGTAGATTTTGATGTCATATTGGGGATGGACTGGTTGTCCCCATACCATGCTATTCTTGATTGTCATGCTAAGACTGTCACCTTAGCCTT
The DNA here is from genome assembly GCA_032618575.1 of Nicotiana noctiflora. NCBI lineage: Eukaryota > Viridiplantae > Streptophyta > Magnoliopsida > Solanales > Solanaceae > Nicotiana > Nicotiana noctiflora. Next base: position 46,674 of record JASVEL010005942.1, read on the forward strand.
GCCGGAATCACCCCGATTAGAGTGGAAGGGTACCTCAAGCCACTCCGTTCGCACTGTTATTTCTTATGTTAAGGCTCGACGTATGGTCGAGAAGGGGTGTTTAGCTTATTTGGCTTATGTTCGTGATTCCAGCGCAGAAGTTCCTTCCATTGAGTCGGTCCCTATTGCACGGGAGTTTCCTGAGGTTTTTCCTTCAGACCTGCCGGGCATGCCACCCGACAGGGATATTGATTTCTGTATTGATCTGGCACCGGGCACTCAGCCCATCTCTATTCCACCCTATCGTATGGCCCCGCCGAAGTTAAAGGAGTTGAAAGATCAGTTGCAGGACCTTCTGAGAAGGGTTTTATCAGGCCCAGTGTTTCCCCCTGGGGAGCACCTGTATTATTTGTAAAGAAGAAGGATGGCTCGATGCGGATGTGTATTGATTACCGGCAGTTAAACAAGGTGACTATCAAAAATAAATATCCACCGCCGAGGATTGATGATTTGTTTGACCAGCTCCAGGGAGCGAGGGTATTCTCTAAGATAGACTTGAGGTCAGGCTACCATCAGTTGAAGATCAGGGCGGCTGACATTCCTAAGACAGCCTTTCGCTCTAGATATGGGCATTATGAGTTCTTGGTCATGTCCTTCGGGTTGACCAATGCCCCGGCAGCATTCATGGAGTTGATGAATCGGGTATTCAGGCCTTACTTAGATCTGTTCGTGATAGTCTTTATAGATGACATCCTGGTATACTCCCGCAGCCAGGAAGAGCACGAGCAGCACCTCAGAGTGGTTCTTCATACTCTGAAAGATAACCAACTATATGCCAAATTTTCTAAATGTGAGTTCTGGCTGAGTTCGGTAGCATTTCTGGGTCACATTGTATCAGTGGAAGGTATTCAGGTAGACCCAAAGAAGATTGAGGCGGTCCAGAATTGGCCTCGACCAGCTTCGGTGACTGAGATCCGGAGTTTCTTGGGATTAGCAGGTTACTACCGTCGTTTTGTAGAGGGGTTTTCTTCTATTGCAGCCCCGATGACGAGGTTGACCCAGAAGGGTGTCCAGTTTCAGTGGTCAGAGGAGTGTGAGGCGAGCTTTCAGAAGCTCAAGACGGCCTCGACCACCGCACCCAGTGTTGGTACTACCTACGGGTACAGGGCCTTATACAGTTTATTGTGACGCCTCTCGTACATGGCTTGGAGCGGTATTGATGCAGGATGGTAAGGTTATCGCTTATGCTTCGAGGCAGTTAAAGATACATGAGAAGAATTATCCAGTTCATGATCTTGAATTAGCAGCAGTGGTTCATGCCTTAAAGATCCGGAGGCATTATCTATATGGTGTGACATGTGAGGTGTACACTGATCACAAAAGCTTACAGTATTTGTTCAAAACGAAGGAGTTGAATCTACGACAGCGGAGATGGTTAGAGTTGCTAAAAGACTATGATGTTACTATATTATATCACCCAGGTAAGGCCAATGTGGTGGCCGATGCATTGAGTAGAAAGTATGCCAGCATGGGTAGTCTTGCATATATTCCGGTCAATCAGAGACCATTAGCTTTAGATGTCCAGGCCTTAGCCAACCGGTTCGTGAGATTAGACATTTCCGAGCCTAGCAGGGTGTTAGCCTGCACGGTCGCTCGTTCTTCATTATTAGAGCGCATCCGTGAGAGGCAATTTGATGATCCTCATTTGCATGAGTTAAGAGATACAGTACAGCGGGGAGGTGCCACACAGGCAAACCTAGATGATGATGGGGTATTGAAATTGCAGGGTCGAGTTTGTGTGCCCAATGTCGAAGGAATTCGAGAGTTGATCTTAGCAGAGGCCCACAGTTCGCGGTATTCTATTCACCCAGGCGCCGCGAAGATGTACCAGGACTTATGGCAGAAGTATTGGTGGCGCAAGATGAAGAAAGATATCGTTGCGTATGTCGCTCAGTGTCTAAATTGTCAGTAGGTGAAATATGCGCACCAGAGGCCTGGTGGTGTATTCCAGAGAATCGAAATTCCCGAGTGGAAACGGGAGAGGATCACTATGGACTTCATTACTGGACTTCCTTTGACTAGGAGGAAATTTGATGCTATTTGGGTCATTGTTGATAGGCTGACCAAGTCATCACACTTCATTCCAGTATCTCTATCCTACTCATTGGAGAGGTTGGCAGAGATTTACATCAGGGAGATTGTTCGACTTCATGGGGTGCCGGTATCTATTATCTCTGATCGGGGTACGCAGCTTACCTCGCGGTTTTGGAGAGCGGTCTAGCAGGAGTTAGGCACCCAGGTTCAACTGAGTACAATTTTCATCCTCAGACGGACGGCCAGTCCGAGAGGACTATTCAGATTCTAGAGGACATGCTCCGAGCCTATGTCATTAATTTTGGAGGCTCGTGGGACCAGTTTCTGCCATTAGTGGGGTTCGCCTACAATAACAGTTACCAATCTAGCATCCAGATGGCTCCGTACGAGGCGTTATATGGTAGGCGATGTCGATCACCAGTTGGATGGTTTGAACCGGGAGAGGCTCGGTTGTTGGGTACAGATCTAGTTCAGGAGGCCTTGGATAAGGTCAAGACTATTCAGGAGAGATTGCGTTCAGCTCAGTCCAGGCAGAAGACTTATGCGGATCGTAAGGTTCGAGATGTAGATTTCATGGTCGGTGAACGAGTATTGCTCCGAGTGTCGCCTATGAAGGGCGTGATGAGGTTTGGGAAGAAGGGCAAGCTCAGCCCTAGGTATATTGGCCCATTTGAGATTCTAGACAGAGTGGGAGGGGTGGCTTACAGATTAGCTTTGCCGCCTAGCTTATCAGTCGTACATCCAGTTTTTCACGTATCTATGCTTCGGAGATACTACGGCGATCCCACACATGTGTTAGACTTCAGTACCGTCCAATTGGACAATGATCTATCTTACGAGGAGGAGCCGGTAGCCATTCTAGACCGGCAGGTTCGACAGTTGAGGTCGAAGAGTTATCCTTCTGTGCGTGTTCAGTGGAGAGGTCAGCCTCCTGAGGCATCGACCTGGGAGTCCGAGTCTGATATGCGGAGCCGTTACCCACACTTGTTTCCTGACTCGGTACTTCTTTCTTTTGTCCGTTCGAGGACGAACGGTTGTTTTAGAGGTGGAGATTGTGACGACCCAAAGGGTCATCACTTATTTAATTAATCATTTCGAGCTTCTGAGGCCTTGAAAACCTCATTCTATGTTGCCTCGATTTGCGTGCACAGTGCGGGCACAAAGCTGAAAAATATTTATGTTGAAATATGTGAAATATGAGTAAAAGTAGAAGAATTTTGATATTAATATTGATATGGTTGACTTTGGTCAACATTTTTAGTAAACGGACCCGGATCCGTGATTTGACTATTTCAGAAAATCCGTAGAAAAATATGGAACTTGGGCATATGTCCGGAATTGAAATCCGAGGTCTAGAACCCCGGTAAAAGAATTTTTCTGTTAAATTGTTTTCTGAAAATGTTTAAGGAAAATGAAACTGAATTTTGATTAAAAAGTACTGGTATCGGGCTCGTATTTTGGTTCCGACGCCCGGTACAGGTCATATATGTTGGGTAAGCACTTCCTGTAAAGTTTGGTTGAAAACGAACGTCGTTTGACGTGTTTCGGCCTTAAATTGGAAATTTTGGAAATTATGAAATTTGAAAGAATTCTTGAGTTTTAAGGCTCAATTCCTTGATTTTGATGTTATTTTGGTGATTTGATCGCGCGAGCAAGTTCGTATGATGTTTTTGAGTCAGTGTACATACTTGGTTTGAATCCCCGAGGGCTCGGGTGAGTTTCGGATAGGTAACGGGATGGTTTTGAACTTGAAAATGCAGCAGAAACTCTGCAATTTTTGCACAGAGATTTTCTTCTATGCGATCGCATAGGTGTAGCTGCGATCGCATAGAGCAAAGATCAGAGGTCCCAAAAATCCTTCCGTGCGATCGCAATAGAGCCCATGCGATCGCATAACTTCCACTTTTCCTCCTATGCGATCGCATACTACCTCCGCGATCGCGTAGAGTAATTTTACTGTCCCCATTTTTCTTCTATGCGATCGCATCATTGTTCCTGCGATCGCATAGCTTGCCATTTTTCCTCTACGCGATCGCATACCATGTAATGCGATCGCATTGTGTAAACAACCAGCCTCCCATTTCTCCTCTATGCGATCGCACACTGTGTCCTGCGATCGCATAATGTAGCCTGCCCATTCTATGCGATCGCATCTTCTTCCATGCGATCGCAGTGTACAAACGACCTCACTCTATGCGATCGCATCAGTAGCCCTGCGATCGCATAGAACAAAACTTTCGCCCAGTGATTTAAGTTCTGCAAAAACAGAACATACGGGATTATTTCCATTTCTCTCAACTCTCTCTTCTCCAACAGCCCTTAGGCGATCCTTAGAGCAACTTTTCATCAAGGTTCATCGGGTAAGTATTGTTTAACTCGTCTTCTTCACTTTTCATCAACATCAATCAAATTCTTAGGCCTAAACATGTGTAAATTGGTTGAAAAATTAGAGAAATGGGTATAGTTAGGGCTTTCAAAGAAATTGCGATTTAGACCTCGTTTTGGAGTCGAACTTAAGAACAAATTGTATATTTGAACTCATGGAAGATTGGGTGAAATTAATTTGGTTCGAAACTTGAGTTTCGATTATGTGGGCCCGGGGTCGGATTTTACTATTCCGGGCAGAATGTTGTAAAAACCATATTTAGCAATATGAACTAGTTTGTTAAGTAGAATTGATGATATTAAATCAATTGTGTATAGATACGATTGGATTGGAGTCTAATTCAAAAGGAAAAGGCATTGCTACCTATTGAATCGTTCGTAAACTTTCGAGGTAAGTGTTTGTTCTATCCTAGCTTGAGGGAATAGGATTATGTGTTATGTGTTATGTGATCGAGTGCGGTGTATGGGCTGTGGTGACGAGCATCCATACACCGGCGTCTAGTATGACCGTGAGTCGTTGGAAAATGATATTTTGAGATATATTACATGTGAATCGTTATTGTTCTCCCTTGTTGGGACTTGTTGTGAAGATAATTATTGATTGCCCTTGATGGGACGATTTATGAATTGTTGTTTCTTTCTCTGCCCTTAACTGTGATTGTTATTTGGGTGAGGAAGAGTGATAATGCACGAAGGGTGATGCCGTGCCATGTTTATTTATTTATGCACGAAGGTTAATGCCGTGCCATGTTTATTTATTGATTATGCACGAAGGATCATGTCGTGCCCTGTTATTGAACCATGTACGAAGGATCATGCCGTACTATGGATGTGAGGATGAGAGTAAAAGCACGAAGGGTGATGCCGTGTACTTTATTTGTTTGTTTGGTGAGGATGAGAGTAAAAGCACGAAGGGTGATGCCGTGTACTTTATTTGTTTATTTGGTGAGGATGAGAGTAAAAGCACGAAGGGTGATGCCGTGCAATTGCTTGCTATTTCTTGAAGTGATATAATTCGTGTTTACATTATATTTTGTTTTCTTTGTGAAATTATTAACCGTGGTTAATTGTTGAATTCTTTAAGATATTCCTTATTGTGTTAATACTTGATTATTTCTTGTTATTTTGTGGTACATATATATATATTGAATTGCACAGGTTTACGTGGGTGTCTGGTCCTAGGCTTGTCACTACTTCGCCGGGATAGGCCAGGCACTTACCAGCACATGGGGTCGGTTGTGCTGATGCTACACTTCTGTGCGTTTTTGCACAGGTCCAGGTTACGATCAGGAGCAGCAGCAGCGGTAAATAGATTGCGTGGGAGTTGATCACATTTGAGACCGAGGTAGCTTGCAGACGTCCGCAGGCCCGGCGTCTCTTTCTTTATTTATGTTAATAGCTGTAGTCTCATTGTTCCGAGACAAACAGAATTATGTTATATTTCCTTCGGACTTTTATGTGTAGTATTCCATAGTAGTTTGTGAGTTGGTGACTCCAAGTCTTGGGTAGAGAATTTCAGTATGATTTTTACCTTGTGATTTATTATTTCCATTTCGATAAAGTATTCCGCATTTATTCAATTAAAATTGTGTTAAAAATAGGATAGTATGAATACGGTGGCTTGCCTAGCTACCACGAGTAGGCGCCATCACGATCCCGATATTGGGGGAAAATCCGGGTCGTGACAAGTTGGTATCGAGCTCTAGGTTACATAGGTCTCACCACTCACGAACAAGCTTAGTAGAGTTTGAGAGGTAGGTACGGAGACGTCTGTACTTGTCCTTCAGAGTCTATTGAGTTAGGAAAAAGTCTCTCATTTGTTCTTTCTTGTCGTGCTACTTGATCCTCAATTACTGATTGAATTTCTATTCTGTCCTTTCGCAGATGGTAAGGACACGCACTTCTTCGTCCGCCGACCAGCAGCCTGAGCCCCAGACAGCTCCTGTGAGGGGCAGGGGTCGAGGCCGTATCAGAGGCCGTGGTAGGGGTAGAGCTCAGCCCCAGGCAGCTACCCCAGAGGTGGAGCCCCATATTGAGATTAACGAGGAGGTTCCGATTCCAGCAGCTCCAGTGGGCCCAGCTCAGGTCCCAGGAGTGGCTTTGATTACCCCGGATCTCCGGGATGCTTTGGTCAGAATAGCGGGATTTATGGATAGCATTGCCAGAGCGGGTCTATTATCAGTTGCCCCAGCTACTTCTCAGGCTGGAGGAGGGGCCCAGACTCCTATTGCTCATACTCCAGAGCCAGTAGCTCCTCAGCCTCAGGCACCAGTAATCCAGCCAGCTGTGGCCACTCAGTCAGGTACCACAGCTCATGCCGGTGATGGAGCGGCCATGACTTCTGATTCGTTATGGAGGCTTGATCGGTTCTCCAAGCTATTTACCACTACATTCAGTGGAGCCGCATCAGAGGATCCTCAGGACTTTTTATTCAGTTGCCGTGAGATTCTCAAGACTATGGGGATCGTGGAGACAAACGGAGTTGATTTCCGTACCTTCAGACTTGCAGGATCCGCCAAGACTTGGTGGAGAGATTATTGCCTGACTCGACCAGCAGGGTCCCCAGCTCTATCATGGGACCGGTTTGCGGAACTATTTATGGAGAAGTTTCTCCCTGCTACTCAGCGGGATTTACTTCGGAGGCAGTTTGAGCGCCTCCATCAGGGCACTATGACAGTTACACGGTATGAGACGAGATTTATCGACTTGGCTCGTCATGCAGTGGTGATACTTCCCACGGAGCGGGAGAGGGTCCGCAGATTTATAGATGGGCTCAATCAGCCGATTAGACTCCGGATGGCTATGGGTGTGGGGAGTGACATATCATTTCAGGAGGCAGCCAATGCAGCACGCAGAGTTGAGATGGCTCTTGCTAGGGGAGGCGGTTATTCTTCGGATAAGAGGCCTCGTCATTCAGGTAGATTTGGTGGTTCTTCCTCTGGTAGCAGAGAATCCTTTGATAGAGGCCGGTCTTCCAGGCCTTTTCATTCCGCCCTTCAGGCTTCACAGGGTGGATCAGGTGATCGTGGTTCTCGGGGGTATTATTCAGACCAGTCTCCTATTAGTGCTCAGCCTCTTCAGAGCGTTCGTGGAGGCCATTCAGGTCGTCAGGGCCAGCAGCCCTATCAGTCTAAGAGTTGCTACGGTTGTGGCGACCCAGGTCATTTTATCAGGAATTGCCCTATAGCAGCGGGCAACTCTCAGCAGCGAGGTCCTCGTCCTATGATTCAGGCCCCGGCTGACCCTCAGCCTGCCCAGCCAGCCAGAGGCGGGGGTAGAGATTATAGAGGTGGAGGTCGAGACCGTAGAGGTGGAGACCGTCCGGCGAGAGGTAGAGGTCAGCCAGTTGATGGTCGTCCTAGAGACGCAGCTCAGAGGGGAGGTGCAGATCCCCGATTCTATGCTTTACCAGCCAGGCCAGAGGCAGAGGCATCAGATGCTGTGATTACAGGTACTATTCTTGTGTGTGACAGAGGTGCTTCAGTATTATTTGACCCTGGATCTACCTATTCCTATGTGTCTTCCTACTTCGCACCGTATTTAGCTGTGCCCAGCTATGCTCTGGATATTCCAGTTTATGTGGCTACGCCAGTGGGTGACTCTATTGTAGTCGATCGGGTGCATCGTGCCATGTTTATTTATTTATGCACGAAGGTTAATGCCGTGCCATGTTTATTTATTGATTATGCACGAAGGATCATGCCGTGCCCCGTTATTGAACCATGTACGAAGGATCATGCCGTACTATGGATGTGAGGATGAGAGTAAAAGCACGAAGGGTGATGCCGTGTACTTTATTTGTTTGTTTGGTGAGGATGAGAGTAAAAGCACGAAGGGTGATGCCGTGTACTTTATTTGTTTATTTGGTGAGGATGAGAGTAAAAGCACGAAGGGTGATGCCGTGCAATTGCTTGCTATTTCTTGAAGTGATATAATTCGTGTTTACATTATATTTTGTTTTCTTTGTGAAATTATTAATTGTGGTTAATTGTTGAATTCTTTAAGATATTCCTTAATGTGTTAATACTTGATTATTTCTTGTTATTTTGTGGTACATATATATATATTGAATTGCACAGGTTTATGTGAGTGTCTGGTCCTAGGCTTGTCACTACTTCGCCGGGATAGGCCAGGCACTTACCGGCACATGGGGTCGGTTGTGCTGATGCTACACTTCTGTGCGTTTTTGCACAGGTCCAGGTTACGATCAGGAGCAGCAGCAGCGGTAAATAGATTGCGTGGGAGTTGATCACATTTGAGACCGAGGTAGCTTGCAGACGTCCGCAAGCCCGGCGTCTCTTTCTTTATTTATGTTAATAGCTGTAGTCTCATTGTTCCGAGACAAACAGAATTATGTTATATTTCCTTCAGACTTTTATGTGTAGCATTCCATAGTAGTTTGTGAGTTGGTGACTCCAAGTCTTGGGTAGAGAATTTCAGTATGATTTTTACCTTGTGATTTATTATTTCCATTTCGATAAAGTATTCCGCATTTATTCAATTAAAATTGTGTTAAAAATAGGATAGTATGAATACGGTGGCTTGCCTAGCTACCACGAGTAGGCGCCATCACGATCCCGATATTGGGGGAAAATCCGGGTCGTGACAAAAACATCATACGAACTTTCTCGCGCGATCAAATCGCTAAAATAACATCAAAATCCATGAACTGAGCCTTAAAACTCAAGAATCCTTTCAAATTTTCATAATTTCCAAACTTTCCAATTTAAAGTCAAAACACGTCAAACGACGTCCGTTTTCAACCAAACTTTACAGGAAGCGCCTAACAAATATATATGACTTGTACTGGGCGTCGGAACCAAAATACGAGCCCGATACCAGTACTTTTTAATAAAAATTCAGTTTCATTTTCCTTAAACATTTTCAGAAAACAATTTAACAGAAAAATTCTTTTACTGGGGTTCTAGACCTCGGATTACAATTCCGGACATATGCCCAAGTTCCATATTTTTCTACGGATTTTCTGAAATAGTCAAATCACGGATCCGGGTCCGTTTACCAAAAATGTTGACCAAAGTCAACCATATCAATATTAATATCAAAATTCTTCAACTTTTTCACATATTTCACATATTTCAACATAAATCTTTTCCAGCTTTGTGCCCGGACTATGCACGCAAATCGAGGCAACTATAAATGAGGTTTTCAAGACCTCAAAAGCTCGGAATGATTAATAAAACAAGTGATGACCCTTTGGGTCGTCACAATCTCCACCTCTAAAACAACCGTTCGTCCTCGAACGGACAAAAGAAAGAAGTACCGAGTCAGGAAACAAGTGTGGGTAACGGCTCCGCATATCAGACTCGGACTCCCAGGTCGATGCCTCAGGAGGCTGACCTCTCCACCGAACACGCACAGAAGGATAACTCTTCGACCTCAACTGTCGAACCTGCCGGTCTAGAATGGCTACCGGCTCCTCCTCGTAAGATAGATCATTGTCCAATTGGACAGTTCTGAAGTCTAACACATGTGTGGGATCGCCGTGGTATCTCCGAAGCATAGATACATGAAAAACTGGATGCACGGCTGATAAGCTAGGCGGCAAAGCTAATCTGTAAGCCACCCCACCCACTATGTCTAGAATCTCAAATGGGCCAATATACCTAGGGCTGAGCTTGCCCTTCTTCCCAAACCGCATCACACCCTTCATAGGCGACACTCGGAGCAATACTCGTTCGCCAACCATGAAATCTACATCTCGAACCTTACGATCCGCATAAGTCTTCTGTCTGGACTGAGCTGAACGCAATCTCTCCTGAATAGTCTTGACCTTATCCAAGGCCTCCTGAACTAAGTCTGTACCCAACAACCGAGCCTCTCCCGGTTCAAACCATCCAACTGGTGATCGACATCGCCTACCATACAACGCCTCATACGGAGCCATCTGGATGCTAGATTGGTAACTGTTATTGTAGGCGAACTCTGCTAATGGCAGAAACTGGTCCCACGAGCCTCCGAAATCAATAACACGGGCTCGAAGCATGTCCTCTAGAATCTGAATAGTCCTCTCGGACTGGCCATCCGTCTGAGGATGAAATGCTGTACTCAACTGAACCTGGGTGCCTAACTCCTGCTGGACCGCTCTCCAGAACCGCGAGGTAAAATGCGTACCCCGATCAGAGATAATAGATACTGGCACCCCATGAAGACGAACAATCTCCCTAATGTAAACCTTCGCTAACCTCTCCGACGAGTAGGAGACAGATATTGGAATAAAGTGTGATGACTTGGTCAGCCTATCAACAATGACCCAAATAGCATCAAATTTCCTTCGAGTCAAAGGAAGTCCAGTAACGAAGTCCATAGTGATCCGCTCCCATTTCCACTCGGGAATTTCAATCCTCTGGAATACACCACCAGGTCTCTGGTGCTCATATTTCACCTGCCGACAATTTAGACACCGAGCAACATACGCAACGATATCTTTCTTCATTCTGCGCCACCAATAGTGTTGCCGTAAGTCCTGGTACATCTTCGCGGCGCCTGGGTGAATAGAATACCGCGAAACTGTGGGCCTCTGCTAAGATTAACTCTCGAATCCCTTCGACATTGGGCACACAAACTCGACCCTGCAATTTCAATATCCCATCATCATCTAGATTTACCTGTGTGGCACCTCCCCGCTGTACTGTATCTCTCAACTCACGCAAATGAGGATCATCAAATTGCCTCTCTTGGATACGCTCTAATAAAGAAGAACGAGCGACCGTGCAGGCTAACACCCTGCTAGGCTCAGAAATGTCCAATCTCACGAACCGATTGGCTAATGCCTGGACGTCTAGAGCCAATGGTCTCTGACTGACCGGAATATATGCAAGACTACCCATGCTGGCAGACTTTCTACTCAATGCATCGGCCACCACATTGGCCTTACCCGGGTGATATAAAATAGTAACATCATAGTCTTTTAGCAACTCTAGCCACCTTCTCTGCCTCATATTCAACTCTTTCTGCTTAAACAAGTACTGAAGACTCTTATGATCGGTGTACACTTCACATGCTACACCATACAAATAATGCCTCCGGATCTTCAATGCGTGAATAATCGCCGCCAATTCTAGATCATGCACTGGATAGTTCTTCTCATGAATCTTCAACTGCCTCGAAGCATAGGCAATAACCTTGCCATCCTGCATTAACACCGCACCAAGCCCAATACGGGAAGCATCACAATAAACAGTATAAGGTCCCGTACCTGTGGGTAAAACCAATACCGGTGCTGTGGTCAAGGTTGTCTTGTGCTTTTGAAAGCTCGCCTCACATTCATCGGACCATTCAAATTGAACACCCTTCTGGGTCAATCTGGTCAGTGGGGTTGCAATAGAAGAAAATCCTTCTACGAATCGGCGGTAATAACCCACTAACCCCAAGAAACTCCGAATATCCTGTGGCTGATGTCGGTCTAGGCCAGCTCTTGATTGCCTCAATTTTCTTCGGATCAACCTGAATACCTGCTGCCATCACAATATGACCTAGGAATGCAACTGAACTTAGCCAAAATTCACACTTTGAAAATTTTGCATATAGCTGGCTATCTCTCAGAGTCTGTAAGGCCACTCTGAGATGTTGCGCATGCTCCTCCTGACTGCGGGAATATATTGATATGTCATTAATGAAGACTATTACAAACAAGTCTAAATAAGGCCGGAACACCCGATTCATTAATTCCATAAAAGCTACTGGAGCATTTGTCAACCCAAAAGACATGACCAGAAATTCGTAATGTCCATACCGAGTGCGGAACGCGGTTTTAGGGACATCAGATGCCCTAATCTTCAGCTGATGATAGCCAGATCACAAATCTATCTTTGAAAATACCTTGGCACCCTGAAGCTGGTCAAATAAATCATCAATTCGCGGAAGTGGATATTTATTTTTGATAGTCACCTTGTTTATCTGTCGATAGTCAATGCACATTCTCATCGAACCATCTTTCTTCTTTACAAATAATACAGGTGCACCCCACGGCGAAACATTGGGTCTAATGAAACCCTTTTCAAGTAAATCCTGCAACTGTTCCTTCAATTCTTTTAACTCTGGCGGAGCCATACGATATGGGGGAATGGAAATGGGCTGAGTGCCTGGAGCCAAATCAATGCAAAAATCAATGTCCCTATCGGGCGGCATACCTGGCAAGTCTGAAGGAAATACTTCAGGAAATTCGCGAACCACAGGCACCGAGTCAATAGAAGGAACCTCAACACTAGAATCACGGACATAGGCCAAATAAGACAAGCATCCCTTTCCAACCATACGCTGAGCTTTAACATAAGAAATAACATTACGGCTAGTATGACCTGAAATCCCTTTCCACTCTATACGAGGCGAATTCGGCAGGGCTAAAGTCACAGTCTTGGCATGGCAATCTAAAATAGCATGATACGGAGATAGCCAGTCCATGCCTAGTATAATATCGAAGTCCACCATATTTAGGAGTAATAAATCAGCACGGGTCTCGAGACCCTCAATTACTATAATACATGACCGATGAACTCGATCAACCACAATAGAGTCGCCTACTGGTGTAGACACATGAACAGGAACACTCAGTGGATCACCGGGCTGAATCAAGTATGGTGCAAAATAGGAAGACACATACGAATATGTAGACCCAGGGTCAAATAATGCTGATGCCTTTCTATCACAAACCAAAATAATACCTGTAATGACGGCATCAGAAGACTCAGCCTCTGGTCTGGCGGGAAGTGCATAACATCGGGGCTGTGCCCCACCACCCTGAGCAGTATCTCTAGGACGATCAGCTGCTGGCTGGTCTCTACCTCTATCGGTCCGAGCTCCACCTCTATGACCTCTACCTCCACCTCTATGTCCTCTACCTCCGCCTCTAGCCGGCTGGGCAGGCTGTGAGGGAACTGGGGCCTGAATCATGGCACGAGAACCCTGCTGGTGAGATCTGTTAGAAGCTCGAGGGCAATACCTTGCAATGTGCCTAAGATCACCGCACGTAAAACAAGCCCTCGACTGCTGAAAATAGCAAAGTGGTGGTGCACTGATAGGCTGCTGATCCGAGTAGCGTGGCTGAGAATTACGATCACCTGAAGCATCATGAGAAACCTGAAGAGCTGACTGATAAGGCCTAGGAGGATGGCCTCTATCATAAAAATCTCTATCTCCGGACGAGGTACCACTGAATCTACCCGAATTACGAGATCTCTTATCTGATCCATGTCTCGCTCCCTGTGACAGAGCCATCTCTATCCGGCGGGCTGCATTAGCCGCCTCCTGAAAAGTGATTTCAGTTCCTGCACCCATAGCCATCTGTAGCCGAATTGGCTGATTCAAGCCATCAATAAACCTCCTCACTCTCTCCCGCTCCGTGGGAAGTATGATAACAGCATGACGAGCCAGGTCCACGAACCTAGTCTCGTACTGTGTGACAGACATAGAACCCTGATGAAGACGCTCAAATTGTCTGCGCATAAACTCCCGCTGAGTTGCTGGAAGGAACTTCTCCAAGAATAATTCTGCAAACTGCTCCCAAGTCAAAGATGACGATCCCGCTGGCCTGGTTAGACAATAATCTCTCCACCAAGTCTTGGCGGAACCGGATAACCGAAAAGTAGCAAAATCCACACCATTTGTCTCCACAATACCCATAGTACGGAGAACTTCGTGGCAGCTGTATAGGAAGTCATGTGGATCCTCTGAAGGAGTGCCACTGAATGTGGTAGTGAACAGTTTGGTAAACCTGTCCAATCTCCACAACGCATCAGCAGACATGGCTGCACCATTATTAGACGGAGTCGCAATAATAGGCCGAACTGCCTCAACTGGCTGAATCACAGGAACCTGAGCCTGGGGAATTACTGGCTCCGGAGTGCGCGTAGCAGGAGTCTGATTACCTCCTCCAGCCTGAGAAGTGGCTGGTGCCACCGGTAATAAGCCTGCTCTGGTAATATGATCCATAAAACCTGCTATACGGACCAAAGCATCCTATAAATCCGGTGAAAACACAGCTCCTCCTGGGACCTGAGCTGGGCCTACTGGAGCTGCTGGGGTTGGAACTTCCTCCTCGATATGAACATGAGGTTCTGCCACTCGTGCTGCTGCTCGGGGCTGAGCCCTGCCCCTACCTTGTCCTCTAGGACGGCCTCAACCTCGGCCTCTACCCCTAGCAGGAGCTGCCGCTGCTGGGACCTCGGGCTGCTGGTCAGTAGATGAGGATGCACGTGTCCTTACCATCTGCGGAAGAACCGAGTAGAAGTTCAATTAACATTCAAAAGATCAAGTCGCACGACTGGAAAGAATAAAGAGAATATTTTCCTAACTCTGTAGCCTCTGGAGGATAAATACAGACGTCTCCGTACCGATCCTTCAGATTCTACTAAGGTTGTTCGTGAGTTGTGAGACCTGTGCAACCTAGTGCTCTAATACCAACTTGTCACGACCCGGATTTCCCACCATCGGGGTCATGATGGCGCCTACTAAATGGAAGCTAGGCAAGCCAAATATTAATTACATCTCCATTAATTACCAATTTATTATTAACAACATAAAAATTACAACAGAATAATCAAAATTAGCGGAAGACTTAGTCAAATATGATAAAGAAAATCCAAATCTGATACACTACCCAAGATTGGTGTCACAGTACTCACGAACTTCTAAGAATAATACACATAATTGTTTGAAAGAAAATACAAACTGTTTATCTCGGTTACATGAGATAACAGAATGAAAAACATAGATAGAAGAGACAACGGGTCCTGCGGACGCCTGCAAGGCTACCTCGTAGTCTCAGTATTCGAAAAATCCACAAGTCGCTACTGCCGCTGCTGCTGTCCGTAACCTGTATCTGCGCAAAAAGAGCGCAGAGTGTAGTATCAGCACAACCGTCCCCATGTGCTGGTAAGTGCCTGGCCTATCCCAACGAACTAGTGACAAGGCTAAGGCCAGTCACCCACCTAAACCTGTACAGTTGCAATATAGGCATATATATATAATACATTATAAAGAAATACTCTGCTCTGAAATAACAATCAATAACTCACGATATCCAGAATAATCTAATCAACATAATAAATCTTACTTTCATGTCTCAATTCCTCTCTCATTTCATATCTCGTGGTAGGCGTACCACCCGCTCCCAACTATCACAGTAATTATATCTTGTGGTAGGCGTACCACCCGCTCCCAATTATATCAGTAATTATATCTTGTGGTAGGCGTACCACCCGCTCCCAATATATCAGTAATTATATCTTGTGGTAGGCATACCACCCGCTCCCAAATATATCAATAATTATATCTTGTGGTAGGCGTACCACCCGCTCCCAAATATATCAATCGGCTACCGGCAACTATGGCCAATGCCAAGATTTTAAATCACTTTGTGGTCGGCGTACCACACGATCCCAATTTATAAAATATATATATTACCGGCATTTAGCCAATAATCTCTATATCAACAATATTTATAATTACCGGTTTTAAACCAATAATTCATAATAATTTCAACAATTTACCTTCATTACCGGTATAACACCAATAACTCTTATTCAACAATTTATTCATAACTAAATTCATATTCCTACAAACTAGGATAGAACAAACACTTACCTCGAAAGTTTACGAACGATTCAATCCGTAGCAATGCCTTTTCCTTTCGAATTTGACTCCAATCCAATCGTATCTATACACAATTGATTCAATATCATCAATTCTACTTAACAAACTAGTTCATATTGCTAAATATGATTTTTACAACATTCTGCCCGGAATAGTAAAAATCGACCCTGAGCCCACATAGTCGAAACTCAAGTTTCGAACCAAAATAAGTTCACCCAATCCTCCATGAGTTCAAATATACAATTTGTTCTTAAGTTCGACTCCAAAACGAAGTCTAGATCGTAAATTCATTGAAAACCCTTACTATACTAAATTCTCAATTTTTCTACCCATTTACACCTATTTAGGCTTAGGAATTCAAATAATATTGATGGAAAATGAAGAAAACGAGTTAAGAATCACTTACCCAAGAAGTTTGGTGAAGAATAGCTCAAAACTCGTCCAAGGGGCTGTGAAGAAGGGGGTTGAATAGAAATGGGATTTGTTATCCCGTTTCTGTTCTGTTTCTGGGATTAAAATGACTGGGCAAAAGTTTGCCCTTCGCGTTCGCGTGGACAGTGTCGCGTTCACGAAGGGTTGGGCAAAATGGGCATCGCGTTCGCGTGGACATAGTCGCGAACGCGAAGAATAAAAATCTGGGCTTACAAATTGGCCTACGCGAACGCGTGGCACCTTACGCGAACGCGTAGAGGAGGCAGGCCAGGCTCCGCGAACGCGGGAGCCTGCACGCGAACGCGTAGAGGAAAATGGCTGGATCCAAATTTGTTGTACGCGAACGCGATACTATTGTCGCGAACGCGATGAAGGGAAAGGAGATGCCTTCGCGAACACGACCGGGTGGACGCGAACGCGAAGGAGGAATGTCTGCTGCAGATTTTCTGCAGTTTTTCCTAGTCTAAAACCACCCCGAACCACCTCCGAAACACTCCCGAGCCCTCGGGGCTCCAAACCAAATAAGCATACTAACTTGAAAACATCATACGAACTTGCTCGCCCGATCAAATCGCTAAAATAACATCAAAATCCATGAATTGAGCCTTAAAACTCAAGAATCCTTTCAAATTTTCATAATTTCCAAACTTTCCAATTTAAAGCCAAAACACGTCAAACGACGTCCGTTTTCAACCAAACTTTACAGGAAGCGCCTAACCAATATATATGACTTGTACCGGGTGTCGGAACCAAAATACGAGCCCGATACCAGTACTTTTTAATCAAAATTCAGTTTCATTTTCCTTAAACATTTTCAGAAAACAATTTAACAGAAAAATTCTTTTTCTGGGGTTCTAGACCTCGGATTTCAATTTCGGACATATGCCCAAGTTCCATATTTTTCTACGGATTTTCTGAAATAGTCAAATCACGGATCCGGGTCCGTTTACCAAAAATGTTGACCAAAGTCAACCATATCAATATTAATATCAAAATTCTTCAACTTTTTCACATATTTCACATATTTCAACATAAATCTTTTCTAGCTTTGTGCCCGGACTGTGCACGCAAAGCGAGGCAACTATAAATGAGGTTTTCAAGACCTCAAAAGCTCGGAATGATTAATAAAACAAGTGATGACCCTTTGGGTCGTCACAACAGCGCAGATAAGAAATCCGCAATAAAGCACTATGTAAAGCTATAATAAGCTACCCTGTCACAGAATCAATATTCACTGTACCTGTACCAACAATTACCAATAAATAGCATAACAGCTAGCAGATGTAGCTAAATGCAATGCAATGCATGATATGACCGCTACGGCGCGTAGCCCGACTCCAATTTTGGGTACCCGTGCTCACTGTGGGGGTTCAGACTCCAGAGGGGCTCCTACAGCCCAAGCACATCTCATAGAGATATTCTCGCGGCGTGCAGTCCGATCCAACATATATCCTGCTGCGGCGTGCAGCCCGATCCACTACTAGTCAGCTAATATGCAGATACAGCCTCGCAGGCTCAAAAGTAGTTTTTGAAAACTGCTTTTTAATCATTTTTTCAGTTGGAAAACAGTAATATCAAGTTCCAGAGATTGGAATTAGCATAACAACAGAAATGGCTGCGGACTAGTAGTAAACTAGCATGTCTATATGATAAGACAATGATAACAATCCTCGCGGGATCCAATAATTGGCTCACGGCCCACAAGTATACTCAACCGCCCAAGAAGGGGGTTCAACGGCTCGAGAATAGCCAATAATACAGTATTAACAGGTCGGACTAATATATAGTCTCCAGTTCATGATCGACCCCGCACTCTCAAGAGTGTGCGTGTCTCGCCGCTATACAGCGTCACAAAGTGGTATACCGGGGTTTCGAACCCGCTGGTCATCACCCACATCTATTACTCACCTCAATACAGCGCGACGAAAGCTCATGCCCGCGACGCCTTAGCTCCTCGAACCGGCATCCACGCACGTCAAAACTAGCACAAATCAGCACAAATATATCAAAATAGGCTAATGGAACATAACCCAATCGAAAGAACTCGAAAAATATCAAAAATCACGAAATTGGCAAAACCCGAGCCCGGGCCCACATCTCGAAAAATTATGAAACTCACATTTTTGGAATCCTCGTCTCTCCACGAGTCCGTACATACCAAGAACTCCCAATTCGGACCACAAATGGTCCTTCAAATCCCCATTTTAAGATTTTTGCTCAAAGCCCTAATTTTCTTGATTTCTTACCCAAATTCAGAGAATTAATGGAAGATTCTTTGATAAAATCATGTATTTAACTCATAAAACTTACCTCCAATGATTCCCCGTCGAAATCCCTTCAATTCTCGTCCAAAAGCTCTCAAGAATGACCAAAAATGGTGGAAAAATGGGTTGATTTCGCGACTGGAATATTTTAAAAACATTCTGCCCAGGCATATTACTCATCGCGATCGCGGGAATGGCTCTGCGATCGCGGAGAACAAAATTTGGCCCAAAATTTACCCTTCGCGATCGCGGTGAACAAACTCCGGTTCCTCCGGACAGGCTTCAGTATAATGGCCATAACGTTTTGCACACAACTCCGAATGATGAATGGTTTGATGTTCTAGAAACTAGACACATAGGGCTATAAGTTTCATTTGATGCTCATTTCCTGAATCCGTATACATTTCAATATATAAGCTTCCCAATTTATACATATGTATTAGAGATCCTTCTCGGACACCCTATAGTGTAACGTCCATAACTATTTACATAGATGTGCAAATCACTATTGCTTTATCTTTTTGAAAACTAGACACGATGAACTACAACTTTCATTTTTGAATCACCATAAAATTCCTTGTAGATAAAAAGATATGAGCTTCCGAAATAGGATCAATGCACAGAAGTTTTCCTTCTTCGCGATCGCGGATTTCACGCGATCGCGATTCATTAATACTTTTCGCACATTTTACTCACCGCGATCGCGTCCCATTGTCCGCGATCGCGTAGAACATTGCTACAGACATAAACCAGCAGTTAAAAATGGCCTAGAAATGGTCCGAAACCACCCCGAAACTCACCCGAGGCCCCGGGACCTCAACCAAAAGAACCAACACGCCCTATAACCTTATTCGAACTTGTTCCAATCATCAAAACTCTATCGTTAACATCAAAATCGTCCGTTTTCAACAAATTTAAGCTTAAGTTTAACTTTAACTTCAAAAATTCACATTCGATCAAAAACCCGACCAAACGATGTCCGAATGACCTGAAAATTTGCAGGCATATCCAAAATCACCTAACGGAACTACTGCAACTGTCGGAATTCCATTCCGACTCCCGGATCAAAATCTCACCTATCGATCGGATTTCGCCAAAATTCAACCTTAGCCAATTCAAGCCTATTTCTACGCCGGATCTCCAAATTCAATTCCGATTGCTCTCCTAAGTCATAAATGATCCCTCGAAACTAGTCGAATCATCGAATCCGATTCCGAGCACTCTAACTCGATAGTCAACTCTAGGTTGACTTTCCATATTCAAACTTCCTTCAAACATGCTATTTGCTTCATTTTTAATTCAATTCACTCCTAACTCACCCGATAGGTTCTAACACCGATATAGAAGCATAAGATATGTTAATGCAAGGTAACGGGGTGGAAATTTCCGTAACGACGGGCCGGGTCGTTACATTCTCCCCAACTTAAACAAACGCTCGTCCTCGAGCAGACTCGGAGTTGTACTGGAAGCAACCCACTAGCCGAATGACCTTACCAAGTATATATCCGGGCGATCATACGTCACCCTATCTCACATAAGTCCGAAAACACCATATAGTCAGAATTTCACAGACCATCTGAACCATAAATCACATTGCACTTTCTGAAATCATATGCCAAATGCAAATCCCGTGCCTATACTCAGGATACACTCGAATCCACTACCATAACCCATATTCACTACTCCGGGTGAGATCATATGTTGTATCGGCAACCCAAATAACTCGAGATGATAGTCTCTAATCACAACAACTGGCCACAATAACCAAATACTAGCTGAAAACCTCTTTCATTAGGTAGAGTCTTATTCCAACACTTCCATATCCTGCCCACGGTAGCTGAAGCACGCGATATACCGAACACATCTCTCAGGTTAACCATTCGTGAATCTATTTCCCTCTTAAAACTGATACTACAATAGGTTTCGGAGCCAAACCTTGATTTTTACCTTTCTAACAAGCTAAGATCTAATATGCTCGTATTCATTAATGACTCCAACGGTCATTTCGATTATAACACACCGCACCGGTGATAAGACACCTCAACACCGGCCTAAGCCACGACGAGCACAACATAGGCTCCAATAGAAATGTATGCACACACTCGAATCATGACAGCTCAATTCATGACAACTGTCTCCAGCAAATAGAGCTGCAATTCAATTCCTCTGTGCCATCATAACATAGAACTGAGATCGCGTCTCGCATTATAGAAATAGAGTACCTGAATCCTCCTCGAGAGGTCATAACATCACGTAGCCTTGTCGCGATTCGTGATTCTACCCCAACATTATTACTCATGAAGCACCTCAAGCCACTAAGCTCAAAACGGTTAGCCACGCACAGATCTAGGTCTTGAACCCAAGCAATCAACCTCACCCACGGTGAAATCATTAACCTATGCTATTAAATCCCGAAAGGACACAACCGATGTGCCATTCGCCAATCGATACTCAAAACGGATTTTTTTTCTCAGAAGTGGGGAAGTATTGTATACCAGTAGCATATAACTAACTATATTTTCACAATATTCTGTTGCGGCGTGCAACCCGCTCCAATGACATACCCGTGGCGGCGTGCCACCCGATCTAGATACCATACCTCTGGCGGCGTACCACCCGATCCAAGTAACCCTCGTCAAATAAATACGCGTCGAGTCAAGTTGCTCATCATAATAAACATATATAGCCTCAAGTTTGGCCATAAGAAACGCATCCGACAAAGTTCCTCAATACCAGAACTAATCAATGGTAGATACTTCTACACTAACATCCGCCACTAAGGTCCAACTGACAAAGCAATGCCTACCAGCCGTCCGTTGGTCCTGTGTACAACTACTCTGTTGGAGCATACTCTGATGCTCTCTGCTACGCAATTTGTGTCATTTCCCGACATCGTCCATATCACATTTGTCTAGACGACCTGTCTTATGTCAACCAGTCTGAAATAAGGTATCATAACCCAAATTCATCATATCAATCTAAGAGAGAGCCACTAGGGCTTCCGATTTCCAATAATCACAAAACGGTGTCGATACACGCGATATACAACCACTACATAGGCGGATTACGAGGACTTCTAGTCTCCAACACATATATAACACATGAATCGCTATACCTGGTTCCACACTCCACCGTACGAATACATAACGCACATCAAGCGTCCATTCATACCACGACGACCATTCAGAAATTTCACTATGCCATCAACGATTCAGTTATTATAGTCGATCCAACAAGAGAATACCACCATACAACTGGATATCATCATTTTACATTACCTTGTCCTTTTTGGATCATATTCCCTGCCAAGTTAATAGAATAGCAGTATCATTTTCTTAAATTATCAGAAAGATCGATTCTTAATTCACCTGCAGCTGTCCGCGCTGCTCAATAATTTTATTGACTTCCCATATATTATGAACTGATCTCAAAACCTAGAATATACCATTATCAACTTTTCCATAACTTATCGCATATACAATACCATACTAAAATAACATGGAAATTCTTATCCCTTTCCTACGCCGCAAACATCGACGCACTCAACTGGTCAAGGACTTTTATGATCCCATATAGAGAAAACTCATTACACATTCCAAGCTTTGCATACCAACAGGAATATACTCATCTTCAAACCATGATAAAACACATCACAAACTATTTCTTCCCATTCATTGCATAAGTTTAACTGCCAGGACTGAGTCCTTATACCCATATCAAGTTACACAACTGCCAGCACTCAAGAGCTTTGTTGCAATGTCTGCAAGACTCATTACTTCAACCACATACCAGAAATCAATCGTATTTCTTTTTATACCATTTTAATTTATTAACAAGTTGTTCCATTTACCCAGTTTCCTTTCCGATTCATCTTTAACTCAATATTAGCGCTTACTGTAACACCATAATACATCAACTCCTGTTACCACACTAGATTTGTACATAAGACCCATAGGCCACTGAATACTCCCTCAATGTTTCCCAAAAGTACCACATTCTACCATACTTTATTTTGATGAACTTCCCGCGATTTTTTTTTTAAATTGTTATCATTACTTCCCAATACGGATACCTAGAATACCATCATTCACATGATATAACACAAGCCTTGATCTTCTCTAACGAAACCGCCATCTTTAGCCACATACACAAATCTTAAGGCACCTGACTGTTACAAGCAAAATCTTGAACACTGCAAAACCATTCTCGGCATCATTCACCCTTATTCAGCTATAATTCAACTGTCCTATTGAGTAGAACCACTCGTGTTTTGTTAGAACTCTGACATCGCAGAACATGATTACTTACAGATACAATCAGCTATCTTTATTTTCTATACGGTGAATATTCTTTACCAACAACAGTTCAAAACACCCTAGTACTTCATCAGATCTACGAAGCACCATAACCTTTACCAGAATTTCCCAACATACTTAGAGACAGAATCAACATAGCACACAATAGTGCAATCGGTTAATCAATAGCAACCTCCCCAACTTAGCTCGAAGCCATTCATCAAAGCACTTTCAACCACTCATATCATTATTACTCAAATGATGCCGAAAATGTCACAATGAGATTAGACTCAAGTCATTTACAAGCCTTGACAGAGACTCAAATCATCAGAGACCTTAGCTCTTCTGCAATTCTTGCAGATATACACGCACCACCAATGAGCCCACTCTCTTTAGGTGACAGAAATCTTTCTAAGTCCCAAATTTTCCAAAAATTTCGGCAGAGTTCCCTTTGTAAATTGGCCTATCCACCTGCCAGAGAATCACCAAAACCATCCTAGCAATACATTCACAACTCGACAAGACATCACAATGCATATCGACAACATTAGTCACAATACTACACAAATCATATTATCATATTTGGTACATGAACATGCGTTGTACCTGCTCGAATCATAACACATATCAACTACCTTTCAATTACACATGAGAACCAATCCACCTATCTCGCCTCAATTTAGCATTTCGGCACAATACCTTCCACCAGGATACACATAGCATAATCATTTTAGTCTTCCCTGAGTTTGAACTCGTTCCACTACACATAAGGCACTTATATTACTGAGCGCTCGATGCATACACAGACGTGCGGAAGGAATTTCAAAAGTATATCTCAAGCTGAATCAAGTACGCACGATAAGAATTCCAAGAAATGTGAAGTGTTTCCTAAAGGTTCGCAGCCTCCCGAGGATAAGTACAGGCGTCCCCGTACCGATCCACAAGACTCTACTAACCGGCTCAAGACTCGTGAGGCCTAGTAAACCTAGGCTCTGATACCAACTTGTCACGACCCCAAATCCGGTCGTGATGGCGCCCAGCACATTGCTAAGCCAGCCTGACCAATCAATATCAACAACGGAGCTAGAAGCTCTCTTTAACCCATTTAAGCATTTCAAAATATATGAAATAATAGTAATATTTATACCAACAGCGGGGAGACCAAGTCCCAAAATATACTAACTCCCATAGACCGAAGGGTCAAGAGTCATGAGCCTCTAAAGAACATAAGTGTAATAAAGTTTATAACAACTCAGTGCGGAAAGGAAAGACAACAAGATAAGAAATGACGGCTAGAATGGGAGTCAGGTCCTGCGGACGCTGCAGCTACCTCGACTATCCCACAGATGTCGCCTCGCACAGCTACTGGATCACTGCTGAGAGGTACCTGGATCTGCACACAAGGTGCAGGGAGTAAAATGAGTACTGCCAGACTCGGTGGTAATAAACAAGGGTAAGACAGCGCAGATAAGAAATCCGCAATAAAGCACTATGTAAAGCTATAATCAGCTACCCTGTCACAGAATCAATATTCACTGTACTGTACCAACAATTACCAATAAATAGCATAACAGCTAGCAGATGTAGCTAAATGCAATGCAATGCATGATATGTGTGACGACCCGGCCCGTCGTCACGGGAATTACCACCCCGTTATGTTGTAAATGCATGTTTTATGATTTTATATCAGTGTTAGAGTCTATCGGGTGAGTTAGGAGTGAATTTGATTGAAAATGAGGCATATAGCCTTTGTGAAGGAAACTTGAATAAGGAAAGTCAACCCGGAGTTGACTATTTGGTTAGAGGGCTCGGAATCGGATTCTGATGATTCGGTTAGTTCCGGGAGGTGATTTGTGACTTAAGGGAGCGATCGAAATGTTTTAAAGAATTTAGGCTTGAATCCGTGTGTAATTGGTGATTTTAATGTTTAGGATGGTGTTTTTATGATTGGAACAAGTTCGTATCGTGTTTTGGAGTATGTTGGTGGTTTTCGTTGGGGTCCCGGGGGCCTCGGGGTGTTTTCGGATGGTTAAACGGAAGAAAATCATGGAAATTGCAGGTTGGGATCCTGTTTCTGTTGTTTCCGCTCCTGCGGAATTATGGGCGCAGGAGCGAGTCCGCAGAAGCGGACGAGGGGCGCAGGGGCGCTTGGCTCCGCAAAAGCGGACTCCTTTACGCTGAAGCGGCACCGCTGGTGTGAGCCAGTGATCGCAGAAGCGGACGAAAAGAAAATGGGAATGGTCCGCAGAAGCGGACATTTGACCGCCTGGGCGAGTCCGCAGGAGCGGACTCTGGAGCGCAGAAGCGGATGTTTCCGCAAAAGCGGAAGTTCCATCGCAGAAGCGGAGGCGCTTAAGTGGCCCTTTGCTCGCAGAAGCGGAGGTGGCCGGCTAGGCCTGGAACCGCTGAAGCGACCCTTTGGTCGCGGATACGAACTCGTAGGAGCGGAAATATTTCCGCAGAAGCGAAAATCGCTGTAAGTTAAGTGTATCAGAAGTTAGAAAAATTTCAGAACATTTCACACATTTGGGTCTCGGCTTTAGAGACGATTTGGGCGATTTTGAAGAGAAACTCAAGGGAAATCATCAGGTAATCAACTATGGACTTAAACTATGATTAGTATTGGTAATATTATGCAATTATATCATGCAAATGGAGGAATTTGGGGTAATTTATGGAGGATTTAGCCCTAGGCTTGAACTTTAGAAAATCAAGGTTTTGAATGGGCATATGGAGTCCGAATTTGGTAAAATTGATATGCTTAGACTCGTATTGAGATGAGGGTTCCGAATATGTGACTTTCGTGATTTTTCAATAAGCGTACCGAAAGTCGGGTTTTGACAACTTTGGGAATTTTGATGTAAATCGAGTTGTATTGATTGGGTGTCGTCCCATTGGCCTAATTTGTTGTGTTTCTACTGTATTTGATCAGATTCTACGCGTGCGGAGCTTGATTCTCGTGGCAAGGGCATTGCGGAGTAGTCATCGCGCCGTATTGAGGTGAGTAATAGATGTGGGTGATGACCGGCGGGTTCGAAACCCCGGTATACCACTTTGTGATGCTGTATAGCGGCGAGACACGCACACTCTTGAGAGTGCGGGGTCGATCATGAACTGGAGACTATATATTAGTCCGACCTGTTGATACTGTATTATTGGCTATTCTCGAGCCGTCGAACCTCCTTCTCGGATGGTTGCATATATATATATTGTGATAATGGCCACTCTTGAGCCGAGGAACCCCCTTCTTGGGCGGTTGAGTATACATGTGGGCCGTGAGCCAGTTATTGGATCCCGCGAGGATCGTTATCATTGTCTTATCATATAGACATGCTAGTTTACTACTAGTCCGCAGCTATTTTTGTTATTATGCTAATTCCAATCTCTGGAACTTGGTATTATTGTTTTCCAACTGAAAAATGATAAAAGAGTTTTCAAAAACTATTTTTGAGCCCGCGAGGTTGTATCTGCATATTAGCTGACTAGTAGTGGATTGGGCTGCGCGCCGCAGCGAGATATATGTTGGATCGGACTGCACGCCGCAGGAATATCTCTATGAGATGTGCTTGGGCTGTAGGAGCCCCTCCGGAGTCTGAACCCCCACGGTGAGCACGGGTACCCAAAATTGGAGTCGGGCTACGCGCCGTAGCGGTCATATCATGCATTGCATTGCATTTAGCTACATCTGCTAGCTGTTATGCTATTTGTTGGTATTTGTTGGAACAGGTACAGTGAAGATTGATTCTATGACGGGGTAGCTGATTATAGCTTTACATAGTGCTTTATTGCGGATTTCTTATCTGCGCTGTCTTACCCTTGTTTATTACCACTGAGTCTGGCGGTACTCATTTTACTCCCTGCACCTTGTGTGCAGATCCAGGTACCTCTCAGCAGTGATCCAGTAGCTGTGCGAGGCGACATCTGTGGGATATACGAGGTAGCTGCAGAGTCCGCAGGACCCGATATTCCTTCTTATTGTCTTGATTTTGTATTGACTTTTCTTTCCGCACTTGGCATCTTGTAAACCTTTATACACTCATGTTCAGTAGAGGCTCACGA
The DNA here is from genome assembly GCA_032618575.1 of Nicotiana noctiflora. NCBI lineage: Eukaryota > Viridiplantae > Streptophyta > Magnoliopsida > Solanales > Solanaceae > Nicotiana > Nicotiana noctiflora. The sequence goes on from JASVEL010005942.1 coordinate 73,792, forward strand.
CTCTTGACCTTTGGTCTATGGGAGTTGATGTATTATGGGACTTGGTTCCCTGTTTTCGTTATATGTATCGCTATTGCTTCGTGAGTTGATATGCTTAAATGGGCTAAAGAGAGCTTCTAGCTCCGTTGTTTATATTGATTGGTTAGGCTGGCCTAGCAATCTGTTGGGTGCCATCACGACCAGATTTGGGGTCGTGACAAGTTGGTATCAGAGCCTAGGTTTACTAGGCCTCATGAGTCTTGAGCCGGTTAGTAGAGTCTTGTGGATCGGTACGGGGACGCCTGTACTTATCCTCGGGAGGCTGCGAACCTTTAGGAAAACTTCACTTTTCTTGAACTCTGTCGTGCGATCTTGTTGTCCTGAGAACTGAACTTCTATATTCTATTCTCCCGCAGATGGCGAGAACGCGAGCATCAGGACGCGGTGGACGACCTCTATTGCCACCTGTTAGAGGCCGTGGGCGCGGTCGTGCTAGAGTTAGAGGTAGGGCGGCTGAGGCAGTGCCAGCTGACCCGCCCGTTGTACCAGTTCAGGAGCAGCCCCCAGTGGTTGATGCCCCAGCAGCCCCAGTTCAGGGCCAGACTGTATCTATTGCTATTCCTGGTCTTCAGGAGACTCTTGCCCAGATATTATCGGTGTGTTCCGGATTGGCTCTGGTAGTATCAGCTACCGCTACTGCAGTGACATCTCAGACAGGGGGTGGTCAGCAGACCCTTGCAGCTAGCATACCTGAGTAGGTTGTTCAGGAACTTCAGATGCCAGAGGCGGTCCCCGCTCAGGTGGTTGCACCAGTTATCCTCCAACTGCACCAGCTCCAGAGCATATGGTTCAGGCCATGCCCGACGATGATCAGCGTCGTCTAGAGAGGTTTGGTAGACTCCAGCCACCCCATTTCAGTGGCGCTGAGGGCGAGGATGCCCAGGGTTTCTTAGATAAGTGTTAGAGGATGCTACGTACAGCCGGTATTCTTGAGTCCGGCGGAGTTTCATTCACTACCTTTCAGTTCACTGGTCCCGCATTTGATTGGTGGGAGGAGTTTGAGAGGCGTAGGCCTGCAAGAGCAGCACCTCTCACATGGCAGCGGTTCTCTACTCTCTTTCTAGAGAAATATGTACCTCAGTCTCGTCGCGAGGAGCTACGTCGCCAGTTCGAGTGGTTGATTCAGGGCGACATGTCTGTGACCCAGTATGAGCTTAGATTCACTCGGTTGGCTAGGCATGCCACATGGATGATCCCCACTGATAGGGAGAGGATCAGGAGGTTCATTGATGGCCTCAACTACTCTATCCGTATTCTTATGACCAGCAAGCGAGTTCTGTCATCATCGTTTGAGCAGGTTGCTGATATGGCACGCTACATTGAGGCGGATCGTCGCCGAGAGAGAGAGAGAGGAGCGGGAGGCCAAGAGGCCTCGTGGTTCGGGCGGTTTCAGTGGTGCTCCATCTAGAGGGCATTCCCAGCAGAGCAGAGGTCGCTCCTCTAGACCTCCTTATTCAGGCCGCCCAGAGTGCAGCACCTACTTCTTCAGCCCAGGGTTCTTCTGCGGCGAGGGGTTCCCTTCAGTACCCTTCTCCGGCACCGGGTGCATGTTATGAGTGTGGTGAGTTTGGTCACATGAGGAGACAGTGCCCTCGACTCCATAGGGACAGGACTCAGCAGAGGGATCAGCCCTCCTCTTCAGCACCATCTGAGTCTAGTAGAGGTGGAGGTCAGTCTTCTCGTGGTCGCCCCAGGGGCGAGGAGAGATCTGGTGGAGGCCAGGCACGGTTCTATGCACTTCCTGACAGGCGTGATGCAGTTGCCTCTGATGCAGTGATTACAGGTATCATTTCTGTCTGTCACATAGATGCCTCTGTTCTATTTGATCCGGGGTCCACATATTCTTACGTGTCCTCTTATTTTGCACATCATTTGGGTGCAACTCGTGGTAGTCTTGATTTACCTGTTCATGTATCCACCCCCGTGGGTGATACGATTGTTGTGGATCGTGTCTATAGATCCTGTGTTATATCTATTGGGGGTCTGGAGACCCAGGCAGATTTGTTATTGTTGGGTATGGTGGACTTTGATGTTATATTGGGTATGGACTGGTTGTCTCCGTACCATGCTATATTGGACTGTCATGCTAAGACAGTTACGTTGGCCATTCCTGGTATTTCTCGGATTGAGTGGCGGGGTTCGACCGATTTCGTCCCTAGCCGTGTTATTTCGTTCCTAAAAGCTCAGAAGATGGTTGAAAAAGGGTGTTTATCGTACTTAGCTTTTGTGAGAGATGTGGGAGCTGAGTCTCCTAGCATTGATTCTGTACTCGTTGTGAGGGACTTCCCAGATGTATTCCCCTCAGACCTGCCGGGCATGCCGCCGGACAGGGATATTGACTTTGCCATTGACTTGGTGCCGAGCACTCAGCCCATATCCATTCCTCCTTATCGGATGGCACCAGCTGAGTTGAAAGAACTGAAAGAGCAACTTCAAGAGCTTCTGGATAAGGGTTTCATCCGCCCTAGTGTGTCTCCGTGGGGTGCGCCGGTATTATTTGTTAAAAAGAAAGATGGTTCCATGCGAATGTGTATTGATTATAGGCAATTGAACAAAGTGACGGTGAAGAACAAGTACCCTCTACCGCGCATAGATGATTTGTTTGATCAGTTACAGGGTGCGAGGGTGTTTTCTAAGATCGATCTTCGTTCGAGCTATCATCAGTTGAAGATCAGAGACTCAGATATTATGAAGACTGCATTCAGGACCCGATATGGTCATTATGAGTTTCTTGTGATGTTGTTTGGGCTGACCAACACCCTAGCAGCATTTATGCATCTGATGAACAGTGTGTTCGGGCCTTATTTGGATTCATTTGTGATTGTGTTCATTGATGACATTCTAGTCTACTCCCGTAGTTAGGAGGAGCATGCTCAACATTTGAGTATTGTGTTGCAGAGATTGAGGGAGGAGAAGCTATATGCTAAATTCTCCAAGTGCGAGTTTTGGCTCGAGTCCGTAGCATTTCTGGGACATGTGGTGTCTCGTGATGGTATTCAGGTTGATCAGAAAAAGATAGAGGCGGTGCGGAGTTGGCCTAGACCGACCTCAGCTACAGAGATCAGGAGTTTTCTTGGTTTGGCGGGATATTATCGCCGGTTTGTTCAGGGATTTTCATCCATTGCTTCTTCATTGACTAAATTGACCCGGAAGGGTGCACCATTCGTGTGGTCGGATGAGTGCGAGGAGAGCTTTCAGAAGCTCAAGACAGCTTTGACCACAGCTCCAGTGTTAGTATTGCCATCGGCTTCGGGTTCATATACCGTTTATTGTGATGCCTCGAGAGTGGGGATAGGTTATGTGTTGATGCAGGAAGGAAAGGTAATTGCTTATGCTTCTCGGCAGTTGAAGCCGCATGAGAAGAACTATCCTGTTCATGACTTGGAGCTAGCCGCCATTGTTCATGCCTTGAAGATTTGGAGGCACTATTTGTATGGTGTGTCTTGTGAGGTGTATACCGACCATCGTAGTCTCCAGCACTTGTTCAAACAGAAAGACCTTAATTTGAGACAGCGGAGATGGCTAGAGTTGTTGAAGGATTATGACATTACTATATTATATCATCCGGGGAAGGCCAATGTGGTGGCCGATGCTTTGAGCCGGAAGGCGGTCAGTATGGGGAGCTTGGCATATATTCCAGCTGAGGAGAGGCCATTTGCTTATGATGTTCAGGTACTAGCCAATCGGCTAGTGAGGTTAGATATTTCGGAGCCCGGCAGGGTATTGGCTTGTGTTGTATCTCGGTCATCTCTATATGATCGTATTCGTGAGCACCGGTATGATGATCCACATTTGGCTGTCCTGAGGGACAGAGTTCAGCATGATGATGCTAGAGATGTCACCATTGATAGTGACGGCGTATTGAGGATGTAGGGCCGGATATGTGTGCCCAATGTTGATGGCCTTCGTGAGTTGATTCCGGAAGAGGCCCATAGCTCGCGGTATTCTATCCATCCAGGAGCCGCTAAGATGTATCAAGATTTGAAACAGCACTATTGGTGGAGAAAGATGAAAATGGACATTGTCGGACATGTAGCACGGTGCCTCAACTGTCAGCAGGTTAAGTACGAGCATCAGAGGCCCGGTGGTGTATTTCAGCGCATTGTTATTCCCTGAGTGGAAATGGGAGAGGATCACTATGGACTTTGTTACTTGACTCCCTCGGACGGCGAGGAAGTTTGATTCTGTATGGGTGATTGTGGATAGACTGACCAAGTCAGCTCACTTCATTCCAGTTAGTACTACCTACTCATCGGAGCGGTTGGCATCGATCTTTATTCGAGAGATTGTTCGGTTGCATAGAGTCCCAGTGTCTATCATATCCGACAGGGGTACTCAGCTCACTTCTTAGTTTTGGAGAGCATTTCAGCGAGAGATGGGTACACGGGTTGAGTTGAGTACAGCGTTTCACCCCCAGACAGACGGACAGTCTGAGCGCACTATTCAGATCTTGGAGGATATGTTGCGAGCTTGTGTGATTGATTTTGGTGGTTCGTGGGATGAGTTCCTACCACTTGCTGAGTTTTCCTACAACAACAGTTATCAGTCGAGTATTCAGATGGCCCCGTATGAGGCATTGTATGGCAGGCGGTGTAGATTCCCCGTGGGATGGTTTGAGCCTGGTGAGGTTAGATTGATAGGGACTGAGTTAGTCCAGGATGCTCTGGATAGAGCAAAGTTGATCCAGGAGAGGCTTCGTACAGCACAGTCTCGTCAGAAGAGTTATGCGGACCGTAGAGTTCGAGAGTTGTCTTTCATGGTTGGTGACGGAGTATTGTTGAAGATTTCACCTATGAAGGGTGTCATGAGGTTTGGGAAGAAAGGAAAGTTGAGTCCCAGGTACATTGGTCCTTTTGAGATACTTAGGAGAGTTGGAGAGGTGGCATATGAGTTGGCCTTGCCGCCCAGCTTATCCAGCGTTCATCCGGTATTCCATGTGTCTATGCTCCGGAAGTACATTGGAGATCCGTCTCATGTATTAGATTTCAGCACCATTCAGCTTGATGGTGATCTATCCTATGATGTGGAGCCTATTGCCATTTTGGGACGTCAGGTGAGAAAATTGAGGTCTAAGGAGATTGCATCAGTTAAGGTTCGGTGGAGAGGTCGACCCGTGGAGGAGGCCACTTGGGAGGTCGAGCGGGAGATGCGGAGCAGATATCCTTATTTGTTTGAGACTTCGGGTATGTTTCTTGACCCGCTCGAGGACGAGCGTTTGCTTAAGAGGGGGAGAATGTGACGACCCGGCCCGTCGTCACGGGAATTACCACCCCGTTATGTTGTAAATGCATGTTTTATGATTTTATATCGGTGTTAGAGTCTATCGGGTGAGTTAGGAGTGAATTTGATTGAAAATGAGGCATATATACTTTGTGAAGGAAACTTGAATAAGGAAAGTCAACCCGGAGTTGACTATTTGGTTAGAGGGCTCGGAATCGGATTCTGATGATTCGGTTAGTTCCGGGAGGTGATTTGTGACTTAAGGGAGCGATCGGAATGTTTTAAAGAATTTAGGCTTGAATCCGTGTGTAATTGGTGATTTTAATGTTTAGGATGGTGTTTTTATGATTGGAACAAGTTCGTATCGTGTTTTGGAGTATGTTGGTTGTTTTTGTTGGGGTCCCGGGGGCCTCGGGGTGTTTTCGGATGGTTAAACGGAAGAAAATCATGGAAATTGCAGGTTGGGATCCTGTTTCTGTTGTTTCCGCTCCTGCGGAATTATGGGCGCAGGAGCGAGTCCACAGAAGCGGACGAGGGGCGCAGGGGCGCTTGGCTCCGCAAAAGCGGACTCCTTTACGCTGAAGCGGCACCGCTGGTGCGAGCCAGTGATCGCAGAAGCGGACGAAAAGAAAATGGGAATGGTCCGCAGAAGCGGACATTTGACCGCCTGGGCGAGTCCGCAGGAGCGGACTCTGGAGCGCAGAAGCGGAAGTTCCATCGCAGAAGCGGAGGCGCTTAAGCGGCCCTTTGCTCGCAGAAGCAGAAGTGGCCGGCTAGGCCTGGAACCGCTGAAGCGACCCTTTGGTCGCGGATACGGACTCGTAGGAGCGGAAATATTTCCGCAGAAGCGAAAATCGATGTAAGTTAAGTGTATCAGAAGTTAGAAAAATTTCAGAACATTTCACACATTTGGGTCTCGGCTTTAGAGACGATTTGGGCGATTTTGAAGAGAAACTCAAGGGAAATCATCAGGTAATCAACTATGGACTTAAACTATGATTAGTATTGGTAATATTATGCAATTATATCATGAAAATGGAGGAATTTGGGGTAATTTATGGAGGATTTAGCCCTAGGCTTGAACTTTAGAAAATCAAGGTTTTGAATGGGCAAATGGAGTCCGAATTTGGTAAAATTGATATGCTTAGACTCGTATTGAGATGAGGGTTCCGAATATGTGACTTTCGTGATTTTTCGATAAGCGTACCGAAAGTCGGGTTTTGACAACTTTGGGAATTTTGATGTAAATCGAGTTGTATTGATTGGGTGTCGTCCCATTGGCCTAATTTGTTGTGTTTCTATTGTATTTGATCAGATTCTACGCGTGCGGAGCTTGATTCTCGTGGCAAGGGCATTGCGGAGTAGTCGTCGCGCCGTATTGAGGTGAGTAATAGATGTGGGTGATGACCGGCGGGTTCGAAACCCCGGTATACCACTTTGTGACGCTGTATAGCGGCGAGACACGCACACTCTTGAGAGTGCGGGGTCGATCATGAACTGGAGACTATATATTAGTCCGACCTATTGATACTGTATTATTGGCTATTCTCGAGCCGTCGAACCTCCTTCCCGGATGGTTGCATATATATATATTGTGATAATGGCCACTCTTGAGCCGAGGAACCCCCTTCTTGGGCGGTTGAGTATACATGTGGGCCGTGAGCCAGTTATGGGATCCCGCGAGGATCGTTATCATTGTCTTATCATATAGACATGCTAGTTTACTACTAGTCCGCAGCTATATTTGTTATTATGCTAATTCCAATCTCTGGAACTTGATATTACTGTTTTCCAACTGAAAAATGATAAAAGAGTTTTCAAAAACTACTTTTGAGCCTGCGAGGCTGTATTTGCATATTAGCTGACTAGTAGTGGATCGGGCTGCGCGCCGCAGCGAGATATATGTTGGATCGGACTACACGCCGCAGGAATATCTCTATGAGATGTGCTTGGGCTGTAGGAGCCCCTCCGAAGTCTGAACCCCCACAGTGAGCACGGGTACCCAAAATTGGAGTCGGGCTATGCGCCGTAGTGTAACGTCCATAACTATTTACATAAATGTCAAAATCACTATTGCTTTATCTTTTTGAAAACTAGACACGATGAGCTACAACTTTCGTTTTTGAATCACCTTAAAATTCCTTGTAGATAAAAAGATATGAGCTTCCGAAATAGGATCAATACAGAAGTTTTCCTTCTTCGCGATCGCGGATTTCACGCGATCACGATTCATTAATACTTTTCGCACATTTTACTCACCGCGATCGCGTCCCATTGTCCGCGATCACGTAGAACACTGCTACAGACATAAACCAGCAGTTAAAAATGGCCTAGAAATGGTCCGAAACCACCCCGAAACTCATCCGAGGCCCCCGGGACCTCAACCAAAAAAACCAACACGCCCTATAACCTTATTCGAACTTGTTCCAATCATCAAAACTCTATCGTTAACATCAAAATCGTCCGTTTTCAACAAATTTAAGCTTAAGTTTAACTTTAACTTCAAAAATTCACATTCGATCAAAAACCCGACCAAACGATGTCCGAATGACCTGAAAATTTGCAGGCATATCCAAAATCACCTAACGGAACTACTGCAACTGTCGGAATTCCATTCCGACTCCCGGATCAAAATCTCACCTATCGATCGGATTTCGCCAAAATTCAACCTTAGCCAATTCAAGCCTATTTCTACGCCGGATCTCCAAATTCAATTCCGATTGCTCTCCTAAGTCATAAATGATCCCTCGAAACTAGTCGAATCATCGGAATCCGATTCCGAGCACTCTAACTCGATAGTCAACTCTAGGTTGACTTTCCATATTCAAACTTCCTTCAAACATGCTATTTGCTTCATTTTTAATTCAATTCACTCCTAACTCACCCGATAGGTTCTAACACCGATATAGAAGCATAAGATATGTTAATGCAAGGTAACGGGGTGGAAATTTCCGTAACGACGGGCCGGGTCGTTACATATTTATACCCCCACAAACTATTTCATACGTAGATAGCCTAAGCCAAGACAAGAAAACCTACAACCATATAACCAGAACATAGAAAATATCTATAAAATACAAACCTTTTTAAACCTCAAACCAAGAGCTACAACAACCGAACCAAATACCGATTATATAACACAAAAATTACAAGGCTATAATAGACTTATCGCACTACCCAACACTAACCCCAAGCTAGTAGCAACCTGCTACAATTATGGATTATTGAACACCGTATATACTATGGATGGAACAGAATTGACAGCTATACCAGATCTATATAAAGCATTTATGAACTATAAAAGAGTTACTAAAGGCAAATTATTTTTTATCAAGTGTTATGCGGCACCAGCAGAGATATTATTTGATGAGATAAAACCACCAATTCAAGTGGTAAAGATAGGATTGACCAGGGAAATGATCATCCCGGAAATTATTGAACAGCAACCCGAGATACCAAAATTAGATATACCGGAATTTTATGCTAATAAAAGAACTATATGAATAGCAACTATTGTACAAGAATTAGCTACAAACTATACCAATGGAAACCCGATATGGAGCTATTATTCAAGAGATCAAGTCATGATATATTCACATTCCAGAGAAGTAAAACAACTAGACATGGAAGAAGTTAGACAGTGGGTCATAACACTGTTAAATCCAGAGAAGATGCCTCAAACAAGAGCTATCAAAAAGGAATTTATTTCAGAAAATTTATTAGCTAGATATTGTAAATTAGTAAGCCAAAAGTACTCAGACCATCTATGTACAAAGTGTAACGGAGAAGATAATTATATTCCAGAAGTGGAATTTGAATAAACTACGGAGACAATGTAATAAATCTATCATGAAGCTAAGAAGAAAAAGAGGAGAAGAAGACAAAAGCTAAGAAGAAAAAGAGGAAAAGAAGACAAAAGCAAAGAAGAAAAAGAGAAAAAGAAGACAATGACATGTAACAACCAAGAAGAAAAGCTACGGATGGAATTCAACAAAAAGATTAGGCAAAGAAAAATGAAGAAGAAGACAAAGCAAGATAGTGACATAAAGCAAGGAAAGCGACATCCACCGGACAAAATAAAGCACTGAGCAGGAAAAGCAACGGATGAGATAAAAAGAAAAAAAAAGCTAAATAGGAATATAATGTAAATTATTAAAGCATTATTAGTCTTTCTTTTTATTATTTTATGTAAAGGAAACAGTAGAAAAAATGCGTCAAGGAATAGTTAACGCGTTATAGGACTAATATAAATAGGTTAGCAGATAGGAGAAGAGAGGCAAGACTTCTCTACGGGAAGCAAAAGCCTTCTTCATCTTTGTAAAAATTCTCTCAAATACTTATAATAAAAAGATATTAAGTTTTTCAAAGCTATGGAACAACAATCCGAATCTATGCCAGAAATATTGTCACGACCCTAGTTCACCAATTGTGAACATTTCGTGATGGCACCCAGTCCCCACGAACTAGGTAAGCCTAACACGTTGCGGAATATACAAGTTATAAATACTTAAATAAGAAACAGCGGAAAAATAGCATAAAAGATATGTAATCCGTGCCGCTTGGCACATACATCCATCACACAATAAATAAAACATTACCAAGATCCGGAACCCCACGGTAACACAGACTAAAAGAGAAAATACAACTGTGGCTCTATGTGTGAAGAGTATCTAACAACGAAATGAAGAAAAATGTCAACTAGTACTACTAGAATAGAAGGAAAGCCTTCGGATCTGCGGACGTAGCAGATCATACCTCGAGGTCTCCAGAAAAGCTGCGGAAATCACCTAGCACGAGCCTGCTCTGATGTACCTGGATCTGCACAACAAAAGTGTGCAGAAGAGTAGCATGAGTACACCACGGCGGTACTCGGTAAGTGCCAAGCCTAACCTCGATGGAGTAGTGACGAGGTAGGTCAGGGCCCTACTGAGAAAAACAATAATATAATGATGATAACAAAATAAACAGTTTAAATGATAATAATTTCCGAAATAACAACATTATGATGATTACTGCAACTGTCTACAATTAAGCTAACAACAAATAACCAACTCAAATAAACAAATCCAGGATTTGTGGGAATTGAACCCACACTCCCATTCTCAGTACCTCTGGGTCTCCGGGAATCGAACCCGCAGCCCATGTCTCAATAATATCTCAATAACTCAGGATCTCCGGGAATCGAACCTGCAGTCCCTACCAATAAGTCAGGATCTCGGGAATCGAACCCGTAGTCCACATTTCAATAATCTCAGGATCTCGGGAATCGAACCCGTAGTCCATATTTCAATAATCTCAGGATCTCGGGAATCGAACCCGTAGTCCATATTTCAATAATCTCAGGATCTCGGGAATTGAACCCGTAGTCCATAACCACAGCAAGTAAAGGAATACACAGAGAGAAGTATAATATGCTCAACGATAACCACGTGAAATAATCACGGATTTCATGATAAATCAACGAATTAAGGTCAAGAAACTTACCCCCGATGATTTCCCGATGATATCCCAACGTTTCCCCTTCAAAAACCTCTCTTGGAGCTCAAAAATGGCGTTTTTGTGTATGGGGGTCGCGGGTGTTATGTTCTGAACTTAAACTCACTGCCAGACATTTTCCTTCATCGCGTTTGCGTGGCCCGTCACGCGTTCGCGATGCTCTAACCCATTTACCCTTCGCGTTCGCGTGTCGCCACTCGCGTCCGCGATGCACAGCCGGCTAAACCTTCGCGAACGCGGCGCTAGTCCACGCGTTCGCGATGACCTTATTTCTCATCCAACCCGCCTTGCTCTTCGCGAACGCGACACAGGGATCGCGAACGCGGTGCCTCCCCTTCTTCCACTACGCGAACGCGACGCCTTGGACGCGAACGCGATGCTCTGCAGCACCCGGCCTACGCGAACGCGAACAAGGCCCTCGCGAACGCGATGGCTTAAATCTTGCCCAGTGATCTGCAGTTTTTCTGCAGACTTTTCATGTTCCAAAATGCCGGATGATGGTCCGAATTCATCCCGAGGCCTCCGGGACCCCAACGAAAACCACCAACATACTCCAAAACACGATACGAACTTATTCCAATCATAAAAACACGTCTAACAACATCAATACCCATAAATCACATCGATTCAAGCCTAAGTTTCTTCAAAACTTTCAAAACTAACATTCAATCCAAAACCCGGCCAAATGACGTCCAAATGACCTGAAAATTTGCGGACATATCCAAAATCACATAACGAAGCTACAGAAATTTTCGGAATTCCATTCCGACCCCCGGATCAAAATCTCACCTATCGTTCGGATTCACCAAAATTTCAACCTTCGGCATTTCAAGCCTAATTGAGCTACGGACCTCCAAAATACATTCCGAACGCGCTCCCAACCCCGAAATCACCTAACGGAGCTAATGGAACCATCGGATTTCCGTTCCGAGATCGTCTTAACACTGTTCCGGCTACGGGCCATTTTCTAGCTTCAAAGCTCTTATTTAGGGACTAAGTGTCCCAAAATGCTTAAATTTTCAGAACCGACTCTCCCGGCAAACCACAATAGCAGAAATGAACTTAGGGGAACAGTTAAATTAGGGATTGGGGCGTAATTTTCTAAAACGACCGGTCGGGTCGTTATATCTTCCCACACTTAAAGATTCGTTCGTCCTCGAATGAGCATAGAAAACATACCTGGAGTAGTGAAAAGATGAGGGTACTGACTGCGCATATCCTGCTCAGTCTCCCAAGTCGCCTTCTCGACCGGCTGGCCACACCACTGAACCTTTACCGAAGCGATGTTCTTTGACCTTAGCTTTCTGACATGCTTGTCTAGAATGGCTACTGGCTCCTCAACATAAGACAGATCCTTGTCTAGCCGAATAGAAGTGAAATCCAACACATGCGACGGGTCACCATGGTATCTCCAGAGCATGGAGACATGAAATACGGGGTGAACTCCGGCTAGGCTGGGAGGTAAGGCCAACTCATAAGCAACCTCCCCAACACGCCTCAAAATCTCAAAAGGGCCAATAAATCTAGGACTCGGCTTTCCTTTCTTCCCAAACCTCATAACGCCCTTCATGGGCGAGACTCGAAGTAGAACCCGCTCGCCAACCATAAAATCCACATCGCGAACTTTATTGTCCGCATAACTCTTCTGTCTAGACTGGGCTGCACGAAGTTTGTCCTGAATCACCTTGACCTTGTCCATAGCATCCCGAACCATATCGGTACCTAGCAACCTGGCCTCGCCCGGCTCAAACCAACCCACGGGAGACCTGCACCTCCTACCATATAGGGCCTCATACGGTGCCATCTGAATACTAGACTGGTAGCTGTTGTTATAAGCAAACTCCGCCGGTGGCAAGAAGTGATCCCATGAACCTCCAAACTCAATCACGCACGCACGGAGCATATCCTCCAAAATCTGAATAGTGCGGTTAGATTGTCCATTCATCTGGGGGTGAAATGCCGTGCTCGGCTCCACCCGAGTACCTAACTCCTACTGCACGGCTCTCCAGAACCGTGAAGTGAACTGAGTGCCTCTATCTGAAATGATGGACACTGGGATACCATGCAGCCGAACTATCTCCCTGATATAGATCCCCGCCAGTCGCTCCGATGAATATGTAGTGCTCACCGGTATAAAATGGGCGGACTTGGTCAGCCGATCCACAATGACCCAAATAGAATCAAACTTCCTAACCGTCCGTGGAAGTCCGGATACAAAGTCCATGGTAATGCGCTCCCATTTCCACTCGGGAATCTCAATCTGCTGCATCAATCCACCCGGACGCTGATGCTCATACTTCACCTGCTGGCAGTTGAGGCATCTGGAAACATAATCAATTATATCCCTTTTCATCCGCCTCCACCAGTAATGCTGTTTCAAGTCCTGATACATCTTCGCGGCACCCGGATGGATGGAATACCGCAAACTATGGGCCTCTGCTAGAATCAGCTCTCGAAGATTATCTACATTAGGCACACAGATACGCCCCTGCATCCTCATGACTCTGTCATCTCCGATGGTAACATCTCGAGCATCACCACACTGAACTCTATCCTGAAGGACAAGCAAATGAGGGTCATCGAACTGACGCTCCCTGATGCGGTCAAACAGAGAAGACCGAGAAATCACACATGCCAGAATCAGGCTGGGCTCCGAAAGATCCAGTCTAACAAACTGTCTAGCTAAAGCCTGAACATCCATTGCCATAGGCCTCTCTGAAGCTGGTAGATATGCTAAACTCCCCAAACTCTCTGCCCGACGACTCAAGGCATCGGCAACCACATTAGCCTTGCCCGGATGATAGAGAATAGTAATATCATAGTCCTTTAGTAGTTCCAACCATCTCCTCTGACGCATATTCAGGTCCTTCTGCTTAAGCAAGTGCTGCAAGCTCCGGTGATCGGTGTAGATCTCAGAAGGAACCCCATATAAATAATGACGCCAAATTTTCAAGGCGTGAACAATGGCAACTAGCTCCAAATCATGAACAGGGTAATTCTTCTCATGCACCTTCAGCTGTCTCGACGCGTAGGCAATCACCCTACCGTCCTGCATCAATACCGCACCGAGTCCAACTCATGAGGCATCACAATATACAGTATAGGACCCCGAACCTGTAGGCAACATCAATATAGGGGCCGAAGTCAAAGCTGTCTCGAGCTTCTGAAAGCTCGCCTCACACTCGTCTGTCCACTGAAAAGGGGCACCCTTTTGGGTCAATCCTGGTCATAGGTGCTGCAATCGAAGAGAACCCCTCTACAAAACGACGGTAATAGCCCGCCAAACCAAGGAAACTGCGAATCTCGGTAGCGGAGGAGGGTCTGGGCCAACTCCGCACGGCCTCCACCTTCCTCGGATCTACTCGAATACCATCACTCGACACCACGTGGCCTAAAAATGCCACCGAACTCAACTAGAATTCACATTTAGAGAACTTGGCATAAAGTCGCTTCTCCCTCAGAATCTGAAGCACTATCCTCAAATGTCGCTCGTGCTCTTCCCGACTCCGGGAGTATACTAGAATATCATCAATGAAAACAATCACGAACGAGTCCGGATAAGGCCTGAACACACTGTGCATCAAATGCATAAAGGTCGTTGGGGCATTAGTCAGGCCAAAAGACATCACGAGGAACTCATAGTGACCATACCGGGTCCTGAAGGCGGTCTTCGGGATATCCTGGCTCCCGAATCTTTAGCTGGTGATACCCGGAGCGCAAATCAATCTTAGAAAACACATGTGCGCCCGTAGCTGGTCAAATAAATCATCAATACGGGGCAAAGGATACCGGTTCTTCACTGTAACCTTGTTCAGTTGACGATAGTCAATACACATACGCATGGAACCGTCCTTTTTCTTCACAAACAATACAGGAGCACCCCAAGGCGAAACACTGGGTCGAATAAAACCCTTGCCCAATAACTCCTGTAATTGATCCTTCAACTCCTTCAACTCGGGAGGAGCCATACGGTACGGTGGAATAGAAATGGGCTGAGTGCCCGGCAACAAGTCAATAGCAAAGTCAATATCTCTGTCGGGCGGCATGCCTGGAAGATCAGCTGGAAATACATCAGCAAAGTCACGTACCACATGAACAGAATCAATAGAGGGAGTGTCAATACCGACGTCCCGCACATAGGCTAGATAAGCAGCACACCCCTTCTCAACCATACGCTGAGCTCTGAGAAAAGAAATAACACGGCTAGGGGTGTGATCTAGAGTACCACTCCACTCAATACGTGGAATGCCCGGCATAGCCAGCGTCACGGTCTTGGCGTGACAATCAAGAATAGCATAATGGGGCGACAACCAGTCCATGCCCAGAATAATATCAAAATCGACCATCCCGAGCAGCAATAGATCCGCTCTGGTCTCAAAATCACAAATGGTAACCAAACACGACCGATATACGCGGTCCATAGCCAAAGAATCACCCACCGGAGTGGAAACATAAATGGGGGCACTCAAAGAATCCCGAGGCACACCCAGATGAGAAGCAAAGTAAGAAGACACATATGAAAAAGTGGAACCGGGGTCGAATAGAACCGATGCCTCCCTGTGACTAACCATAATAATACCTGTGATAACAGAGTCAGATGCAACAGCCGCAGCGCGATCAGGAATAGCGTAGAATTTGGCCTGTCCCCCCTCTCGAGGGCGGCCTCTGGAAGCCTGACCCCCGCCCCTGGCTAGCTGGGCAGGTGGAGTGGTAGCTGGGGCTGGAATGATAGCTTGCTGGCCCTGAGAACCACGCGGATGCTGTGATGACTGATGAGGGGCTCCTCTTCTGCGCCTGGGGCACTCCCTAACCAGGTGGCGAGTATAACCGCACTCAAAACAAGCTCTGGGAGGACACGGTGGCTGTGACTGACCGGCCTCGCCCCCACTAGTCTGACCCTTGGAAGGACCCCGCGCAGGAGGTGCACTGGAAACTGGGGGAGCATAATAAGGCTCCTGAGGTGCTGGAAGACCTAGAGTACTACCGGCTGCGGGCAATGCCGAGTGAACTGGTCGACCGGAATAACCCCTGCCAAAACGACCGGCTGATGAAGTGCGGGCACCGGAGAAATGACCCGACTCACGAGACCTCTTGGCCTCTCTCTCTCTCCGCTCTCTAGGGAGCATACTCTCGATCCTCTTGGAAATGCTAACTGCCTGCTGATAAGATATATCTGTCTCAAGCTCTCTGGCCATGCTGGATCGGATAGGCGGAACAAGGCCCTCAATAAATCTCCGCACTCGCTCCCGAACCGTGGCTACCAAAGCCGGTGCATGCTTGGCTAGGCGGGTGAAACTGATAGCATACTCCGATACTGACATGGAGCCCTATCGCAACCACTCAAACTCCGAGCGCCAAGAATCCCTAAGGCTCTGTGGAACAAACTCCCTCAAAAACAGATCTGAAAACTGCGTCCAAGTCAATGAAGCAGACTCCTCTGGACTATCCAACTCATACGTGCGCCACCAATCATAAGCGGCCCCACGAAACTGAAAAGCAGTGAAGGAAACCTTGCTGGTCTCCACAATCCCCATAGTGCGAAGAATACAATGACACTCCTCCAGAAAACCCAATGCATCATCTGAAGCCAAACCACTAAACACTGGAGGGTCATATTTCTTAAACCTCTCCAATCTACGCTGCTCGTCCTCAGAGGCAGCTGGTCCACCTCCGGACTGTGCTGGGGCGGCAGGAGGCATAACCAAAACATCTAGAACCTGTCCCACTGGCACACGCTGCTCCGGTGTAACGGCTGCGGGAGTTTGGGCCCCTCCCCCGGCCTGAGATGTAGCTGCGATGAGAGGAAGCAATCCTGCCTGAGCTAAAGTGGTATACATACTCATGAACTGGGCCAGGGTCTCCTGTAGTGCTGGAGTAGTAGCAGCTGTAGTCGGTGTACCAGGTGCCTGCGCTCCAACCTGGTCTACCTGTGGCACCTCAGCGGCAGCACGCGCGGGTGCTGTGGCTGCACCTCGGGCGTGTCCTCGTCCTCTACCTCGGCCCCGGCCTCTGACAGCGGCAACCAGGGGCACGGGTACCTGATCATCGCGAGTAGATCTTGTCCTCACCATCTGTGAGAGAATAGAAAGCAGCAGTTTTGATTTTTGATGTCAAAAATGTCGCACGACAAGGAATCCAAAAGAAATGAATAGTTTCCTAAACAGTTACATAGCCCCTCGTAGATAAATACAGACGTCTCCGTATCGATCAGCGAGACTCTAAGTAACCGGTCCGTGTCCCGTGACTCCTATGAACCTAGAGCTTTGATACCAACTTGTCACGACCCTAGTTCACCAATTGTGAACATGTCGTGATGGCACCCAGTCCCCACGAACTAGGTAAGCCTAACACGTTGCGGAATATACAAGTTATAAATACTTAAATAAGAAACAGCGGAAAAATAGCATAAAAGATATGTAATCCGTGCCGCTTGGCACATACATCCATCACACAATAAATAAAACATTACCAAGATCCGGAACCCCACGGTAACACAGACTAAAAGAGAAAATACAACTGTGGCTCTATGTGTGAAGAGTATCTAACAACGAAATGAAGAAAAATGTCAACTAGTACTACTAGAATAGAAGGAAAGCCTTCGGATCTGCGGACGTAGCAGATCATACCTCGAGGTCTCCAGAAAAGCTGCGGAAATCACCTAGCACGAGCCTGCCCTGATGTACCTGGATCTGCACAACAAAAGTGTGCAGAAGAGTAGCATGAGTACACCACGGCGGTACTCGGTAAGTGCCAAGCCTAACCTCGATGGAGTAGTGACGAGGTAGGTCAGGGCCCTACTGAGAAAAACAATAATATAATGATGATAACAAAATAAACAGTTTAAATGATAATAATTTCCGAAATAACAACATTATGATGATTATTGCAACTGTCTACAATTAAGCTAACAACAAATAACCAACTCAAATAAACAAATCCGGGATCTGTGGGAATTGAACCCACAGTCCCATTCTCAGTACCTCTGGGTCTCCGGGAATCGAACCCGCAGCCCATGTCTCAATAATATCTCAATAACTCAGGATCTCCGGGAATCGAACCCGCAGTCCCTACCAATAAGTTAGGATCTCCGGAATCGAACCCGTAGTCCACATTTCAATAATCTCAGGATCTCGGGAATCGAACCCGTAGTCCGTATTTCAATAATCTCAGGATCTCGGGAATTGAACCCGTAGTCCGTATTTCAATAATCTCAGGATCTCGGGAATTGAACCCGTAGTCCATAACCACAGCAAGTAAAGGAATACACAGAGAGAAGTATAATATGCTCAACGATAACTTCGCCGATGAACAGCGCCAGCGATTACCAAGAAAACTCAAGTAAGTCAATTAAGCAACTAGACAATTAGATTCTATCTAATCATGCTTTCCTAACTACTGCCGAGTAGGAATATCGAATTTAACAACTAAAAACAGGAATATCACTCATTGAACATTTTGAGTAAAGTATTTGTTCAACAACCAGCGCATGTACACGCCCGTCACCTCGCGTACAAGGCATTTAAAGTATCACATAATATCCTAGGGGTGAAAGTCCCCCACACGAAGTTAGACAAGCCACTTACCTCAATTCCGGTACAAAACCGCTAAGAAATAACCCTCTTGCTGCGAATGTCGGACTCCACAAGTGTAGTATCTGATAAAAGTCAATAGAATCACATCAAAATAGGCCAATTGGGCATTACCCAATCAAAATAACTCAAAATACACCAAAACCCACAAGTTGCCAAAACCCGACTTTCGGTACGCTTATCGAAAAATCACGAAAATTATATTTTCGGGTTCCTTATCTCAATACGAGTCCGTGCATATAAAATCTATCAAAATCGGACTCCGTTTGCCCATTCAAATCAAAGATTTTCTAACATTTAGGCCTAGGGCTCAAACCCACCTTTAACCTTCCAATTTCAGTGAAATATTCACGGATTTCATGATAAATCAACGAATTAAGGTCAAGAAACTTAACCCCGGTGATTTCCCGATGATATCCCAACGTTTCCCCTTCAAAAACCTCTCTTAGAGCTCAAAAATGGCGTTTTTGTGTATGGGGGTCGCGGGTGTTATGTTCTGAACTTAAACTCACTGTCAGACATTTTCCTTCATCGCGTTCGCATGGCCCGTCACGCGTTCGCGATGCTCTAACCCATTTACCCTTCGCGTTCGCGTGTCGCCACTCGCGTCCGCGATGCACAGCCGGCTAAACCTTCGCGAACGCGGCGCTAGTCCACGCGTTCGCGATGACCTTATTTCTCATCCAACCCGCCTTGCTCTTCGCGAACGCGGTGCCTCCCCTTCTTCTACTACGCGAACGCGATGGCTTGGACGTGAACACGATGCTCTGCAGCACCCAGCCTACGCGAACGCGAACAAGGCCCTCGCGAACGCGATGGCTTAAATCTTGCCCAGTGATCTGCAGTTTTTCTGCAGACTTTTCATGTTCCAAAATGCCGGATGATGGTCCGAATTCATCCCGAGGCCTCCGGGACCCCAACGAAAACCACCAACATACTCCAAAACACGATACAAACTTATTCCAATCATAAAAACACGTCTAACAACATCAAAACCCATAAATCACATCGATTCAAGCCTAAGTTTCTTCAAAACTTTCAAAACTAACATTCAATCCAAAACTCGGCCAAATGACGTCCAAATGACCTGAAAATTTGCGGACATATCGAAAATCACATAACGAAGCTACAGAAATTTTCGGAATTCCATTCCGACCCCCGGATCAAAATCTCACATATCGTTCGGATTCACCAAAATTTCAACCTTCGGCATTTCAAGCCTAATTGAGCTACGGACCTCCAAAATACATTCCGAACGCGCTCCCAACCCCGAAATCACCTAACGGAGCTAATGGAACCATCAGATTTCCGTTCCGAGATCGTCTTAACATTGTTCCGGCTACGGGCCATTTTCTAGCTTCAAAGCTCTTATTTAGGGACTAAGTGTCCCAAAATGCTCAAATTTTCAGAACCGACTCTCCCGGCAAACCACAATAGCAGAAATGAACTTAGGGGAACAGTTAAATTAGGGATTGGGGCATAATTTTCTAAAACGACCGGTCGGGGCGTTACAAATATCAAATCTACAAGAACAGGTATATCAATTTATGATTATGCATAGCTAAATTCTTATATTCCTGATAATCATCTTATAATACTATAGTTTTCATCATGTTATAGTAATGCTATAAAAAACAATTTGAGCAAGTTTGCCATGGAAGTATGCTTTAAGTAGTAACCTAGGCTAAGTCACTCCTAATGGGAAACCGGTGAGGCGAGGAGATGCCGTTTAGGGGAGTACCGCAGTTGAGGACATTGCTAGGGTAGATGATTAGAGCAAAGGGCCATGGTAGTGACCAGAAAAATTGTTTTTTATATCTTATTATTATATGATGAATATGATAGTAAAAATAAGAGGATTAGAAGGAATATCATAAAGAACATTAGCTATACATAAAAAATGATAACATACTTACTAGACGAAATGGCAGATAATTATAAGATATTAATCTTTTATGTACTTAAAAAGATAACCGAACCCGAAATAAGAAAAAATATATGGAATCAAATTCAAGAATATGAAAATCTAGTTTTAACAGAAATAATTAACCAAGAATGGAGTGAAGAACTAGAAGAACTAGAAGAAGCATATAATAATGACGAACTAGAAAGAGTATATAATTATGACTATACAAATACATGGGACTCACGACCCGAAACAGACTAAAATATGATAAATTACGAATATTTAAGTTATTGGACAGAAACTATGCTTGAAATAGGTAAAACCGAACAAAATATGAAAAATGATTTAGATAATTATATGCAAACTAAAAAAATCAGACACATAGAGTCATTAAATAAAAATATAAAAAAATTACTGTTACTAAAAAAGTTAGCTAAAGAAAATTATAATTTAGCTTTTGTGACGACCCGGCCCGTCGTCATGGGAATTACCACCCCGTTATGTTGAAATTGTATGTTTTATGCTTTTATATCAGTGTTAAAGTCTATCGGGTGAGTTAGGAGTGAATTGGATTGAAAATGAGGCATATAGCCTTTGTGAAGGAAACTTGAATAAGGAAAGTCAACCCGGAGTTGACTATTTGGTTAGAGGGCTCGGAATCGGATTTTGATGATTCGATTAGTTCCGGGAGGTGATTTGTGACTTAGGGGAGCGATCGGAATTGAATTTGGAGGCCCGGTGTAGAAATAGGCTTGAATTGGCTAAGGTTGAATTTTGGCGAAATCCGAACGGTAGGTGAGATTTTGATCCGGGGTCGGAATGGAATTCCGACAGTTGCAGTAGCTTCGTTAGGTGATTTTGGATGTGCCTGCAAAATTTCAGGTCATTCGGACGTCGTTTGGTCGGGTTTTTGATCGAATGTGTAATTCGGAAAGTTTTAAGAAATTTAGGCTTGAATCCGTGTGTAATTGGTGATTTTGATGTTTAGGATGGTGTTTTTATGATTGGAACAAGTTCGTATCGTGTTTTGGGGTATGTTGGTGGTTTTCGTTGGGGTCCCGGGGCCTCGGGATGAATTCGGGGGTCCAAACGGACCATTTTGTGCCAAATGCACTGCTGTTTCTGCTGCAATTAGTGCAGCAGAATTTTACCCTTCGCGATCGCAGAGATAGGGACGCGATCGCGTAAGGTCAAGAACGGAAGCGACGCGATCGCAAGAGCACGGACGTGATCGCGTAGGGTTAACAGGGTGGTCATCGCAATCGCATGAGCATCTACGCGATCGCATAGAATAGAAATGGGGTCCAGGAAAAAATGTGCTACGCGATCGCAGGAAGAGGGACGCGATCGCGTGAGGCCGGATGGTTGTACATCGCGATCGCGTGAGGAGAGTCGCGATCGTGTGAGGGCGAAATGTTTGAACATCGCGATCGCGTGAGTAGAGTCGCGATCGCGTAGAGCAAATGGGTCTGGCAGAGAATTTAATCACAGAACAGAGGGGTTACGGGTTCATTAACCCAAAACGCCATTTTTGAGTTCTAGAGAGAGAAACTCATGGGAATTGCTGGTAATTCATCGGGGATTCGTTGGAGGTAAGTTTTGTGGCTTAATTACATCATTTTAACATGAAATCCTTGGTTAAATCCCTGTAAATTAAAGATTAAAGGTGGGTTTGAGCCCTAGGCCTAAATTGAAGAAAAACACCGATTTGAGTGGGCAAATGGAGTCCGATTTTGGTAAATTTTATATGCTTAGACTCATATAGAAATGAGGGTTCCGAATATATGACTTTCGTAATTTTTCGGCAAGCGTACCGAAAGTCGGGTTTTGACAACTTTGGGAATTTTGATGTAAATCGAGTTGTATTGATTGGGTGTCGTCCCATTTGCCTAATTTGTTGTATTTCTACTGTATTTGATCAGATTCTACGCGTGCGGAGCTTGATTCTCGTGGCAAGGGCATTGCGGAGTAGTCGTCGCGCCGTATTGAGGTGAGTAATAGATGTGGGTGATGACCAGCGGGTTCGAAACCCCGGTATACCACTTTGTGACGCTGTATAGCGGCGAGACACGCACACTCTTGAGAGTGCGGGGTTGATCATGAACTGGAGACTATATATTAGTCCTACCTATTGATACTGTATTATTGGCTATTCTCGAGCCGTTGAACCCCCTTCTTGGGCGGTTGAGTATACTTGTGGGCCGTGAGCCAGTTATTGGATCCCGCGAGGATCGTTATCATTGTCTTATCATATAGAAATGTTAGTTTACTACTAGACCGCAGCTATTTCTGTTATTATGCTAATTCCAATCTCTGGAACTTGATATTACTGTTTTCCAACTGAAAAATGATAAAAAGAGTTTTCAAAAACTACTTTTGAGCTTGCGAGGCTGTATCTGCATATTAGCTGACTAGTAGTGGATCGGGCTACACGCCGCAGCGAGATATAGGTTGGATCGGACTGCGCGCCGCAGGAATATCTCTATGAGATGTGCATGGGCTGTAGGAGCCCCTCCGGAGTCTGAACCCCCACAGTGAGCACGGGTACCCAAAATTGGAGTCGGGCTACGCGCCGTAGCGGTCATATCATGCATTGCATTGCATTTAGCTACATCCGCTAGCTGTTATGCTATTTATTGGTATTTGTTGGTACAGGTACAGTGAAGATTGATTCTATGACAGGGTAGCTGATTATAGCTTTACATAGTGCTTTATTGCGGATTTCTTATCTGCGCTGTCTTACCCTTGTTTATTACCACTGAGTCTGGCAGTACTCATTTTACTCCCTGCACCTTGTGTGCAGATCCAGGTACCTCTCAGCAGACGTGATTCGGTAGCTACTTGGAGGCATTGTGCGGGATAGTCGAGGTAGCTGCAGCGTCCGCAGGACCTGACTCCCCTTCTAGCTGTCATTTCTTATCTTGTTGTCTTTCTTTTCCGCACTGAGTTTGTTATAAACTTTATTACACTTATGTTCTTTAGAGGCTCATGACTCTCGACCCTTCGGTCTATGGGAGTTAGTATATTTTGGGACTTGGTCTCCCCGCTGTTGGTATAAGTATTACTATTGTTTCATATTTTGAAATGCTTAAATGGGTTAAAGAGAGCTTCTAGCTCCGTTGTTGATATTGATTGGTCAGGCTGGCTTAGCAATGTGCTGGGCGCCATCACGACCGGATTTGGGGTTGTGACAAGTTGG
Source organism: Nicotiana noctiflora (assembly GCA_032618575.1). Classification (NCBI taxonomy): domain Eukaryota; kingdom Viridiplantae; phylum Streptophyta; class Magnoliopsida; order Solanales; family Solanaceae; genus Nicotiana; species Nicotiana noctiflora. Next base: position 97,241 of record JASVEL010005942.1, read on the forward strand.
TATCAGAGCCTAGGTTTACTAGGCCTCATGAGTCTTGAGCCGGTTAGTAGAGTCTTGTGGATCGGTATGGGGACGCCTGTACTTATCCTCGGGAGGCTGCGAACCTTTAGGAAAACTTCACTTTTCTTGAACTCTGTCGTGCGATCTTGTTGTTCTGAGAACTAAACTTCTATATTCTATTCTCTCGCAGATGGCGAGAACGCGAGCATCGGGACGAGGTGGACGACCTCCATTGCCACCTGTTAGAGGCCGTGGGCGCGGTCGTGCTAGAGGTAGAGGTAGGGCGGCCGAGGCGGTGCCGGCCGACCCGCTCGTTGTACCAGTTCAGGAGCAGGCCCCGGTGGTTGATGCTCCGGCAGCCCCGGTTCGGGGCCGGACTATATCTATTGTTATTCCCGGTCTTCGGGAGACTCTTGCTCAAATATTATCGGTGTGTTCCGGTTTGGCTCGGGTAGTTTCAGCCTACCGCTATTGTAGCGACATCTCGGTCGGGGGTGGTCGGCGGACCCCTGCGGCTCGCACACCGACCCGGTTGTTCGGGGACTTCGGACGCCAGAGGCGGTCCCCGCTCAAGTAGTTGCACCGGTTATTCCTCCGACTGCACCAGCTCCAGCTCCAGAGCATATGGTTGAGGTTATGCCCGATGACGAGCGGCGTCGTCTTGAGAGATTTGGTAGACTTCAGCCACCCCATTTCAGTGGCGTTGAGGGCGAGGATGCCTAGGGTTTCTTGGATAAGTGTCAGAAGATGCTGCGTACGGCTGGTATTCTTGAGTCCGGCGGAGTTTCATTTACTACATTTCAGTTCACCGGTCCCGCATTTGATTGGTGGGAGGAGTTTGAGAGGCGTAGGCCTGCAAGAGCAGCACCTCTCACATGGCAGCAGTTCTCTACTCTCTTTCTAGAGAAATATGTACCTCGGTCTCGTCGCGAGGAGCTACGTCGCCGGTTCGAGTGGTTGATTCAGGGCGACATGTCTGTGACTCAGTATGAGCTTAGATTCACTCAGTTGGCTAGGCATGCCACATGGATGATCCCCACTGATAGGGAGAGGATCAGGAGGTTCATTGATGGCCTCAAGTACTCTATCCGTATTCTTATGACCAGCGAGCGAGTTCTGTCATCATCGTTTGAGCAGGTTGCTGATATGGCACGCTCCATTGAGGCGGATCGTCACCGAGAGAGAGAGGAGTGGGAGGCCAAGAGGCCTCGTGGTTCTGGGAGTTTCAGTGGTGCTCCGTCCAGAGAGCATTCCCAGCAGAGCAGAGGTCGCTCATCTAGACCTTCTCATTCAGGCCGCCCGGAACAGAGCAGAGGTTCTTACGGTCGTGGTCGACAGGGATTTCAGCAGGGTCAGTCATCACTTAGTGCCCTCCCAGCCCAGAGTGCAACACCTACTTCTCCAGCACCAGGTGCATGTTATGAGTGTGGTGAGTTTGGCCACATGAGGAGACAGTGCCCTCGACTACGTAGGGGCAGGACTCAGCAGAGGGATCAGCCCTCCTCTTCGGCACCATCTCAGTCTAGTAGAGGTGGAGGTCAGTCTTCTCGTGGTCGCCCCAGGGGCGAGGAGAGATCTGGTGGAGGCCAGGCACGGTTCTATGCACTTCCTGACAGGCGTGATGCAGTTGCCTCCGATGCTGTGATTACAGGTATCATTTCTGTCTGTCACAGAGATGCCTCTGTTCTATTTGATCCAAGGTCCAAATATTCTTACGTGTCCTCTTATTTTGCACATCACTTGGGTGCGACTCGTAGTAGTCTTGATTTACCTGTTCATGTATCCACCCCCGTGGGTGATACGATTGTTGTGGATCATGTCTATAGATCCTGTGTTATATCTATTGGGGGTCTGGAGACCCAGGCAGATTTGTTATTGTTGGGGATGGTGGACTTTGATGTTATATTGGGTATGGACTGGTTGTCTCCGTATCATGCGATATTGGACTCTCATGCTAAGACAGTTACGTTGGCCATTCCTGGTATTTCTCAGATTGAGTGGCGGGGTTCGACCGATTTCGTCCCTAGCCGTGTTATTTCGTTCTTAAAGGCTCAGAAAATGGTTGAAAAAGGGTGTTTATCGTACTTAGCTTTTGTGAGAGATGTGGGAGCTGAGTCTCCTAGCATTGATTCTGTACCTGTTGTAAGGGATTTTCCAGATGTATTCCCCTCAGACCTGTCGGGCATGCCGCTGGACGGGGATATTGATTTTGGCATTGACTTGGTGCCGGGCACTCAGCCCATATCCATTCCTCCTTATCGGATGGCACCAGCTGAGTTGAAAGAACTAAAAGAGCAGCTTCAAGAACTTCTGGATAAGGGTTTCATCCGTCCTAGTGTGTCTCCGTGGGGTGCGCCGGTATTATTTGTTAAAAAGAAAGATGGTTCCATGCGAATGTGTATTGATTATAGGCAATTGAACAAAGTGACAGTGAAGAACAAGTACCCTCTACCGCACATAGATGATTTGTTTGATCAGTTACAGGGGTGCGAGGGTGTTTTCTAAGATCGATCTTCGTTCAGGCTATCACCAGCTGAAGATCAGGGACTCGGATATTATGAAGACTGCATTCAGGACCCGATATGGTCATTATGAGTTCCTTGTGATGTCGTTTGGGCTGACCAACGCCCCAACAGCATTTATGCATCTGATGAACAGTGTTTTCGGGCCTTATTTGGACTCATTTGTGATTGTGTTCATTGATGACATTCTAGTCTACTCCCGTAGTCAGGAGAAGCATGCTCAGCATTTGAGTATTGTGTTGCAGAGATTGAGGGAGGAAAAACTATATGCTAAATTCTCTAAGTGCGAGTTTTGGCTCGAGTCCGTAGCATTTATGGGACATGTGGTGTCTCGTGATGGTATTCAGGTTGATCAGAAAAAGATAGAGGCGGTGCAGAGTTGGCCTAGACCGACCTCAGCTACAGAGATCAGGAGTTTTCTTGGTTTGGCGGGATATTATCGCCGGTTTGTTCAGGGATTTTCATCCATTGCTTCTTCATTGACTAAATTGACCCGGAAGGGTGCACCATTCGTGTGGTCGGATGAGTGCGAGGAGAGCTTTCAGAAGCTCAAGACAGCTTTGACCACAGCTCCAGTGTTAGTATTGCCATCAGCTTCAGGTTCATATACCGTTTATTGTGATGCCTCGAGAGTGGGGATAGGTTGTGTGTTGATGCAGGAAGGTAAGGTAATTGCTTATGCTTCTCGGCGGTTGAAGCCACATGAGAAGAACTATCCTGTTCATGACTTGGAGCTAGCCGCCATTGTTCATGCCTTGAAGATTTGGAGGCACTATTTGTACGGTGTGTCTTGTGAGGTGTATACCGACCATCGTAGTCTCCGGCACTTGTTCAAACAGAAAGACCTTAATTTGAGACAGCGGAGATGGCTGGAGTTGCTGAAGGATTATGACATTACTATATTATATCATCCGGGGAAGGCCAATGTGGTGGCCGATGCTTTGAGCCGGAAGGCGGTCAGTATGGGGAGCTTGGCATATATTCTAGCTGAGGAGAGGCCATTTGCCCATGATGTTAAGGTGCTAGCCAATCGGCTAGTGAGGTTAGATATTTCGGAGCCCAACAGGGTATTGGCTTGTGTTGTATCTCGGTCATCTCTATATGATCGTATTCGTGAGCGCCAGTATGATGATCCACATTTGGCTGTCCTGAGGGACAGAGTTCAGCATGATGATGCTAGAGATGTCACCATTGATAGTGACGGCGTATTGAGGATGCAGGGCCGGATATGTGTGCCCAATGTTGATGGCCTTCGTGAGTTGATTCTGGAGGAGGCCCATAGCTCGCGGTATTCTATCCATCCTAGAGCCGCTAAGATGTATCAAGATTTGAAACAGCACTATTGGTGGAGAAAGATGAAAATGGACATTGTCGGACATGTAGCACGGTGCCTCAACTGTCAGCAGGTTAAGTACGAGCATCAGAGGCCCGGTGGTGTATTTCAGCGCATTGTTATTCCTGAGTGGAAATGGGAGAGGATCACTATGGACTTTGTTACTGGACTCCCTCGGACGGCGAGGAAGTTTGATTCTGTATGGGTGATTGTGGATAGACTGACCAAGTCAGCTCACTTCATTCCAGTTAGTACTACCTACTCATCGGAGCGGTTGGCGGCGATCTTTATTCGAGAGATTGTTCGGTTGCATGGAGTTCCAGTGTCTATCATATCCGACAGGGGTACTCAGTTCACTTCTCAGTTTTGGAGAGCATTTCAGCGAGAGATGGGTACGGGGGTTGAGTTGAGTACAGCATTTCACCCCCAGACAGACGGACAATCTGAGCGCACTATTTAGATCTTGGAGGATATGTTGCGAGCTTGTGTGATTGATTTTGGTGGTTCGTGGGATGAGTTCTGTCACGACCCTAGTTCACCAATTGTGAACATGTCGTGATGGCACCCAGTCCCCACGACTAGGTAAGCCTAACACGTTGCGGAATCTATAAGTTATAAATACTTAAATAAGAAACAGCGGAAAATAACATAAAAGATATGTAATCCGTGCCGCTTGGCACATACATCCGTCACCCAATAAATAAAACACTACCAAGATCCGGAACCCCACGGTAACACAGACTAAAAGAGAAATACAACTGTGGCTCTATGTGTAAAGAGTATCTAACAACGAAATGAAGAAAAATGTCAACTAGTAATACTAGAATAGAAGGGAATCCTCCGGATCCGCGGACGTAGCAGATCATACCTCGAAGTCTCCCAAAAAGCTGCAGAATCACCTAGTACGAGCCTGCTCTGATGTACCTGGATCTGCACAACAAAAGTGTGCAGAAGAGTAGCATGAGTACACCACGGCGGTACTCGGTAAGTGCCAAGCCTAACCTCGATGGAGTAGTGACGAGGAAGGTCAGGGCCCTACTGAGAAACAATAATAATATGATGATAACAAAATAAACAGTTTAAGAGATAATAACAATAATTTCCGAAATAACAACATTATGATGTTTACTGAAACTGTCTACAATCAAGCTAATAACAAATAACCAACTCAATAAACGAATCCAGGACCTGTGGGAATTGAACCCACAGTCCCATTCTCAGTACCTCCGGGTCTCCGGGAATCGAACCCGCAGCCCATGTCTCAATAATATCTCAATAACTCAGGATCTCCGGGAATCGAACCCGCAGTCCCTACCAATAATTCAGGATCTCGGGAAACGAACCCGTAGTCCACATTTCAATAATCTCAGGATCTCGGGAATCGAACCCGTAGTCCACATTTCAATAATCTCGGGATCTCGGGAATCGAACCCGTAGTCCACATTTCAATAATATCAGGATCTCGGGAATCGAACCCGTAGACCATATTTCAATAATCTCAAGATCTCGGGAATCGAACCCGTAGTCCATATGTCAATAAATCTCAGGATCTCAGGAATCGAACCCGTAGTCCTTATTTCAATAATCTCAGGATCTCGGGAATCGAACCCGTAGTCCATATGTCAATAAATCTCAGGATCTCGGGAATCGAACCCGTAGTCCACATTTCAATAATCTCAGGATCTCGGGAATCGAACCCGTAGTCCATATGTCAATAATCTCAGGATCTCGGGAATCGAACCCGTAGTCCATAACCACAACAAGTAAGGAATACACAGAGAGAAGTATAATATGCTTAATGATAACTTCGCCGATGAACAGCGCCAGCGATTTCCAAGAAAACTCATTGAACATTTTGAGTAAAGTATGTGTTCAACAACCAGCGCATGTACACGCCCGTCACCTCGCGTACAAGGCATTTAAAGTATCACAATAATATCCTAGGGGTGAAAGTCCCCCACACGAAGTTAGACAAGCCACTTACCTCAATTCCGGTACGAAACCGCTAAGAAATAACCCTCTTTCCGCGAATGCCGGCCTCCACAAGTGTAGAATCTGATAAAAATCAATAGAATCACATCAAAATAGGCCAATTGGGCATTACCCAATCAAATTAACTGAGAATTCACCAAAACCCACAAGTTGCCAAAACCCGACTTTCGGTACGCTTATCGAAAAATCACGAAAGTTATATATTCGGAACCCTTGTCTCAATACGAGTCTAAGCATATAAAGTTTATCAAATTCGGACTCCATTTGCCCACTCAAAACCTTGATTTTCTAAAGGTTTTGGTCTAGGGTGAAAACCCCCATTAATTACCCCAAATTCCTCCATTTTCATGAAAAACTTGCATAATATTATCAACAACAATCATAATTGGAGTCCATAATTGATTACCCTGAAGAAACCCCTTGAATCTCCCTTCAAAATCGCCCAAATCGCCCCTTAAGCCGAGCCCTCAAAGTTTGGAAATGTTTCTGAAATTTCTAACTTCGAATATAATTAACTCTCTGCGATTTCCGCTTCTGCGGACAAAATTCCGCTTCTGCGGATCCGCTTCCGCGACAAAATGTCGCTTTTGCGAAGTCTAGGCCTGGCCGGCCCAATCCGCTTCTGCGAGAAAAGGACCGCTTCCGCGCGTCCGCTTCCGCGATTGGACAGCCGCTCCTGCGATCCTTCCCGCTTCTGCGATCAGAGGTCCGCTTCTGCGGACTCGCTTAAGCGGATTTCCCCTCCGCTCCTGCGTTTCTCACTCCCCGACCCAAGGTCGCTTCTACGACGAGGCTTCCGCACCCGCGACTCCGCCTCAGTGGAATGGGATCCGCCTCTGCGAACCCAGGCGCTCCTGCGCCCCAAGTTCCGCTCCTGCGGCCTCGCCTCTGCGATCCCATTTCCGCAGAGGCGAAAATGACAGAACAGAAGGCCCAACCTGCAATTTTCCATGTTTTTCCTTCCGTTTAACCATCCGAAACCACCCCGAGGCCCCCGGGACCTCATCCAAACACACCAACACATCCTAATACCTTATTCAAACTTGTTCCAATCCTTAAAACGCGTCTAACAACATCAAAACCCATAATTCACATCGAATTCAAGCCTAAATTTCTTAAAACTTTCCGAATTGCACATTCGATCTAAAACCCGACCAAACGACGCCCGAATGACCTGAAAATTTGCGGACATATCCAAAATCACATAACGAAGCTACAGAAATTGTCGGAATTCCATTCCGACCCTCGGATCAAAATCTCACCTAGCGTTCGGATTCGCCAAAATTTCAACCTTCGGCATTTCAAGCCTAATTGAGCTACGGACCACCAAAATACATTCCGAACGCGCTCCCAACCCCGAAATCACCTAACGGAGCTAATGGAACCATCGGATTTCCGTTCCGAGATCATCTTAACACTGTTCCGGCTACGGGCCGTTTTCTAGCTTCAAAGCTCTTATTTAGGGACTAAGTGTCCCAAAATGCTCAAATTTTCAGAACCGACTCTCCCGGCAACCCACAATAGCAGAAATGAACTTAGGGGAACAGTTAAATTAGGGATTGGGGCGTAATTTTCTAAAACGACCGGTCGGGTCGTTACATCTTCCCACACTTAAAGATTCGTTCGTCCTCGAACGAGCATAGAAAACATACCCGGAGTAGTGAAAAGATGAGGGTACTGGCTGCGCATATCCTGCTCGGTCTCCCAAGTCGCCTCCTCGACCGGCTGGCCCCGCAACTGAACCTTTACCGAAACGATGTTCTTTGACCTTAGCTTTCTGACTTGCCTGTCTAGAATGGCTACTGGCTCCTCAACATAAGACAGATCCTTGTCTAGCTGAACGGATGTGAAATCCAACACATGCGACGGGTCACCATGGTATCTCCGGAGCATGGAGACATGAAATACGGGGTGAACTCCGGCTAGGGCTGGGAGGTAAGGCCAACTCATAAGCAACCTCCCCAACACGCCTCAAAATCTCAAAAGGGCCAATAAATCTAGGACTCGGCTTCCCTTTCTTCCCAAACCTCATAACGCCCTTCATGGGCGAGACTCGAAGCAGAACCCGCTCACCCACCATAAAAGCCACATCGCGAACCTTCTTGTCCGCATAACTCTTCTGTCTAGACCTGGGCCGCACGAAGTCTGTCCTGAATCACCTTGACCTTGTCCATAGCCTCCTGAACCATATCAGTACCTAGTAACCTGGCCTCGCCCGGCTCAAACCAACCCACGGGAGACCTGCACCTCCTACCATATAGGGCCTCGTACGGTGCCATCCGAATACTAGACTGGTAGCTGTTGTTATAAGCAAACTCCGCCAGTGGAAAGAAGTGATCCCATGAACCTCCAAACTCAATCACGCACGCACGGAGCATATCCTCCAAAATCCGAATAGTGCGCTCGGACTGCCCATCAGTCTGGGGGTGAAATGCTGTGCTCAGCTCCACCCGAGTACCTAACTCCTGCTGTACAGCTCTCCAGAACCGTGAAGTGAACTGAGTGCCTCTATCTGAAATGATGGAAACTGGAATACCATGCAGCCGAACTATCTCCCTGATATAGATCTCCGCCAGTCGCTCCGATGAATAAGTAGTGCTCACCGATATAAAATGGGCGGACTTGGTCAGCCGATCCACAATAACCCAAATGGAATCAAACTTCCTAACAGTCCGTGGAAGCCCAGATACAAAGTCCATGGTGATGCGCTCCCATTTCCACTCCGGAATCTCAATCCGCTGCATCAATCCACCCGGGCGCTGATGCTCATACTTCACCTGCTGGCGGTTGAGGCATCTAGAAACATAATCAACTATATCCCTCTTCATCCGCCTCCACCAGTAATGCTGTTTCAAGTCCTGATACATCTTCGCGGCACCCGGATGGATGGAATACCGCGAACTATGGGCCTCTGCTAGAATCGGCTCTCGAAGATCATCTACATTGGGCACACAGATACGCCCCTGCATCCTCATGACTCCATCATCCCCGATGATAACATCTCGAGCATCATCACGCCGAACTCTATCCTGAAGGACAAGCAAATGAGGGTCGTCGAACTGACGCTCCCTGATGCGGTCAAATAGAGAAGACCGAGAAACCACACAAGCTAGAACCCGGCTGGGCTCCGAAAGATCCAGTCTAACAAACTGCCTGGCTAAAGCCTGAACATCCATCGCCATAGACCTCTCTGAAACGGTAGATATGCTAAACTCCCCAAACTCTCTGCCCGACGACTCAAGGCATCGGCAACCACATTAGCCTTGCCCGGATGATAGAGAATAGTAATATCATAGTCCTTCGGTAGTTCCAACCATCTCCTCTGACGCATATTCAGGTCCTTCTGCTTAAGCAAGTGCTGCAAGCTCCGGTGATCAGTGTAGATCTCACAAGGAACCCCATATAAATAATGACGCCAAATTTTCAAGGCGTGAACAATGGCAGCTAGCTCCAAATCATGAACAGGGTAATTCTTCTCATGTACCTTCAGCTGTCTCGACGCGTAGGCAATCACCCTACCGTCCTGCATCAATACCGCACCGAGTCCAACTCGTGAGGCATCACAATATACAGTATAGGACTCCGAACCTGTAGGCAACATCAATATAGGGGCCAAAGTCAAAGCTGTCTTGAGCTTCTGGAAGCTCGCCTCACACTCGTCTGTCCACCGAAAAGGGGCACCCTTTTGGGTCAATCTAGTCATAGGTGCTGCAATCAAAGAGAACCCCTCTACGAAACAACGGTAATAGCCCGCCAAACCAAGGAAACTGCGAATCTCAGTAGCGGAGGAGGGTCTGGGCCAACTCTGCACGGCCTCCACCTTCCTCGGATCTACTCGAATACCATCACTCGATACTACGTGGCCTAAAAATGCCACTGAACTCAACCAAAATTCACATTTAGAGAACTTGGCATAAAGCTGCTTCTCCCTCAGGATCTGAAGCACTATCCTCAAATGCTGCTCGTGCTCTTCCCGGCTCCGAGAATATACTAGAATATCATCAATGAAGACAATCACGAACGAGTCCGGATAAGGCCTGAACACACTGTGCATCAAATGCATAAATGCTGCTGGGGCATTAGTCGACCCAAAAGACATCACGAGGAACTCATAGTGACCATACCGGGTCCTGAAGGCAGTCTTCGGGATATCTGGCTCCCGAATCTTCAGCTGGTGATACCCGGAGCGCAAATCAATCTTAGAAAACACATGTGCGCCCTGTAACTGGTCAAATAAATCATCAATACGGGGCAAAGGATACCGGTTCTTCACTGTAACCTTGTTCAGCTGACGATAGTCAATACACATACGCATAGAACCGTCCTTTTTCTTCACAAACAATACAGGAGCACCCCAAGGCGAAACACCGGGTCGAATAAAACCCTTGCCCAATAACTCCTGTAACTGATCCTTCAACTCCTTTAATTCAGGAGGAGCCATACGGTACGGTGGAATAGAAATGGGCTGAGTGCCCGGCAACAAGTCAATAGCAAAGTCAATATCTCTGTCGGGCGGCATGCCCGGAAGATCAGCTGGAAATACATCAACAAAGTCACATACCACATGAACAGAATCAATAGAGGGAGTGTCAACACCGACGTCCCGCACATAGGCTAGATAAGCAGCACACCCCTTCTCAACCATACGCTGAGCTCTGAGAAAAGAAATAACACGGCTAGGGGTGTGATCTAGAGTACCACTCCACTCAATACGTGGAATGCCTGGCATAGCCAGCGTCACGGTCTTGGCGTGACAATCAAGAATAGCATAATGGGGCGACAACCAGTCCATGCCCAGAATAATATCAAAATCGACCATCCCGAGCAACAATAGATCCGCTCTGGTCTCAAAATCACAAATGGTAACCAAACACGACCGATATACACGGTCCACGACCAAAGAATCACCCACCGGAGTGGAAACATAAATGGGGGCACTCAAAGAATCCCGAGGCACACCCAGATGAGAAGCAAAGTAAGAAGACACATATGAAAAAGTGGAACCAGGGTCGAATAGAACCGATGCCTCCCTGTGACTAACCACAATAATACCTGTGATAACAGAGTCAGATGCAACAGCCGCAGCGCGATCAGGAATAGCATAGAATCTGGCCTGTCCCCCCTCTCGAGGGCGGCCTCTGGAACTCTGACCCCCGCCCCTGGCTGGCTGGGCAGGTGGAGTGGCGGCTGGGGCTGGAATGATAGCCTGTTGGCCCTGAGAACCACACGTATGCTGTGATGACTGATGAGGGGCTCCTCTCCTGCGCCTGGGGCACTCCCTAACCAGGTGGCGAGTATCCCCACACGCAAAACAAGCTCTGGGAGGATGCGGTGGCTGTGACTGACCGGCCTCACCCCCACTAGTCTGACCCCTGGACGGACCCCACGCAAGAGGTGCACTGGAAACTGGGGGAGCATAATAAGGCTCCTGAGATGCTGGAAGGCCTGGAGTACTACCGGCTGCGGGCAATGCCGAGTGAACTGGTCGACCGGAATAACCCCTGCCAAAACGACCGGCTGATGAAGTGCGGGCACCGGAGAAATGACCCGACTCACGAGACCTCTTGGCCTCTCTCTCTCTCCGCTCTCTAGGGAGCATACTCTCGATCCTCTTGGCAATGCTAACTGCCTGCTGATAAGATATATCTGTCTCAAGCTCTGTGGCCATGCTGGATCGGATAGGCAGAACAAGGCCCTCAATAAATCTCCGCACTCGCTCCCGAACCGTGGCTACCAAAGCCGGTGCATGCTTGGCTAGGCGGGTGAAACTGATAGCATACTCTGATACTGACATGGAGCCCCGTCGCAACCGCTCAAACTCCGAGCGCCAAGAATCCCTAAGGCTCTGTGGAACAAACTCCGTCAAAAACAGATTTGAAAACTGCGTCCAGGTCAACGAAGCGGACTCCTCCGGACTATCCAACTCATACGTGCGCCACCAATCATAAGCGGCCCCACGAAACGGAAAAGCGGTGAAGGAAACCCCGCTGGTCTCCACAATCCCCATAGTGCGAAGAATACGATGACACTCCTCCGGAAAACCCAATGCATCATCTAAAGCCAAACCACTAAACACCGGAGGGTCATATTTCTTGAACCTCTCCAATCTCGTTGCTCGTCCTCGCAGGCGGTCGGTCCACCTCCGGATCGTGCTGGGGCAGCAGGGAGGCATAACCAAAACATCCGGAACCTGCCCCACCGGCACACGCTGCTCGGTGTAACGGCTGCGGGAGTCCGGGCCCCTCCCCGGCCCGAGATGTAAGCTGCAACAAGAGGAAGTAATCCTGCCCGGGCTAAAGTGGTATACATACTCATGAGCTGAGCCGGGGTCTCCTGTAGTGCTTGGAGTAGTAGCAGCTGTAGTCGGTGTGCCGGGTGCTGCGCTCCAACCCGGTCTACCGGTGGCACCTCGGCGGCGGCGCGCGCGGGGTGCTGTGGCCGCACCTCGGGCGCGTCCTCGTCCTCTACCTCGGCCCCGGCCTCCGACGGCGGCAACAGGGGGCGCGGGTACCTGATCATCGCGGGTAGCTCGTGTCCTCACCATCCGTGAGAGAATAGAAAGCGGTAGTTTAGATTTTTGATGCCAAAAATGTCGCACGACAAGGAATCCAAAAGAAATGAAGAGTTTCCTAAACGGTTACATAGCCCCTCGTAGATAAATACAGACGTCTCCGTATCGATCAGCGAGACTCTAAGTAACCGGTCTGTGTCCCGTGACTCCTATGAACCTAGAGCTCTGATACCAACTTGTCACGACCCTAGTTCACCAATTGTGAACATGTCGTGATGGCACCCAGTCCCTACGACTAGGTAAGCCTAACACGTTGCGGAATCTATAAGTTATAAATACTTAAATAAGAAACAGCGGAAAATAACATAAAAGATATGTAATCCGTGCCGCTTGGCACATACATCCGTCACCCAATAAATAAAACACTACCAAGATCCGGAACCCCACGGTAACACAGACTAAAAGAGAAATACAACTGTGGCTCTATGTGTAAAGAGTATCTAACAACGAAATGAAGAAAAATGTCAACTAGTAATACTAGAATAGAAGGGAATCCTCCGGATCCGCGGACGTAGCAGATCATACCTCGAAGTCTCCCATAAAGCTGCAGAATCACCTAGTACGAGCCTGCTCTGATGTACCTGGATCCTGCACAACAAAAGTGTGCAGAAGAGTAGCATGAGTACACCACGGCGGTACTCGGTAAGTGCCAAGCCTAACCTCGATGGAGTAGTGACGAGGAAGGTCAGGGCCCTACTGAGAAACAATAATAATATGATGATAACAAAATAAACAGTTTAAGAGATAATAACAATAATTTCCGAAATAACAACATTATGATGTTTACTGAAACTGTCTACAATCAAGCTAACAACAAATAACCAACTCAAATAAACGAATCCAGGATCTGTGGGAATTGAACCCACAGTCCCATTCTCAGTACCTCCGGGTCTCCGGGAATCGAACCCGCAGCCCATGTCTCAATAATATCTCAATAACTCAGGATCTCCGGGAATCGAACCCGCAGTCCCTACCAATAAGTCGGGATCTCGGGAATCGAACCCGTAGTCCACATTTCAATAATCTCGGGATCTCGGGAATCGAACCCGTAGTCCACATTTCAATAATCTCGGGATCTCGGGAATCGAACCCGTAGTCCACATTTCAATAATCTCAGGATCTCGGGAATCGAACCCGTAGACCATATTTCAATAATCTCAGGATCTCGGGAATCGAACCCGTAGTCCATATGTCAATAAATCTAAGGATCTCGGGAATCGAACCCGTAGTCCTTATTTCAATAATCTCAGGATCTCGGGAATCGAACCCGTAGTCCATATGTCAATAAATCTCAGGATCTCGGGAATCGAACCCGTAGTCCTTATTTCAATAATCTCAGGATCTCGGGAATCGAACCCGTAGTCCATATGTCAATAAATCTCAGGATCTCGGGAATCGAACCCGTAGTCCTTAACCACAGCAAGTAAGGAATACACAAAGAGAAGTATAATATGCTTAATGATAACTTCGCCGATGAACAGCGCCAGCGATTTCCAAGAAAACTCATTGAACATTTTGAGTAAAGTATGTGTTCAACAACCAGCGCATGTACACGCCCGTCACCTCGCGTACAAGGCATTTAAAGTATCACAATAATATCCTAGGGGTGAAAGTCCCCCACACGAAGTTAGACAAGCCACTTACCTCAATTCCGGTACGAAACCGCTAAGAAATAACCCTCTTTCCGCGAATGCCGGCCTCCACAAGTGTAGAATCTGATAAAAATCAATAGAATCACATCAAAATAGGCCAATTGGGCATTACCCAATCAAATTAACTGAGAATTCACCAAAACCCACAAGTTGCCAAAACCCGACTTTCGGTACGCTTATCGAAAAATCACGAAAGTTATATATTCGGAACCCTTGTCTCAATACGAGTCTAAGCATATAAAGTTTATCAAATTCGGACTCCATTTGCCCACTCAAAACCTTGATTTTCTAAAGGTTTTGGTCTAGGGTGAAAACCCCCATTAATTACCCCAAATTCCTCCATTTTCATGAAAAACTTGCATAATATTATCAACAACAATCATAATTGGAGTCCATAATTGATTACCTGAAGAAACCCTTGAATCTCCCTTCAAAATCGCCCAAATCGCCCCTTAAGCCGAGCCCTCAAAGTTTGGAAATGTTTCTGAAATTTCTAACTTCGAATATAATTAACTCTCTGCGATTTCCGCTTCTGCGGACAAAATTCCGCTTCTGCGGATCCGCTTCCGCGACAAAATGTCGCTTTTGCGAAGTCTAGGCCTGGCCGGCCCAATCCGCTTCTGCGAGAAAAGGACCGCTTTCGCGCGTCCGCTTCCGCGATTGGACAGCCGCTCCTGCGATCCTTCCCGCTTCTGCGATCGGAGGTCCGCTTATGCGGACTCGCTTAAGCGGATTTCCCCTCCGCTCCTGCGTTTCTCACTCCCCGACCCAAGGTCGCTTCTGCGACGAGGCTTCCGCACCCGCGACTCCGCCTCAGCGGAATGGGATCCGCCTCTGCGAACCCAGGCGCTCCTGCGCCCCAAGTTCCGCTCCTGCGGCCTTGCCTCTGCGATCCCATTTCCGCAGAGGCGAAAATGACAGAACAGAAGGCCCAACCTGCAATTTTCCATGTTTTTCCTTCCGTTTAACCATCCGAAATCACCCCGAGGCCCCCGGGACCTCATCCAAACACACCAACACATCCTAATACCTTATTCGAACTTGTTCCAATCCTTAAAACGCGTCTAACAACATCAAAACCCATAATTCACATCGAATTCAAGCCTAAATTTCTTAAAACTTTCCGAATTGCACATTCGATCTAAAACCCGACCAAACGACGTCCGAATGACCTGAAAATTTGCGGACATATCCAAAATCACATAACGAAGCTACAGAAATTGTTGGAATTCCATTCCGACCCTCGGATCAAAATCTCACCTATCGTTCGGATTCGCCAAAATTTCAACCTTCGGCATTTCAAGCCTAATTGAGCTACGGACCTCCAAAATACATTCCGAACGCGCTCCCAACCCCGAAATCACCTAACGGAGCTAATGGAACCATCGGATTTCCGTTCCGAGATCGTCTTAACACCTGTTCCGGCTACGGACCATTTTCTAGCTTCAAAGCTCTTATTTAGGGACTAAGTGTCCCAAAATGCTCAAATTTTCATAACCGACTCTCCCGGCAACCCACAATAGCAGAAATGAACTTAGGGGAACAGTTAAATTAGGGATTGGGGCGTAATTTTCTAAAACGACCGGTCGGGTCGTTACAAGTTCCTACCACTTGCTGAGTTTGCCTACAACAACAGTTATCAGTCGAGTATTCAGATGGCCCCGTATGAGGCATTGTATGGCAGGCGGTGTAGATCCCCCGTGGGATGGTTTGAGCCTGGTGAGGTTAGATTGATAGGGACTGAGCTAGTCCAGGATGCTCTGGATAGAGCAAAGTTGATCCAGGAGAGGCTTCGTACAGCACAGTCTCGTCCAGAAGAGTTATGCGGACCGTAGAGTTCGAGAGTTGTCTTTCATGGTTGGTGACAGGGTATTGTTGAAGGTTTCACCTATGAAGGGTGTTATGAGGTTTAGGAAGAAAGGAAAGTTGAGTCCCAGGTACATTGGTCCTTTTGAGATACTTAAGAGGGTTGGAGAGGTGGCATATGAGTTAGCCTTGCCGCCCAGCTTATCCAGCGTTCATCCAGTATTCCATGTGTCTATGCTCCGGAAGTACATTGGAGATCCGTCTCATGTATTAGATTTCAGTACCATTCAGCTTGATGGTGATCTATCCTATGATGTGGAGCCTATTGCCATTTTGGGACGTCGGGTGAGAAAATTGAGGTCTAAGGAGATTGCATCAGTTAAGGTTCAGTGGAGAGGTCGACCCGTGGAGGAGGCCACTTGGGAGATCGAGCAGGAGATGCAGAGCAGTTATCCTCACTTGTTTGAGACTTCGGGTATGATTCTTGACCCGCTCGAGGACGAGCGTTTGCTTAAGAGGGGGAGAATGTGACGACCCGGCCCGTCGTCACGGGAATTACCACCCCGTTATGTTGAAATTGTATGTTTTATGCTTTTATATCGGTGTTAAAGTCTATCGGGTGAGTTAGGAGTGAATTGGATTGAAAATGAGGCATATAGCCTTTGTGAAGGAAACTTGAATAAGGAAAGTCAACCCGGAGTTGACTATTTGGTTAGAGGGCTCGGAATCGGATTCCGATGATTCGGTTAGTTTCGGGAGGTGATTTGTGACTTAGGGAGCGATCGGAATTGAATTTGGAGGCCCGGTGTAGAAATAGGCTTGAATTGGCTAAGGTTGAATTTTGGCGAAATCAGAACGGTAGGTGAGATTTTGATCCGGGGGTCGGAATGGAATTCCGACTGTTGCAGTAGCTTTGTTAGGTGATTTTGGATGTGCCTGCAAAATTTTAGGTCATTCGGACGTCGTTTGGTCGGGTTTTTGATCGAATGTGTAATTCGGAAAGTTTTAAGAAATTTAGGCTTGAATCCGTGTGTAATTGGTGATTTTGATGTTTAGGATGGTGTTTTTATGATTGGAACAAGTTCGTATCGTGTTTTGGGGTATGTTGGTGGTTTTCGTTGGGGTCCGGGGGCCTCGGGGTGAATCCGGGGGGTCCAAACGGACCATTTTGTGCCAAATGCACTGCTGTTTCTGCTGCAATTAGTGCAGCAGAATTTTACCTTTCGCGATCGCAGAGATAGGGACGCGATCGCGTATGGTCAAGAACGGAAGCGATGCGATCGCAGGAGCACGGACGCGATCGCGTAGGGTTAACAGGGTGGTCATCGCGATCGCATGAGCATCTACGCGATCGCGTAGAATAGAAATGGGGTCCAGGGAAAAATGTGCTACGCGATCGCAGGAAGAGGGACGCGATCGCGTGGGGCCGGATGGTTGTACATCGCGATCGCGTGAGGAGAGTCGCGATCACGTGAGGGCGAAATGTTTGAACATCGCGATCGCGTGAGTAGAGTCACGATCGCGTAGAGCAAATGGGTCTGGCAGAGAATTTAATCACAGAACAGAGGGGCTACGGGTTCATTAACCCAAAACGCCATTTTTGAGTTCTAGAGAGAGAAACTCACGGGAATTGCTGGTAATTCATCGGGGATTCGTTGGAGGTAAGTTTTGTGGCTTAATTACATCATTTTAACATGAAATCCTTGGTTAAATCCCTGTAAATTAAAGATTAAAGGTGGGTTTGAGCCCTAGGCCTAAATTGAAGAAAAACACCGATTTGAGTGGGCAAATGGAGTCCGATTTTGGTAAATTTTATATGCTTAGACTCATATAGAAATGAGGGTTCCGAATATATGACTTTCGTAATTTTTCGGCAAGCGTACCGAAAGTCGGGTTTTGACAACTTTGGGAATTTTGATGTAAATCGAGTTGTATTGATTGGGTGTCGTCCCATTGGCCTAATTTGTTGTATTTCTACTGTATTTGATCGGATTCTACGCGTGCGGAGCTTGATTCTCGTGGCAAGGGCATTGCGGAGTAGTCGTCGCGCCGTATTGAGGTGAGTAATAGATGTGGGTGATGACCAGCGGGTTCGAAACCCCGGTATACCACTTTGTGACGTTGTATAGCGGCGAGACACGCACACTCTTGAGAGTGCGGGGTCGATCATGAACTGGAGACTATATATTAGTCCGACCTGTTGATACTTATATTATTGGCTATTCTCGAGCCGTTGAACCCCCTTCTTGGGCGGTTGAGTATACTTGTGGGCCGTGAGCCAGTTATTGGATCCCGCGAGGATCGTTATCATTGTCTTATCATATAGACATGTTAGTTTACTACTAGACCGCAGCTATTTCTGTTATTATGCTAATTCCAATCTCTGGAACTTGATATTACTGTTTTCCAACTGAAAAATGATAAAAAGAGTTTTCAAAAACTACTTTTGAGCTTGCGAGGCTGTATCTGCATATTAGCTGACTAGTAGTGGATCGGGCTGCACGCCGCAGCGAGGTATATGTTGGATCGGACTGCGCGCCGCAGGAATATCTCTATGAGATGTGCTTGGGCTGTAGGAGCCCCTCCGGAGTCTGAACCCCCACAGTGAGCACGGGTACCCAAAATTGGAGTCGGGCTACGCGCCGTAGCGGTCATATCATGCATTGCATTGCATTTAGCTACATCTGCTAGCTGTTATGCTATTTATTGGTATTTGTTGGTACAGGTACAGTGAATATTGATTCTATGACGGGGTAGCTGATTATAGTTTTACATAGTGCTTTATTGCGGATTTCTTATCTGCGCTGTCTTACCCTTGTTTATTACCACTAAGTCTGGCAGTACTCATTTTACTCCCTGCACCTTGTGTGCAGATCCAGGTACCTCTCAGCAGACTTGATTCGGTAGCTACTTGGAGGCATTGTGCGGGATAGTCGAGGTAGCTGCAGCGTCCGCAGGACCTGACTCCCCTTCTAGTTGTCATTTCTTATCTTGTTGTCTTTCCTTTCCGCACTGAGTTGTTATAAACTTTATTACACTTATGTTCTTTAGAGGCTCATGACTCTTGACCCTTCGGTCTATAGGAGTTAGTATATTTTGGGACTTGGTCTCCCCGCTGTTGGTATAAGTATTACTATTGTTTCATATTTTGAAATGCTTAAATGGGTTAAAGAGAGCTTCTAGCTCCGTTGTTGATATTGATTGGTCAGGCTGGCTTAGCAATGTGCTGGGCGCCATCACGACCGGATTTGGGGTCGTGACAGAAGATGAATCCCAAATCTAATCAATTATCAACACGGTTAGTAACTAACCAATCTAAGAGACCTATAACAGAGCTAATCGGAGCTATACCCGACCAAGTCGGGTATAGCTCCGATTAGCTCTGTTATATAGGTCTCTTGGATTGGTTAGTTACTAACTGTGTTGATAATTGATTAGATTTTTGATTCATTGCTGGTTAAAAGCTAAATTATAATTTTCTTTAGCTAACTTTTTTAGTAACAATAATTTTTTTATATTTTTATTTAATGACTCTATGTGTCTGATTTTTTTAGTTTGCATATAATTATCTAAATCATTTTTCATATTTTGTTCGGTTTTACCTATTTCAAGCATAGTTTTGTCACGACCCCAAATCCGGTCGTGATGGCGCCCAGCACATTGCTAAGCCAGCCTGACCAATCAATAACATTAACGGAGCTAGAAGCTCTCTTTAGCCCATTTAAGCATATTAAATCACGAAGCAATAGCGATACAAATAACGAAAACAGGGAACCAAGTCCCATAATACAATAACTCCCATAGACCAAGGGTCAAGAGTCATGAGCCTCTAAAGAACATAAGTGTATAAAGGTTTACAAGATACCAAGTGCGGAAAGAAAAGTCAATACAACATCAAGACAGTAAGAAGGAATATCGGGTCCTGCGGACTCTGCGGCTACCTCGAATATCCACAAACGTCGCCTCGCACAGCTACTGGATCACTGCTGAGAGGTACCTGGATCTGCACACAAGGTGCGGGGAGTAAAATGAGTACTGCCAGACTCAGTGGTAATAAACAAGGGTAAGACAGCGCAGATAAGAAATCCGCAATAAAGCACTATGTAAAGCTATAATCGGCTACCCTGTCATAGAATCAATCTTCACTGTACCTGTACCAACAAATACCAATAAATAGCATAACAGCTAGCAGATGTAGCTAAATGCAATGCAATGCATGATATGACCGCTACGGCGTGTAGCCCAACTCCAATTTTGGGTACCCGTGCTCACTGTGGGGGTTCAGACTCCGGAGGGGCTCCTACAGCCCAAGCACATCTCATAGAGATATTCCTGCGGCGTGCAGTCCGATCCAACATATATCTCGCTGCGGCGCGTAGCCCGATCCACTACTAGTCAGCTAATATGCAGATACAGCCTCGCAAGCTCAAAAGTAGTTTTTGAAAACTCTTTTATCATTTTTCAGTTGGAAAACAGTAATATCAAGTTCTAGAGATTGGAATTAGCATAATAACAGAAATAGCTGCGGACTAGTAGTAAACTAGCATGTCTATATGATAAGACAATGATAACGATCCTCGCGGGATCCAATAACTGGCTCACGGCCCACATGTATACTCAACCGCCCGAGAAGGGGGTTCCTCGGCTCAAGAGTGGCCATTATCACAATATATATATATACAACCATCCGAGAAGGAGGTTCGACGGCCCTAGAATAGCCAATAATACAGTATCAACAGGTCGGACTAATATATAGTCTCGAGTTCATGATCGACCCCGCACTCTCAAGAGTGTGCGTGTCTCGCCGCTATACAGCGTCACAAAGTGGTATACCGGGGTTTCGAACCCGCTGGTCATCACCCACATCTATTACTCACCTCAATACGGCGCGACGACTACTCCGCGATGCCCTTGCCACGAGAATCAAGCTCCGCACGCGTAGAATCTGATCAAATACAGTAAAAATACAACAATTTAGGCCAATGGGACGACACCCAATCAATATAACTCAATTTACATCAAAATTCCCAAAGTTGTCAAAACCCGAGCCCCGGGCCCACATTTCGAAAATTTACGAAATTCACATTTCTGGAACCCTCGTCTCAATACGAGTCTAAGCATATCGATTTTACCAAAATCGGACTCCATTAGCCCACTCAAATCCCTGTTTTTCTACAATTTAGGCCTAGGGTTAAAACCCACATCAAATCTCCCATTTACAGAGAATTAACCAAGGATTTCATGTTAAAATGATGTAATTAAGCCACAAAACTTACCTCCAACGAATCCCCGATGAATTACCAGCAATTCCCGTGAGTTTCTCTCTCTAGAACTCAAAAATGGCGTTTTGGGTGTAAGAACCCGCGACTGGTTCTGCTCTGGTTTTAATTTCACTGCCAGACCAATCCTTCTATGCGATCGCAATGACCCTATGCGATCGCATAGAGTTAAATTTTCCTGCCAATTTCCCCTTCTATGCGATCGCAATGCACACCCGCGATCGCATAGCACAACCTTCCAGGCCTCATCTTTTCTTCTCTGCGATCGCAACACTGGCCATGCGATCGCAATTGCACAGTCTGACAAACCTATGCGATCGCACCCCTTGCTATGCGATCGCATAGCACATTTTTCTCACCTCTCCAATCTCTTCTATGCGATCGCACAAGTGACCTTGCGATCGCAGATTGCCAGATTCCATACCTATGCAATCGCATCTCCTATTACGCGATCGCATAGAACAACTCTGGGCTCACTTCCATCCTTCTATGCGATCGCATCTACCCTATGCGATCGCATAGAGCATCCGTCTGCAACAAAACCAGCAGCCAACAGCAGTTCAAAAATAGAAGAAATGGTCCGTTTGGACCCCCGAAATCAACCCGAGGCCCCGGGACCCCAACGAAAACCACCAACATACTCCAAAACACGACACGAACTTGTTCCATTCATAAAAACACCATCCTAAACATCAAAATCACCAATTACACACGGATTCAAGCCTAAATTCCTTAAAACTTTCCGAATTACGCATTCAATCAAAAACCCGACTAAACGACGTCCGAATGACCCGAAATTTTGCAGGCACATCCAAAATCACCTAACGGAGCTACTGCAACTGTCGGAATTTCATTCCGACCCCCGGATCAAAATCTCACCTACCGTTCGGATTTCGCCAAAATTCAACCTTAGCCAATTCAAGCCTATTTCTACACCGGGCCTCCAAATTCAATTCCGATCGCTCCCCTAAGTCACAAATCACCTCCCGGAACTAACCGAATCATCGGAATCCGATTCCGAGCCCTCTAACCAAATAGTCAACTCCGGGTTGACTTTCCTTATTCAAGTTTCCTTCAAAAAGGCTATATGCCTCATTTTCAATCCGATTCACTCCTAACTCACCCGATAGGCTCTAACACTGATATAAAATCATCAAACATGCATTTACAACATAACGGGGTGATTATTCTCATGACGACGGGCCGGGTCGTCACAAGTTTCTGTCCAATAACTTAAATATTCGTAATTTATCATATTTTAGTGTCACGACCCCAAACCCGGTCGTGATGGCGCCCAGCACTTTGCTAAGCCAGCCTGACCAATCAATATAAACAACGGAGCTAGAAGCTCTCTTTAGCCCATTTAAGCATATTAATATATGAAACAATAGTAATACTTATACCAACAACGGGGAAACCAAGTCCCAAAATATACTAACTCCCATAGACCGAAGGGTCAAGAGTCATGAGCCTCTACTGAACATGAGTGTATAAAGGTTTACAAGATACCAAGTGCGGAAAGAAAAGTCAATACAAAATCAAGACGGTAAGAAGGAATATCGGGTCCTGCGGACTCTGCAGCTACCTCGTATATCCCACAAACGTAGCCTCGCACAGCTACTGGATCACTGCTGAGAGGTACCTGGATCTGCACACAAGGTGCAGGGAGTAAAATGAGTACTGCCAGACTCAGTGGTAATAAACAAGGGTAAGACAGCGCAGATAAGAAATCCACAATAAAGCACTATGTAAAGCTATAATCAGCTACCCTGTCATAGAATCAATATTCACTGTACCTGTACCAACAAAATACCAATAAATAGCATAACAGCTAGCAGATGTAGCTAAATGCAATGCAATGCATGATATGACCGCTACGGCGCGTAGCCGACTCCAATTTTGGGTACCCGTGCTCACTGTGGGGGTTCAGACTCCGGAGGGGCTCCTACAGCCCAAGCACATCTCATAGAGATTTACTGTGGCGTGCAGCCCGATCCAACATATATATCTCGCTGCGGCGCGCAGCCCGATCCACTACTAGTCAGCTAATATGCAGATACAGCCTCGCAGGCTCAAAAGTTGTTTTTGAAAACTCTTTTTATCATTTTTCAGTTGGAAAACAGTAATATCAAGTTCCAGAGATTGGAATTAGCATAATAACAAAAATAGCTGCGGACTAGTAGTAAACTAGCATGTCTATATGATAAGACAATGATAACGATCCTCGCGGGATCCAATAAGTGGCTCACGGCCCACAAGTATACTCAACCGCCCAAGAAGGGGGTTCAACGGCTCGAGAATAGGCAATTATCACAATATATATATATATATGCAACCATCCGAGAAGGAGGTTCGACGGCTCGAGAATAGCCAATAATACGGTATCAACAGGTCGGACTAATATATAGTCTCCAGTTCATGATCGACCCCGCACTCTCAAGAGTGTGCGTGTCTCGCCGCTATACAGCGTCACAAAGTGGTATACCGGGGTTTCGAACCCGCTGGTCATCACCCACATCTATTACTCACCTCAATACGGCGCGACGACTATTCCGCAATGCCCTTGCCACGAGAATCAAGCTCCGCACGCGTAGAATCTGATCCAATATAGTAGAAATACAACAAATTAGGCCAATGGGACTACACCCAATCAATACAACTCAATTTACATCAAAATTCCCAAAGTTGTCAAAACCCGACTTTCGGTACGCTTATCGAAAAATCACAAAAGTCACATATTCGGAGCCCTCATCTCAATACGAGTCTAAGCATATCAATTTTACCAAATTCGGACTCCATTTGCCCATTCAAAACCTTGATTTTCTAAAGTTCAAGCCTAGGGCTAAATCCTCCATAAATTACCCCAAATTCCTCCATTTTCATGATATAATTGCATAATATTATCAATACTAATCATAGTTTAAGTCCATAGTTGATTACCTGATGATTTCCCTTGAATTTCTCTTCAAAATCGCCCAAATCGCCTCTAAAGCCGAGACCCAAATGTGTGAAATGTTCTGAAATTTTTCTAACTTCGGATACACTTAACTTATAGCGATTTTCGCTTCTGCGGAAGAATTTCCGCTCCTACGAGTCCGTATCCGCGACCAAAGGGTCGCTTCAGCGATTCCAGGCCTAGCCGGCCAATTCCGCTTCTGCGAGAAAAGGACCGCTTAAGCGCGTCCGCTTCTGCGATGAAACGTCTGCTTCTGCGAAAACGTCCGCTTCTGCGCACCAGAGTCCGCTCCTGCGGACTCGCCCAGGCGGTCAAGTGTCCGCTCCTGCGGACCTTCCCATTTTCTTCTCGTCCGCTTCTGCGATCACTGGCTCGCACCAGCGATGCCGCTTCAGCGGAAAATATTCCGTTTCTGCGTAACCAAGCGCTCCTGCGCTCCTCAGTCCGCTTCTGCGGACTCGCCTCCGCGCCCACATTTCCGCAAGGGCGAAAATGACAGAACCAGAACTCTTCAACCTGCAATTTCCATGATTTTCTTCCGTTTAACCATCCGAAAACACCCCGAGGCCCCCGGGACCTCATCCAAACACACCAACACATCTTAACACCTTATTCGAACTTGCTCCAATCCTCAAAACACGTCTAATAACACCAAAAACCCATAATTCACATCATATTCAAGCCTAAATTTCCTTAAAACATTCCGAATTACACATTCAATCAAAAACCCGACCAAACGACGTCCGAATGACCTGAAATTTTTCAGGCACATCCAAAATCACCTAACGGAGCTACTGCAACTGTCGAAATTCCATTCCGACTCCCGGATCAAAATCTCACCTACCGTTCGGATTTCGCCAAAATTCAACCTTAGCCAATTCAAGCATATTTCTACACCGGGCCTCCAAATTCAATTCCGATCGCTCCCCTAAGTCAAAAATCACCTCCCGGAACTAACCGAATCATCAGAATCCGATTCCGAGCCCTCTAACCAAATAGTCAACTCCGGGTTGACTTTCTTTATTCAAGTTTCCTTCAAAAAGGCTATATGCCTCATTTTCAATCCAATTCACTCCTAACTCACCCGATAGACTCTAACACTGATATAAAATCATAAAACATGCATTTACAACATAACGGGGTGGTAATTCTCGTGACGACGGGCCGGGTCGTCACATTCTCCCCTCTTAAGCAAACGCTCGTCCTCGAGCGGGTCAAGAAACATACCTGAAGTCTCAAACAAGTGAGGATATCTGCTCCGCATCTCCCGCTCGATCTCCCAAGTGGCCTCCTCCATGGGTCGACCTCTCCACTTAACCTTAACCGATGCAATCTCCTTAGACCTTAATTTTCTCACCTGCCGTCCCAAAATGGCAATAGGCTCCACATCATAGGATAGATCACCATCAAGGCTGAATGGTACTGAAGTCTAATATATGAGACGGATCTCCAATGTACTTCCGGAGCATAGACACATGGAATACTGGATGAACGCTGGATAAGCTGGGCGGCAAGGCCAACTCATATGCCACCTCTCCAACTTTCCTAAGTATCTCAAAAGGACCAATGTACCCGGGACTCAACTTTCCTTTCTTCCCAAACCTCATGACACCCTTCATAGGTAAAATCTTCAACAATACTCTGTCACCAACCATGAAAGACAACTCCCGAACTCTACGGTCCTCATAACTCTTCTGACGAGACTGTGATGTACGAAGCCTCTCCTGGATCAACTTTGCTCTATCCAGAGCATCCTGGACTAACTCAGTCCCTATCAATCTAACCTCACCAAGCTCAAACCATCCCACTGGGGATCTACACCGCCTGCCATACAATGCCTCATACGGGGCCATCTGAATACTCGACTGATAACTGTTGTTGTAGGCAAACTCAGCACGTGGTAGGAACTCATCCCACGAACCACCAAAATCAATCACACACGCTCGCAACATATCCTCCAAGATCTGAATAGTGCGCTCAGACTGCCCGTCTGTCTGGGGGTGAAATGCTGTACTCAACTCAACCCGCGTACCCATCTCTCGCTGAAATGCTCTCCAAAACTGAGAAGTGAATTGAGTACCCCTGTCGGATATGATAGACACTGGGACTCCATGCAACCGGACAATCTCTCGAATAAAGATCGCCGCCAACCGCTCCGATGAGTAGGTAGTACTAACTGGAATGAAGTGAGCTGACTTGGTCAGTCTATCCACAATCACCCATACAGAATCAAACTTCCTCGCCGTCCGAGGGAGTCCAGTAACAAAGTCCATAGTGACTCTCTCCCATTTCCACTCAGGAATATCAATGCGCTGAAATACACCACCGGGCTCTGATGCTCGTACTTAACCTGCTGACAGTTGAGGCACCGTGCTACATGTCTGACAATGTCCATTTTCATCTTTCTCCACCAATAGTGCTGTTTCAAATCTGGATACATCTTCGCGGCTCCTGGATGGATAGAATACCGCGAGCTATGGGCCTCTTCCAGAATCAACTCACGAAGGCTATCAACATTGGGCACACATATCCGGCCCTGCATCCTCAATATGCCGTCACTATCAATGGTGACATCTCTAGCATCATCATGTTGAACTCTGTCCCTCAGGACAGCCAAATGTGGATCATCATACTGGTGCTCACGAATACGATCATATAGAGATGACCGAGATACAACACAAGCCAATACCCTGCCGGGCTCCGAAATATCTAACCTCACTAGCCGATTGGCTAGCACCTGAACATCATAAGCAAATGGCCTCTCCTCAGCTGGAATATATGCCAAGCTCCCCATACCGACCGCCTTCCGGCTCAAAGCATCGGCCACCACATTGGCCTTCCCCGGATGATATAATATAGTGATGTCATAATCCTTCAGCAACTCTAGCCATCTCCGCTGTCTCAAATTAAGGTCTTTCTGTTTGAACAAGTGCTGGAGACTACGATGGTCGGTATACACCTCACAAGACACGCCGTACAAATAGTGCCTCCAAATCTTCAATGCATGAACAATGGCGGCTAGCTCCAAGTCATGAACAGGATAGTTCTTCTCATGCGGCTTCAACTGCCGAGAAGCATAAGCAATTACCTTTCCTTCCTGCATCAACACACAACCTATCCCCACTCTCGAGGCATCACAATAAACGGTATATGAACCTTAAGCTGATGGCAATACTAACACTGGAGCTGTGGTCAAAGCTGTCTTGAGCTTCTGAAAGCTCTCCTCGCACTCATCCGACCACACGAATGGTGCACCCTTCTGGGTCAATTTAGTCAATGAAGAAGCAATGGATGAAAATCCCTGAACAAACCGGCGATAATACCCCGCCAAGCCAAGAAAACTCCTGATCTCTGTAGCCGAGGACGGTCTAGGCCAACTCTGCACCGCCTCTATCTTTTTCTGATCAACCTGAATACCATCACGAGACACCACATGTCCCAGAAATGCCACGCACTCGAGCCAACACACACACTTGGAGAATTTAGCATATAGCTTCTCCTCCCTCAATCTCTGCAACACAATACTCAAATGCTGAGCATGCTCCTCCCGACTACGGGAGTAGACTAGAATGTCATCAATGAACACAATCACAAATGAATCCAAATAAGGCCCGAACACACTGTTCATCAGATGCATAAATGCTGCTGGGGCGTTGGTCAACCCAAAAGACATCACAAGAAACTCATAATGACCATATCGGGTCCTGAATGCAGTCTTCATAATATCCGAGTCCCCGATCTTCAGCTGGTGATAGCCTGAACGAAGATCGATCTTAGAAAACACCCTCGCACCCTGTAACCGATCAAACAAATCATCTATGCGCGGTAGAGGGTACTTGTTCTTCACTGTCACTTTGTTCAATTGCCTATAATCAATACACATTCGCATGGAACCATCTTTCTTTTTAACAAATAATACCGGCGCACCCCACGGGGACACACTAGGACGGATGAAACCCTTATCCAGAAGTTCTTGAAGCTGCTCTTTTAGTTCTATCAACTCGGCTGGTGCCATTCGATAAGGAGGAATGGATATGGGCTGAGTGCCCGGCACCAAGTCAATGCCAAAATCAACATCCCTGTCCAGCGGCATGCCCGGCAGGTCTGAGGGGAATACATCTGGAAAGTCCCTCACAACAGGTACAGAATCAATGCTAGGAGATTCAGCTCCCACATCTCTCACAAAAGCTAAGTACGATAAGCACCCTTTTTCAACCATCTTCTGAGCTTTTAAGAATGAAATAACACGGCTAGGGACAAAATCGGTCGAACCCCGCCACTCAATCTGAGAAATACCAGGAATGGCCAATGTAACTGTCTTAGCATGACAGTCCAATATAGCATGGTACGGAGACAACCAGTCCATACCCCATATGACATCAAAGTCCACCATACCCAACAATAACAAATCTGCCTGGGTCTCCAGACCCCAATAGATATAACACAGGATCTATAGACATGATCCACAACAATCGTATCACCCACGGGGGTGGATACATGAACAGGTAAATCAAGACTACCACGAGTTGCACCCAAATGATGTGCAAAATAAGAGGACACGTAAGAATATGTGGACCCTGGATCAAATAGAACAGAGGCATCTCCGTGACAGACAGAAATGATACCCTGTAATCACAGCATCGGAGGCAACCGCATCACGCCTGTCAGAAAGTGCATAGAACCGTGCCTGGCCTCCACCAGATCTCTCCTCACCCCCTGGGGCGACCACGAGAAGACCGACCTCCACCTCTACTAGACCGAGATGGTGCTGAAGAGGAGGGCTGATCCCTCTACCGAGTCCTGCCCCTACGTAGTCGAGGGCATCGTCTCCTCATGTGGCCAAACTCACCACACTCATAACATGCACCCGGTGCTGGAGAAGTAGGTGTTGCACTCTGGGCCGGGAGGGCACTAAGTGATGACTGACCCTGCTGAAACCCCCGTCGACCACGACCATAAGAACCTCCGCTCTGCTCTGGGCGGCCTGAATGAGAAGGTCTAGATGAGCGACCTCGGCTCTGCCGGGAATGCCCTCTAGATGGAGCACCGCTGAAACTGCCAGAACCGCGAGGCCTCTTGGCCTCCCGCACCTCTCTCTCTCGGCGACGATCCGTCTCAATGGAGCGTGCCATATCAGCTACCTGCTCAAACGATGATGACAGAGAGTAGTTGAGGCCATCAATGAACCTCCTGATCCTCTCCCTATCAGTGGGGATCATCCATGTGGCATGCCTAGCCAACCGAGTGAATCTAAGCTCATACTGGGTCACAGACATGTCGCCCTGAATCAACCACTCGAACCGGCGACGTAGCTCCTCGCGACGAGACCGAGGTACATATTTCTCTAGAAAGAGAGTAGAGAACTGCTGCCATGTGAGAGGTGCTGCTCTTGCAGGCCTACGCCTCTCAAACTCCTCCCACCAATCAAATGCGGGACCGGTGAACTGAAATGTAGTAAATGAAACTCCGCTGGACTCAAGAATACCAGCCGTCCGCAACATCCTCTGACACTTATCCAAGAAACCCCGGGCATCCTCGCCCTCAACGCCACTAAAATGGGGTGGCTGAAGTCTACCAAATCTCTCAAGACGACGCTGCTCGTCGTCGGGCATAACCTGAACCATATGCTCTGGAGCTGGAGCTGGTGCTGCTGGAGGAATAACCGGTGCAACCACCTGAGCGGGGACCGCCTCTGGCGTCTGAAGTCCCTGAACAACCGGGTTAGGTGTGCGAGCTGCAGGGGTCTGCTGACCACCCCCTGACTGAGATGTCGCTACAGTAGCGGTAGCTGAAACTACCTGAGCCAAACCGGAACACACTGATAATATTTGAGCAAGAGTCTCCTGAAGACCAGGGAATAGCAATAGATATAGTCTGGCCCTGAACTGGGACCGTTGGAGCATCAACCACTGGGGGCTGCTCCTGAACTGGTACAACGGGCGGGTCAGCTGGCACTGCCTCAGCTACCCTACCTCTAACACTAGCACGATCGCGCCCACGGCCTCTAACAGGTGGCAATGGAGGTCGTCCACCTCGTCCTGATGCTCGCGTTCTTGCCATCTGCGAGAGAATAGAATATAGAAGTTCAAATCTCAGGACAACAAGATCGCACGACAGAGTTCAAGAAAAGTGAAGTTTTCCTAAAGGTTCGCAGCCTCCCGAGGATAAGTACAGGCGTCCTCGTGCCGATCCACAAGACTCTACTAACCGGCTCAAGACTCATGAGGCCTAGTAAACCTAGGCTCTGATAATATTTTGTCACGACCCCAAATCTGGTCGTGATGGCGCCAACACATTGCTAAGCCAGCCCGACCAATCAATATAAACAACGGAGCTAGAAGCTCTCTTTAGCCCATTTAAGCATATTAATATATGAAACAATAGTAATACTTATACCAACAACGGGGAAACCAAGTCCCAAAATATACTAACTCCCATAGACCGAAGGGTCAAGAGTCATGAGCCTCTACTGAACATGAGTGTATAAAGGTTTACAAGATACCAAGTGCGGAAAGAAAAGTCAATACAAAATCAAGAGACAATAAGAAGGAATATCGGGTCCTGCGGACTCTACAGCCACCTCGAATATCCACAAATGTCGCCTCGCACAGCTACTAGATCACTGCTGAGAGGTACCTGGATCTGCACACAAGGTGCAGGGAGTAAAATGAGTACTGCCAGACTCAGTGGTAATAAACAAGGGTAAGACAGCGCAGATAAGAAATCCACAATAAAGCACTATGTAAAGCTATAATCAGCTACCCTGTCATAAAATCAATATTCAATGTACCTGTACCAACAAAATACCAATAAATAGCATAACAGCTAGCAGATGTAGCTAAATGCAATGCAATGCATGATATGACCGCTACGGCGCGTAGCCCGACTCCAATTTTGGGTACCCGTGCTCACTGTGGGGGTTCAGACTCCGGAGGGGCTCCTACAGCCCAAGCACATCTCATAGAGATTTACTACGGCGTGCAGCCCGATCCAACATATATATCTCGCTGCGGCGCGCAGCCCGATCCACTAATAGTCAGCTAATATGCAGATACAGCCTCGCAGGCTCAAAAGTAGTTTTTGAAAACTCTTTTATCATTTTTCAGTTGGAAAAGAGTAATATCAAGTTCCAGAGATTGGAATTAGCATAATAACAAAAATAGCTGCGGACTAGTAGTAAACTAGCATGTCTATGTGATAAGACAATGATAACGATCCTCGCGGGATCCAATAACTGGCTCACGGCCCACATGTATACTCAACCGCCCAAGAAGGGGGTTCCTCGGCTCAAGAGTGGCCATTATCACAATATATATATATGCAACCATCCGAGAAGGAGGTTCGACGGCTCGAGAATAGCCAATAATACCAGTATCAACAGGTCGGACTAATATATAGTCTCCAGTTCATGATCGACCCCGCACTCTCAAGAGTGTGCGTGTCTCGCCGCTATACAGCGTCACAAAGTGGTATACCGCGGTTTCGAACCCGCTGGTCATCACCCACATCTATTACTCACCTCAATACGGCGCGACGACTATTCCGCAATGCCCTTGCCACGAGAATCAAGCTCCGCACGTGTAGAATCTGATCCAATACAGTAGAAATAAAACAAATTAGGCCAATGGGACTACACCCAATCAATACAACTCAATTTACATCAAAATTCCCAAAGTTGTCAAAACCCGACTTTCGGTACGCTTATCGAAAAATCACGAAAGTTACATATTCGGAGCCCTCATCTCAATACGAGTCTAAGCATATCAATTTTACCAAATTCGGACTCCATTTGCCGATTCAAAACCTTGATTTTCTAAAGTTCAAGCCTAGGGCTAAATCCTCCATAAATTACCCCAAATTCCTCCATTTTCATGATATAATTGCATAATATTATCAATACTAATCATAGTTTAAGTCCATAGTTGATTACCCGATGATTTCCCTTGAATTTCTCTTCAAAATCGCCCAAATCGCCTCTAAAGCCGAGACCCAAATGTGTGAAATGTTCTGAAATTTTTCTAACTTCTCATACACTTAACTTACAGCGATTTTCGCTTCTGCGGAAAAATTTCCGCTCCTACGAGTCCGTATCCGCGACCAAAGGGTCGCTTCAGCGATTCCAGGCCTAGCCGGCCAATTCCGCTTCTGCGAGAAAAGGACCGCTTATGCGCGTCCGCTTCCGCGATTAAAGCTCCGCTTCTGCGAAGACATCCGCTTCTGCGCACCAGAGTCCGCTCCTGCGGACTCGCCCAGGCGGTCAAGTGTCCGCTTCCGCGGACCTTCCCATTTTCTTCTCGTCCGCTTCTGCGATCACTGGCTCGCACCAGCGATGCCGCTTCAGCGGAAAAATGTTCCGCTTCTGCGTAACCAAGCGCTCCTGCGCTCCTCAGTCCGCTCCTGCGGACTCGCCTCCGCGCCCACATTTCCGCAGGGGCGAAAATGACAGAACCAGAACTCTTCAACCTGCAATTTCCATGATTTTCTTCCGTTTAACCATCCGAAAACACCCCGAGGCCCCCGGGACCTCATCCAAACACACCAACACATCTTAACACCTTATTCGAACTTGCTCCAATCCTCAAAACACGTCTAATAACACCAAAAACCCATAATTCACATCAAATTCAAGCCTAAATTTCCTTAAAACATTCCGAATTACACATTCAATCAAAAACCCGACCAAACGACGTCCGAATGACCTGAAATTTTGCAGGCACATCCAAAATCACCTAACGGAGCTACTGCAACTGTCGAAATTCCATTCCGACCCCGGATCAAAATCTCACCTACCGTTCGGATTTCGCCAAAATTCAACCTTAGCCAATTCAAGCCTATTTCTACACCGCGCCTCCAAATTCAATTCCGATCGCTCCCCTAAGTCACAAATCACCTCCCGGAACTAACCGAATCATCAGAATCCGATTCCGAGCCTTCTAACCAAATAGTCAACTCCGGGTTGACTTTCTTTATTCAAGTTTCCTTCAAAAAGGCTATATGCCTCATTTTCAATCCAATTCACTCCTAACTCACCCGATAGACTCTAACACTGATATAAAAATCATTAAACATGCATTTACAACATAACGGGGTGGTAATTCTCGTGATGACGGGCCGGGTCGTCACATTTAGTCTGTTTCGGGTCCTGAGTCCCATGTATTTGTATAGTCATAATTATATACTCTTTCTAGTTCGTCATTATTATATGCTTCTTCTAGTTCTTCTAGTTCTTCACTCCATTCTTGGTTAATTATTTTTATTAAAACTAGATTTTCATATTCTTGAATTTGATTCCATATATTTTTTCTTATTTCAGGTTCGGTTATCTTTCTAAGTACATAAAAGATTAATATCTTATAATTATCTGCCATTTCGTCTAGTAAGTATGTTATCATTTTTTATGTATTGCTAATGTTCTTTATGATATTCCTTCTAATCCTCTTATTTTTACTATCATATTCATCATATAATAATAAGATATAAAAAACAATTTTTCTGGTCACTACCATGGCCCTTTGCTCTAATCATCTACCCTAGCAATGTCCTCAACTGCGGTACTCCCCTAAACGGCATCTCCTCGCCTCACCGGTTTCCCATTAGGAGTGACTTAGCCTAGGTTACTACTTAAAGCATACTTCCATGGCAAACTTGCTCAAATTGTTTTTTATAGCATTACTATAACATGATGAAAACTATAGTATTATAAGATGATTATCAGGAATATAAGAATTTAGCTATGCATAATCATAAATTGATATACATGTTCTTGTAGATTTGATATTTCTGGCATAGATTCGGATTGTTGTTCCATAGCTTTGAAAAACTTAATATCTTTTTATTATAAGTATTTGAGAGAATTTTTACAAAGATGAAGAAGGCTTTTGCTTCCCGTAGAGAAGTCTTGCCTCTCTTCTCCTATCTGCTAACCTATTTATATTAGTCCTATAACGCGTTAACTATTCCTTGACGCGTTTTTTCTATTGTTTCCTTTACATAAAATAATAAAAAGAAAGACTAATAATGCTTTAATAATTTACATTATATTCCTATTTAGCTTTTTTTTTCTTTTTATCTCATCCGTTGCTTTTCCTGCTCAGTGCTTTATTTTGTCCGGTGGATGTCGCTTTCCTTGCTTTACGTCACTATCTTGCTTTGTCTTCTTCTTCATTTTTCTTTGCCGAATCTTTTTGTTGAATTCCATCCGTAGCTTTTCTTCTTGGTTGTTACATGTCATTGTCTTCTTTTTCTCTTTTTCTTCTTAGCTTTTGTCTTCTTTTCCTCTTTTTCTTCTTAGTTTTTGTCTTCTTCTCCTCTTTTTCTTCTTAGCTTCATGATAGATTTATTACATTGTCTCCGTAGTTTATTCAAATTCCACTTCTGGAATATAATTAACTTCTCCGTTACACTTTGTACATAGATGGTCTGAGTACTTGTCACGACCCCAAATCCGGTCGTGATGGCGCCCAGCACACTGCTAGGCCAGCCCGACCAATCAACAACAATCATAGAGCTATGAGCTCGCCTTATCCCATTCAAACATAACAATTGTAAATTAACAATAATGGATATATCAAAAACGGGGAAACCAAGTCCCAACGCATACCAATTCCCATAGACCGAAGGGTCAAGAGTCATGAGCCTCTACAAAACATAAGTGTAATACGGTTTACAACCAAAGCTCAGAGCGGAAAGAAATAACAATACATAATCAAAGACAGTAGGAAGGGATATCGGGTCCTGCGGACGTCGGCAGCTACCTCGAAGTCTCCACGGAACGGGGATAATAAAGCAGTTGCGACAGCTCAACTGCCCTTCTGAACCTGTATATCTGCACACAAAAAAAATGCAGGGGAGTGGGGTGAGTATATTTCAACTCAGTGAGCAGCAATAATAAATAATAACTGGAAGTAAGAACTCTTGTACTGTCACTAAACATGTCTAAGGCAAACCCCCACAGGTAAGTCATCACTACAATGAGTTCTCTGATCTCCAGTCCATATCCATCTCAACTGGGTCCCACACTGACCACATCCTCACTCGTACCACTACAGTGTACAGCCATCTCAATATATAGAGACATATACATTTGTCTGTAACACATAAGTATTTACGTATTTATAAGGATATTAATAAGTATAATGCTGCGGCGTGCAGCCCGCTCCAATACATATACCGCTGCGGCGTGCAGCCCGCTCCATTTAACGTCGACGGCGCTCACTGGGGGTGTATACAGACTTCGGAGGGGCTCCCTAGGCCCAAGCGCTATGGTGCTATGGCGTGCAGCCAGGTCCACCATATATCACTGCGGCGTGCAGTCCGATCCAACATATATATATACGTATATAATTATACTGCTGCGGCGTGCAGCCCGATCCCATAATATACCAGCGCTCACTGGAATGTGTGCAGACTCAGACTCCGAAGGGGCTCCTACAGCCCAAGCGCAATAATACTGCGGCGTGCAGTCCGTCCCACATGTATATTACATGTATATCACATGTACATTACTGCGGCGTGCAGTCCGATCC
Source organism: Nicotiana noctiflora (assembly GCA_032618575.1). NCBI lineage: Eukaryota > Viridiplantae > Streptophyta > Magnoliopsida > Solanales > Solanaceae > Nicotiana > Nicotiana noctiflora. The sequence continues at coordinate 132,877 of JASVEL010005942.1, forward strand.
AATATAGGTATCTATATACATAATACCTCATAATGGGTCCTCGACCCTTATCCCAGTCAATATGCTGCTTGGCCTCTCAGGCCCAATATAATATGTCTCAGTGGGTCCTAGACCCTCTCTCAGTCAATATAGACTTGGCCTTTCAGGCCCAATATAACATCTCATAGTGGGTCCTTGACCCTAACTCATCTCAATCGGTATTGACTTGGCCTTTCAGGCCCACTCAGCTAGAACAGGGAATTCCACCTTAGATAATCTCTCTCAATGTACACATCTAGTACTGGCTCATGTTATGCTCTACAGCTAAAGCTACGGCTGAGTGTATATTTCCAACACGATATAAGGGTCACCTAGCTCTATAGTTCCCTAATGCTCTACAGATCGGCACAAGGCCCCAAACATGGCTATTAGCCCAATTGTACAGTTATAACCTCAGTAACAGTCATACAACACAGTATTCTATTAGCCGGGAAGGACTAAGTCCGAACCCCCAATCACAATGTCACCACGCCCGTCATAGAATGTGTGTCTCATCTCAATATAGCACTGTAAAGTGCTAGTACGGGGTTTCAAACCCTCAGTGCATTGTTTACTACTACCACTCACCTCGAACCGGTAGAAGCTTCAATCCGCCTTGCGCTTGCCTCGCAAATCAATCTCCTCGGGTGCCAAATCTGCTCAAAATCATAGAGAATGCATCAATATATGCTAACTTCACGAAATTCATTCGAAATAACCCAAATTATATCAAAACCCACAAGTTGTCAAAATCCGACGTTTGGTGCGCTTCTCGAAAAATTATAAAAGTTACATATTCAGAATCCTTGTCTCAACACGAGTCTATACATACCAAATTCATAAAAATTGGAGTTCATTTGGCCCCTTAAATCACCATTTCTATCCAAGAGGGTTTTCTACCCTTTTCAACAAAATTTCTCAAATTAAACACCAAAACTTGCAATAGATTCGAGTTATACAACCAAAATTGAGTTAAGAGTACTTACCCCGTTGTTCTCTCAAAATATCTCCCGAAAAATCGCCTTACCCGAGCTCCAAATCGTCAAAAATGACAAATGGGACGAAGTTTAGATTTTATTCTGCTGCCCAGAGACTTGTTCTTCGCGTTCGCGGTCATACCCTCGCGTTCGCGAAGAACAAACTCCCAAAATTTTGTTTTTCACCTCTGCTCGGACACCCTCTATTGAAATGGCCATAACTCTTTACACACAACTCCAAATGACTATTATAATATATTTCTGAAAACTAGATTCCAAGAGCTACAACTTTCGTTTTTGAATCACCTCCAAATTCCTTGTAGATAAAAAGATATGAGCTTTCGAAGTAGGATCTGCGCGACAGAAATTCCTTCTTCGCGAACGCGAAGCACTGTCGCGAACGCGAAGAACACAAGTCCCAGATGACAAATCCTTCATCGCGAACGCGAAGCACTGTCGCGAACGCGATGCACAAAAGTCTCAGAATCCAATTTCTTCTTCGCGAACGCGATGGGACATCGCGAACGCGAAGGACAACACCAGATACCAGCAACAACACTTCAAAAACTTCCAAAAATGACCCGTTAGGCATCCGAAACACACCCGAGGCCCCCGGGACCTCAACCAAAAGCACCAACATGACTTAAAACATTATCAAAACTTGTTCCAATCATCAAAACACCATCCTAAATATCAAAATCATCAATTACACACGGATTCAAGCTTATGTTTATTCAAAACTTTCAAAACTAACATTCAATCCAAAACCCGATCAAACGATGTCCGAATGACCTGAAAATTTGCAGGCATATCCAAAATCACCTAACGAAGCTACTGCAACTGTCGGAATTCCATTCCGACCCCCGGATCAAAATCTCACCTACCGTTCGGATTTCGCCAAAATTCAACCTTAGCCAATTCAAGCCTATTTCTACACCGGGCCTCCAAATTCAATTCCGATCGCTCCCCTAAGTCACAAATCACCTCCCGGAACTAATCGAATCATCAGAATCCGATTCCGAGCCCTCTAACCAAATAGTCAATTCCGGGTTGACTTTCCTTATTCAAGTCTCCTTCAAAAAGGCTATATGCCTCATTTTCAATCCAATTCACCCTTAACTCACCCGATAGACTCTAACACTGATATAAAATCATAAAACATGCATTTACAACATAACGGGGTGGTAATTCCCGTAACGACGGGCCGGGTCGTTACATTCTCCCCAACTTAAACAAACGCTCGTCCTCGAGCGTACCAGAGTGGTACTAGAAGCAACTCAATAACTGAATGACCTTACCCGGCATATATTCGGCGATCATACGTCATCCTATCTCACATAAGTCCGAAAACACCATATAGTCAAAATTTCACAGACCATCTGAACCATAAATCACATTGCACTTTCCGAAATCATATACCAATTGCTAATCCCATGTCTATATTCACGATACACTAGAATCCACTGCAATAACCCACACTCACCACTCCGGGTGAGATCATATGATGTATCAAACAACCCAATCGCTCGAGACAATAGTCTCTAATCACAATAATTTCTCACGATAACCAAATACCAACTGAAAAACCCTTTTCATTAGATAGAGTTTTGTTCCAACACCTTCATATCATGCCCACGGTAACCGAACACGCGATATATCGAACCCATCTCTCGGGTCAACCATTCGTGAATCTATTTCTCTTTTAAAATTGATACCACAATAAGTTTCGGAGCCAAACCTCGATATTACCTTTCTAACGAGCTGAAATCATATATGCTCGCTCTTATTAATGACTTGAATGATCATTTCGATTATAACACACCACACTGGTAACATGACACCTCAGCATCGGCCTAGGCCACAACGAGCACAACACAGGCTCCAATAAGAACGATCCGAACACACTCAAATCATGACAACTGACTCGCACAAAGAGCCATAATTCAAATTCTTCCATACCATCACAACACATAACTGAGATTCTCGTCTCACATCATAGGATTAGAGTGCCTGAATCCTCCTCGAAAGGTCATAACATCACGTGGCCTTGCCACAACTCATGATTCTATCCAAACACTATTACCCATGGAGCATCTCAAGTCGAAATGCTCAAAACGGTCAGCCACACACATATTTAGGTCCGACTCAAGCGATCAATCACACGCGGTGATACATTTAGTATATACTATCGAATCCTGAATGGACACAACCGATGTGCTATTCCCCGAGCGATACCCAATACGGACTATTCCTCAGAAGAGAGGAAGTATTGTATACAAGGTACATATAGGAAGTTATATTTCCCACATCACACTGTTGCGGCGCGCAACCCGTTCCAATAGCATCCTGTGGCGGCGTGCCACCCGATCCAGATACTATACATGTGGCGGCGTGCCACCCGATCCAGATACTATACATGTGGCGGCGTGCCACCCGATCCACGTATAAATCTAGCAAAAGGGAATGCACATCGACTCAAGTTGCTCATTGCAACAAACATGTATATATATAGCCTCGAGCTCGGTCACATGAAACTCATCCGACAAAGTTCCTCAATACCGGAACTGAATCAATGGTAGATACCTCTACACTGACATCCGCCACGAAGTACCAACTGGCAAAGCAATACCTACCAACCGTCCGCTGGCTCTAGCGTACATCCACCCTGCTGGAGCATGATCTGATGCGCTCTGCCATGCAGTTTGCGACATGTTTCTGACATAGTCCATATCACATTAGTCTAGACAGTCTGACTTATGACAACCAGCCTGCAATCATATATCATTATTCAAATTCGTCATATCAAGTGACGAGATAGCCACTAGGGCTTCCAATTTCCGATAACCGCTACACCGTGCCGATACACACGATATACCACCGCTGCGTAGGCGGGTTACGAGAACTTCTAGTCTCCAACACATACATAACACAGGAATCACTATGCCTGATTCCGTACTTCACCGTACGATTACATAACGCACCTCAAGCGTCCATTCATACCACGAAAGCCATTCATAAATTTCACTATGTCATCAACGACTCAATTATTACAGTCGATCCAACGAGAAAATACCACCATACTACTACATATTATCAATTTACATTACCTTGTCCATTTGCACCATATACCCTGCCAAATTACTAGAATAGCAGTACCATTTTCTTAAATCATCAGAAAGATCAATTCTTGAATCACCTGCAGCCGTCCGCGCTGCTCAATAATTTTATTGACTTCCCATATATTATGAACCGATCTCAAAACCTTGAATATGCCATTATCAACTTTCCATAACACATCGCGTATACCATATCACACTAAGACAACATGGAAATTCATATCCCTTTCCTCCGCTACAAACATCGGCGCACTCAACTCGTCAAGGGCTTTCATGATCCCATATAGAGAAAACTCATTACACATTCCCAGCCTTGCATACCAACAGGAAAAATACACTCATTTTCAAACTACGGTATAACACATCGCAAACTCTTTCTCCCAATTACATTGCATAAATTAAACCGCCAGGACTGAGTCCTTATACCCATATCAAGTTACACAACTGCCAGCTCTCAAAAGCTTTGCTGCACAATATCTGTAAGACTCATTACTTCAACCATATACCAGGAATTAGTCGTATTCCTTTTCATACCATTCTGGTTTATTAACAAGTTGTTCCATTTATCCAGTTTCCTTTCTAATTCATCTTTAATTTAATATTAGCCATTATTGTAGCACCATAACACATCAACTCATTCCACACGAGACTCGTACATAAGACCACACGGTCTAAGACATATAGGCCACTGAATACTCTCTCCATATTTCCCGGAAGGATCACATCCTACAATACTTTATTTTGAAGAACCTCTTGCGATTTGAATTCGTTATCATTACCTTCCAATACGGATTACATAGAATCCCATCATTCACATAATATAACACAAGTACCGATCTCTTCTAACGAAACCATCATCTTTAGCCACATGCACAATCTTAAGGCACCTGACTGTTACAAGCAAAATCTGAACACCGCAAAACCATTCTCGGGCATCATTCACCCTTATTCAGCTGTAATTCAACTGTCCTATTGAGTAGAACCACTCGTTTTTTGTTAGAACTCTGACATCGCAGAACATGATTACTTACAAGTACAATTCGCTATCTTTCCTTTCTATACACCGAACATTCTCTACCAACAGTAGTTCAAAACATCCTAGTATTTATTCAAATCTACGAAGCACCATAAGCCTTTATCAAAATTTCCCAACATACCTAGAGACAGAGCCAACACAGCACACGACAGTGCAATCGGATAATCAATAACAACCTCCCCAACTTAGCTCGAAGTCATTCATCAAAGCACTTTCAACCACTCATATCATTATTACTCAAATGATGCCACAAAGTTCTAGTTAGATTAAACTCAGTCATTTACAAGCTTCGGCGGAGATTCGAATCATCAGAAATATTAACCCTTTTGCAATTCTTGCATTCATTCACACACAACAGTTACGCCCCCTCTTTAGGTGGCAAAATCTTTTCTAAGTCCCGGATTTTCCAAAAATTTCGGCAGAGTTTCCTTTGTAAATTGGCCTATCCACCCGCCAGAGAATCACCAAACCATTCTAACAATACATCCACAACTCAACAAAACATCACAATGTATTTCAACAACATTAAATCTCAATACTATACGAATCATATTATCACAATTATACACTGAGCATGTACTGCACCTGCTCGAATCATAACATATATCAAATACCTTTCAATTACACATGAGAGTCAATCCACTTACCTCGCCTCAATTTAGCATCTCGGTACAATACCTTCCACCAGGATACACATAGCATAATCACTTTAGTCTTCCCTGAGTTTGAACTCGTTCCGCTACACATAAGGCACTTTACCATCCAATTAAGAGGCGATGAAAATATTTCTCACGCCCATAGCTAGGGCTATATATCAAATCACAATAAAGACCAATATCGATCGTATGCACTTTATAATACCGGCTCGCGAAATTAGTACCTTGGTGCTCAAGCCATAGACAAAGATCTGGCCTCAAGTCCTCCCGACTGGCCCAACATGAATTCACAGGGATTATATCTCGCCCCTTGACCGGGGAATCGCAAGCCGTAAGTCAATTATATTACTGAGCGCTCGATGCGTACACGGACGTGTGGAAGGAATTTCAAAAATTATATCTCAAGCTGAATCAAGTACGCACGATAAGAATTCCAAGAAGTGTGAAGTGTTTCCTAAAGGTTCGCAGCCTCCCGAGGATAAGTACAGGCGTCCCCGTACCGATCCACAAGACTCTACTAACCGGCTCAAGACTCACGAGGCCTAGTAAACCTAGGCTCTGATACCAACTTGTCACGACCCCAAATCCGGTCGTGATGGCGCCCAGCACACTGCTAGGCCAGCCCGACCAATCAACAACAATCATAGAGCTATGAGCTCGCCTTATCCCATTCAAACATAACAATTGTAAATTAACAGTAATGGATATATCAAAAACGGGGAAACCAAGTCCCAACGCATACCAACTCCCATAGACCGAAGGGTCAAGAGTCATGAGCCTCTACAGAACATAAGTGTAATACGATTTACAACCAAAGCTCAGAGCGGAAAGAAATAACAATACATAATCAAAGACAGTAGGAAGGGATATCGGGTCCTGCGGACGTCGGCAGCTACCTCGAAGTCTCCACAGAACGGGGATAATAAAGTAGTTGCGACAGCTCAACTGCCCTTCTGAACCTGTATATCTGCACACAAAAAATGCAGGGGAGTGGGGTGAGTATATTTCAACTCAGTGAGCAGCAATAATAAATAATAACTGGAAGTAAGAACTCCTGTACTGTCACTAAACAGTTCTAAGGCAAACCCCCACAGGTAAGTCATCACTACAATGAGTTCTCTGATCTCCAGTCCATATCCATCTCAACTGGGTCCCACACTGACCACATCCTCACTCGTACCACTACAGTGTACAACCATCTCAATATATAGAGACATATACATTTGTCTATAACACATAAGTATTTACGTATTTATAAGGATATTAATAAGTATAATGTTGCGGCGTGCAGCCCGCTCCAATACATATACCGCTGCGGCGTGCAGCCCGCTCCATTTAACGTCGACGGCGCTCACCGGGGGTGTATACAGACTTCGGAGGGGCTCCCTAGGCCCAAGCGCTATGGTGCTATGGCGTGCGGCCAGGTCCACCATATATCACTGCGGCGTGCAGTCCGACCCAATATATATACATATATATATACATATATAATTATACTACTGCGGCGTGCAGCCCGATCCCATAATATACCAGCGCTCACTGGAATGTGTGCAGACTCAGACTCCGAAGGGGCTCCTACAGCCCAAGCGCAATAATACTGCGGCGTGCAGGCCGTCACACATGTATATTTCATATATATTACATGTATATTACTGCGGCGTGCAGTCCGATCCAATATATATACTGTTGCGGCGTGCAGCCCGATCCAATATAGGTATATATATATAATACCTCATAACGGGTCCTCGACCCTATCCCAGTCAGTATATACTTGGCCTCTCGGGCCCAATATAATATATCACAGTGGGTCCTCGACCTTGTCTCAGTCAATATAGACTTGGCCTTTCAGGCCCAATATAGCATCTCATAGTGGGTCCTTGACCCTATCTCATCTCAATCGTTATAGACTTGGCCTTTCAGGCCCACTCAGCTAGAACAGGGAATTCCACCTTAGATAATCTCTCTCAATGTACACATCTAGTACTGGCTCATGTTATGCTCTACAGCTAAAGCTACGGCTGAGTGTATATTTCCAACACGATATAAGGGTCACCTAGCTCTATAGGTTCCCTAATACTCTACAGATCGGCACAAGGCCCCAAACATGGCTATTAGCCCAATTGTACAGTTATAATCTCATTAACAATCATACAACACAGTATTCTATTAGCCGGGAAGGACTAAGTCCGAACCCCCAATCACAATGTCACCACGCCCGTCATAGAACGCGTGTCTCATCTCAATATAGCACTGTAAAGTGCTAGTACGGGGTTTCAAACCCTCAGTGCATTGTTTACTACTACCACTCACCTCGAACCGGTAGAAGCTTCAATCCGCCTTGCGCTTGCCTCGCAAATCAATCTCCTCGGGTGCCAAATCTGCTCAAAATCATAGAGAATGCATCAATATATGCTAACTTCACGAAATTCATTCGAAATAACCCAAATTATATCAAAACCCACAAGTTGTCAAAACCCGACGTTTGGTGCGCTTCTCGAAAAATTATAAAAGTTACATATTCAGAATCCTTGTCTCAACACGAGTCTATACATACCAAATTCATAAAAATTGGAGTTCATTTGGCCCCTTAAATCACCATTTCTATCCAAGAGGGTTTTCTACCCTTTTCAACAAAATTTCTCAAATTAAACACCAAAACTTGCAATAGATTCGAGTTATACAACCAAAATTGAGTTAAGAGTACTTACCCCGTTGTTCTCTCAAAATATCTCCCGAAAAATCGCCTTACCCGAGCTCCAAATCGTCAAAAATGACAAATGGGACGAAGTTTAGATTTTATTCTGCTGCCCAGAGACTTGTTCTTCGCGTTCGCGGTCATACCCTCGCGTTCGCGAAGAACAAACTCCCAAAATTTTGTTTTTCACCTCTGCTCGGACACCCTCTATTGAAATGGCCATAACTCTTTACAAACAACTCCAAATGACTATTATAATATATTTCTGAAAACTAAATTCAAAGAGCTACAACTTTCGTTTTTGCATCACCTCAAAATTCCTTGTAGATAAAAAGATATGAGCTTTCGAAGTAGGACCTGCGCGACAGAAATTCCTTCTTCGCGAACGCGAAGCACTGTCGCGAACGCGAAGAACACAAGTCCCAGATGACAAATCCTTCATCGCGAACGCGAAGCACTGTCGCGAACGCGATGCACAAAAGTCTCAGAATCCAATTTCTTCTTCGCGAACGCGATGGGACATCGCGAACGCGAAGGACAACACCAGATACCAGCAACAGCACTTCAAAAACTTCCAAAAATGACCCGTTAGGCATCCGAAACATACCCGAGGCCCCCGGGACCTCAACCAAAAGCACCAACATGACTTAAAACATTATCAAAACTTGTTCCAATCATCAAAACATCATCCTAAATATCAAAATCATCAATTACACACGGATTCAAGCTTATGTTTATTCAAAACTTTCAAAACTAACATTCAATCCAAAACCCGATCAAACGATGTCCGAATGACCTGAAAATTTGCAGGCATATCCAAAATCACCTAACGAAGCTACTGCAACTGTCGGAATTCCATTCCGACCCCCGGATCAAAATCTCACCTACCGTTCGGATTTCGCCAAAATTCAACCTTAGCCAATTCAAGCCTATTTCTACACCGGGCCTCCAAATTCAATTCCGATCGCTCCCCTAAGTCACAAATCACCTCCCGGAACTAATCGAATCATCAGAATCCGATTCCGAGCCCTCTAACCAAATAGTCAACTCCGGGTTGACTTTCCTTATTCAAGTCTCCTTCAAAAAGGCTATATGCCTCATTTTCAATCCAATTCACCCTTAACTCACCCGATAGACTCTAACACTGATATAAAATCATAAAACGTGCATTTACAACATAACGGGGTGGTAATTCCCGTAACGACGGGCCGGGTCGTTACAGTACTTTTGGCTTACTAATTTACAATATCTAGCTAATAAATTTTCTGAAATAAATTCCTTTTTGATAGCTCTTGTTTGAGGCATCTTCTCTGGATTTAACAGTGTTATGACCCACTGTCTAACTTCTTCCATGTCTAGTTGTTTTACTTCTCTGGAATGTGAATATATCATGACTTGATCTCTTGAATAATAGCTCCATATCGGGTTTCCATTGGTATAGTTTGTAGCTAATTCTTGTACAATAGTTGCTATTCCTATAGTTCTTTTATTAGCATAAAATTCCGGTATATCTAATTTTGGTATCTCGGATTGCTGTTCAATAATTTCTGGGATGATCATTTCCCTGGTCAATCCTATCTTTACCACTTGAATTGGTGGTTTTATCTCATCAAATAATATCTCTGATGGTGCCGCATAACACTTGATAAAAAATAATTTGCCTTTAGTAACTCTTTTATAGTTCATAAATGCTTTATATAGATCTGGTATAGCTGTCAATTCTGTTCCATCCATAGTATATACGGTGTTCAATAATCCATAATTGTAGCAGGTTGCTACTAGCTTGGGGTTAGTGTTGGGTAGTGCGATAAGTCTATTATAGCCTTGTAATTTTTGTGTTATATAATCGGTATTTGGTTCGGTTGTTGTAGCTCTTAGTTTGAGGTTTAAAAAGGTTTGTATTTTATAGATATTTTCTACGTATGTTCTGGTTATATGGTTGTAGGTTTTCTTGTCTTGGCTTAGGCTATCTACGTATGAAATAGTTTGTGGGGGTATAAATAATGGATCTTTTTGGTATTTTGGAATAAATGGTTTTTCGAATATTTTATTTAGGTTTTGTGTGTATTTTGGTTTACTAACTTCTTTTCCCTTGCTTGTTCCTGCAACTGTATTTAAACAAACATTATGGGTTTTTAGGAGTTTCCCAACGTCTCCTTCTAGCTATGGAATTTTACCGTCTTCCGATCGACGTAGTTCCGCATTTTTATAGTCATGCTGCTGACTTGTAGCTTTGAGTTTCTCCTCATTAGATTTTATCTTGTTTAGTTTCATTTCCATACTTTCCATTTTTAAAGAAAGGGCAGTGATGATATTGTATAGCTTTTCGGTTGTTTCTTCGTCAGTCTGTGTAGCTTTGTCTTGATATGTAATCTGCAATGACATTTTTGTTAGTACCGATTACTTCAATTGTAAATGTAAAGTTTAGTATATTGAGCACTAGTCTCCGTATTTCCTTTGTTGTAACTGAATCTTGTATCTTCCTTGTTAGCCACCATTTTACTTGTGTATTATCTGTTCTTATAATAAACTTATTATATACAATATATGGTTCAAATGCCAATAAACATTTATATACTGCATATAATTCTTTTCTATTGATTTCCCATTTTATCTCTGGGTTTGTGAATGTTCCTGAATAATACCTACAATGATGTTCTATTTTTTCTTTATCATACCTGTATTTTAATACTCCTCCATAGCTTTTTTCACTTGCGTCTGATTCTACTATATATATAAATTTTTTATCTTCATCTGGGAAGTATAGTTTTGGTAGATTTTTACATATTTGTTTAACTTTTCTTACTTGTTTTTTATCTTTTTCACTAAAATGGTACTCTATATCCTTTTTTAGATTTTTCTGCAATGGTTTTAGAGTCTCTGCTAATTTTGGTATATATTCTCTTACTTGGTTTACTAATCCTAAAAATGATTGTAGTTTCTTTTTTGTATCTAATTGCTCATTTGAATTTATTATTTTTTGTACTATATGAGTTTGCATTTTAATTCCACTTTTATCTATTTCTATTCCTAGAAATTCTATTTGATTTTTCATTATTTCTGCCTTTTTTCTACTTAGGCTTATTCCCGATATTTCTATAATATGTATAAATTTTTCTAATAATTTTATATGTTCATCTTGTGTTTTTGAATATAATAATATATCATCAATATATATTATGCAATTTTCTAGTTGTTTGAAATAGTTATCCATAAAATGTTGATATCTACCTGGTGCATTTTTATATCCGAAAGGTAATACATTCCATTCATAAAATCCTTGGGGTACAGTAAATGCTGTTAATTTTTTGGATTCTTCTTCTAACTTTAAGTGATAAAATCCCGATTTACAATCAAATTTACTAAAATAGTTATATCCTTGGATTTGTCTTATTTTTAGTATTTTATTTGGTATTAGGTAATTGTATGTCTTAGTTTTTGCATTTAGATTTCTATAATCAATAACCATTCTACTTTTTCCTCTTTTTTGTTCGCTATGTTTATTTACTATAAATGCTGGACTTGTGTGTTTACTATTACTTTCTTGTATATAACCTTGCTCTAATAATTCGTCAATGTGTATTTTAAATTCATTTAAATCTTTAAAATTGTATTTTAAAGGTTTTTGTGTTATTATACTATTTTCATCAATTAGCTCTATTTTTACCTTTGTTTTATGTTTTTCCCAACCTTGTAATGGGTTTTCATTATACAATGGTTCTAGTTTTTCTTGGATTATTTTGATTGTATTTATTGAAAAAATAATTAATTCTATTTTATTAGTATCTTCTTTTTCATTTTCTAATTTTTGTTTTATTTTCTCACTTCCTTTTATCCAATCAGTCGTTTTTCTTTTCTTTTTTAGAACTCTTTTTGCTCCTATTTTTTGTTTACATGGTGTTGTAAACCACCAATTGTCACGACCCCAAATCCGGTCGTTCTCCTAAGTCACAAATCACCTCCCGGAACTAACCGAATCATCAGAACCTGATTCCAAGCCCTCTAACCAAATAGTCAACTCCGGGTTGACTTTCCTTATTCAAGTCTCCTTCAAAAAGGCTATATGCCTTATTTTCGATCCAATTCACCCCTAACTCACCCGATAGACTTTAACACTGATATAAAAGCATAAAACATACAATTTCAACATAACGGGGTGGTAATTCCCATGACGACGGGCCGGGTCGTCACATTCTCCCCTCTTAAGCAAACGCTCGTCCTCGAGCGGGTCAAGAAACATACCTGAAGTCTCAAACAAGTGAGGATATCTGCTCCGCATCTCCCGCTCGATCTCCCAAGTGGCCTCCTCCACGGGTCGACCTCTCCACTGAACCTTAACCGATGCAATCTCTTTGGACCTCAATTTTCTCACCCGGCGACCCAAAATAGCAATAGGCTCCACATCATAGGATAGATCACCATCAAGCTGAATGGTACCGAAATCTAATACATGAGACGGATCTCCAATGTACTTCCGGAGCATAGACACATGGAATACTGGATGAACGCTGGATAAGCTGGGCGGCAAGGCCAACTCATATGCCACCTCTCCAACTCTCCTAAGTATCTCAAAAGGACCAATGTACCCGGGACTCAACTTTCCTTTCTTCCCAAACCTCATGACACCCTTCATAGGTGAGATCTTCAACAATACTCGTCACCAACCATGAAAGACAACTCTCGAACTCTACGGTCCGCATAACTCTTCTCGCGAGACTGTGCCGTACGAAGCCTCTCCCGGATCAACTTTGCTCTATCCAGAGCATCCTGGACTAACTCGGTCCCTATCAATCTAACCTCACCAGAGGCTCAAACCATCCCACGGGGGATCTACACCGCCCGCCATACAATGCCTCATACGGGGCCATCTGAATACTCGACTGATAACTGTTGTTGTAGGAAAACTCAGCAAGTGGTAGGAACTCATCCCACGAACCACCAAAATCAATCACACAAGCTCGCAACATATCCTCCAAGATCTGAATAGTGCGCTCAGACTGCCCGTCTGTCTGGGGGTGAAATGCTGTACTCAACTCAACCCGCGTACCCATCTCTCGCTGAAATGCTCTCCAAAACTGAGAAGTGAACTGAGTACCCCTGTCGGATATGATAGACAATGGAACTCCATGCAACCGAACAATCTCTCGAATAAAGATCGATGCCAACCGCTCCGATGTGTAGGTAGTACTAACTGGAATGAAGTGAGCTGACTTGGTCAGTCTATCCACAATCACCCATACAGAATCAAACTTCCTCGCCGTCCGAGGGAGTCCAGTAACAAAGTCCATAGTGATCCTCTCCCATTTCCACTCAGGAATATCAATGCGCTGAAATACGCCACCGGGCCTCCGATGCTCGTACTTAACCTGCTGACAGTTGAGGCACCGTGATACATGTCTAACAATGTCCATTTTCATCTTTCTCCACCAATAGTGCTGTTTCAAATCTTGATACATCTTTGCGGCTCCTGGATGGATAGAATACCGCGAGCTATGGGCCTCATCTAGAATCAACTCACGAAGGCCATCAACATTGGGCACGCATATCCGGCCCTGCATCCTCAATACGCCGTCACTATCAATGGTGACATCTCTAGCATCATCATGCTGAACTCGGTCCCTAAGGACAGCCAAATGTGGATCATCATACTGGCGCTCACGAATACGATCATATAGAGATGACCGAGATACAATACAAGCCAATACCCTACTGGGCTCCGAAATATCTAACCTCACTAGCCGATTGGCTAGCACCCGAACATCATAAGCAAGTGGCCTCTCCTCAGCTGGAATATATGCCAAGCTCCCCATACCGACCGCCTTCCGGCTCAAAGCATCGGCCACCACATTGGCCTTCCCCGGATGATATAATATAGTAATGTCATAATCCTTCAGCAACTCCAGCCATCTCCGTTGTCTCAAATTAAGGTCTTTCTGTTTGAACAAGTGCTGGAGACTACGATGGTCGGTATACACCTCACAAGACACACCGTACAAATAGTGCCTCCAAATCTTCAATGCATGAACAATGGCGGCTAGCTCCAAATCATGAACAGGATAGTTCTTCTCATGTGGCTTCAACTGCCGAGAAGCATAAGCAATTACCTTTCCTTCCTGCATCAACACACAACCTATCCCCACTCTCGAGGCATCACAATAAACGGTATATGAACCCGAAGCTGATGGCAATACTAACACTGGAGCTGTGGTCAAAGCTGTCTTGAGCTTCTGAAAGCTCTCCTCGCACTCATCCGACCACACGAATGGTGCACCCTTCCGGGTCAATTTAGTCAATGAAGAAGCAATGGATGAAAATCCCCGAACAAACCGGCGATAATACCCCGCCAAGCCAAGAAAACTCCTGATCTCTGTAGCTGAGGACGGTCTAGGCCAACTCTGCACCGCCTCTATCTTTTTCTGATCAACCTGAATACCATCACGAGACACCACATGTCCCATAAATGCTACGGACTCGAGCCAAAACTCGCACTTGGAGAATTTAGCATATAGCTTCTCCTCTCTCAATCTCTGCAACACAATACTCAAATGCTGAGCATGCTCCTCCCGACTACGGGAGTAGACTAGAATGTCATCAATGAACACAATCACAAATGAATCCAAATTGGGCCTGAACACACTGTTCATCAGATGCATAAATGCTGCCGGGGCGTTGGTCAGCCCAAACGACATCACAAGAAACTCATAATGACCATATCGGGTCCCGAATGCAGTCTTCATAATATCCGAGTCCCTGATCTTCAGCTGATGATAGCCTGAACGAAGATCGATCTTAGAAAACACCCTCGTACCCTGTAACTGATCAAACAAATCATCTATGCGCGGTAAAGGGTACTTGTTCTTCACCGTCACTTTGTTCAATTGTCGATAATCAATACACATTCGCATGGAACCATCTTTCTTTTTAACAAATAATACCGGCGCACCCCACGGAGACACACTAGGGCGGATGAAACCCTTATCCAGAAGTTCTTGAAGCTGCTCTTTTAGTTCTTTCAACTCGGCTGGTGCCATTCGATAAGGAGGAATGGATATGGGCCGAGTGCCCGGCACCAAGTCAATGCCAAAATCAATATCCCTGTCCGGCGGCATGCCCGGCAGGTCTGAGGGGAATACATTCTGGAAAGTCCCTCACAACAGGTACAGAATCAATGCTAGGAGACTCAGCTCCCACATCTCTCACAAAAGCTAAGTACGATAAACACCCTTTTTCAACCATCTTCTCAGCTTTTAGGAACGAAATAACACGGCTAGGGACGAAAGCGGTCGAACCCCACCACTCAATCTGAGAAATACCATAAATGGCCAACGTAACTGTCTTAGCATGACAGTCCAATATAGCATGGTACGGAGACAACCAGTCCATACCCAATATAACATCAAAGTCCACCATCCCCAACAATAACAAATCTGCCTGGGTCTCCAGACCCCCAATAGATATAACACAGGATCTATAGACATGATCCACAACGATCGTATCACCCACGGGGGTGGATACATGAACAGGTAAATCAAGACTACCACGAGTCGCACCCAAGTGATGTGCAAAATAAGAGGACACGTAAGAATATGTGGACCCTGGATCAAATAGAACAGAGGCATCTCTCTGACAGACAGAAATGATACATGTAATCACAGCACTGACCTCCACCTCTACTAGACTGAGATGGTGATGAAGATGAGGGCTGATCCCTCTGCTGAGTCCTGTCCCTACGGAGTCGAGGGCACTGTCTCCTCATGTGGACAAACTCACCACACTCATAACATGCACCTAGTGCTGGAGAAGGGGACTGAAGGGAACCCCTCGCCGCAGAAGAACCCTGGGCTGAAGAAGTAGGTGCTGCACTCTGGGCTGGGAGGGCACTAAGTGATGACTGGCCCTGCTGAAACCCCTATCGACCACGACCATAAGAACCTCCGCTCTGCTAAGGGTGGCCTGAATAAGAAGGTCTAGATGAGCGACCTCTGCTCTGTTGGAAATTCCCTTAAGATGGAGCACCACTGAAGCTACTAGAACAACGAGGCCTCTTGGCCTCCCGCTCCTCCCTCTCTCGGCGACGATCCGCCTCAACGGAGCGTGCCATGTCTACAACCTGCTCAAATGATGATGACAAAACTCTCTCGCTGGTCATAAAAATACGGATAGAGTAGTTGAGGCCATCAATGAACCTCCTGATCCTCTGGTGCCCAGCACATTGCTAAGCCAGCCTGACCAATCAATAACAATAACAGAGCTAGAAGCTCTCTTTAGCCCATTTAAGCATAAAGAAATCACGAAGCAATAGCGATACATATAACGAAAACGGGGAACCAAGTCCCATAATACATCAACTCCCATAGACCAAGGGTCAAGAGTCATGAGCCTCTACTGAACATGAGTGTACAAAGGTTTACAAGATACCAAGTGCGGAAAGAAAAGTCAATACAAAGTCAAGAGACAGTGAGAAGGAATATCGGGTCCTGCGGACTCTGCAGCTACCTCGAATATCCACAAATGTCGCCTCGCACAGCTACTAGATCACTGCTGAGAGGTACCTGGATCTGCACACAAGGTGCAGGGAGTAAAATGAGTACTGCCAGACTCGGTGGTAATAAACAGGGGTAAGACAGCGCAGATAAGAAATCCGCAATAAAGCACTATGTAAAGCCGTAATCAAATACCCTGTCACAGAACCAATATCAACTGTACATGTACCAGGAAGTACCAGCAAACAGTATAACAGCTAGCAGGTGTAGCTAAATGCAATGCAATGCATGATATGATCGCTACGGCACGTAGCCCGACTCCAATTTTGGGTACCCGTGCTCACTGTGGGGGTTCAGACTCCGGAGGGGCTCCTACAGCCCAAGCACATCTCATAGAGATATTCCTGCGGCGTGCAGTCAGATCCAACATATATCTCGCTGCGGCGTGCAGCCCGATCCACTACTAGTCAGCTAATATGCAGATACAGCCTCGCGAGGCTCAAAAGTAGTTTTTGAAAACTCTTTTTATCATTTTTCAGTTGGAAAACGGTAATATCAAGTTCCAGAGATTGGAATTAGCATAATAACAAAAATAGCTGCGGACTAGTAGTAAACTAGCATGTCTATATGATAAGACAATGATAACGATCCTCGCGGGATCCAATAACTGGCTCACAACCCACAATATACTCAACCGTCCAAGAAGGAGGTTCAACGGCTCGACAATAGCCAATAATACAGTATCAACAGGTCGGACTAATATATAGTCTCCAGTTCACGATCGACCCCGCACTCTCAAGAGTGTGCGTGTCTCGCCGCTATACAGCGTCACAAAGTGGTATACCGGGGTTTCGAACCCGCTGATCATCACCCACATCTATTACTCACCTCAATACGGCGCGACGATTACTCCGCAATGCCCTTGCCACGAGAATCAAGATCCGCACGCGTAGAATCTGATCAAATACAGTAGAAACACAACAAATTAGGCCAATGGGACGACACCCAATCAATATAACTCAATTTACATCAAAATTCCCAAAGTTGTCAAAACCCGACTTTCGGTACGCTTATCGAAAAATCACGAAAGTCACATATTCGGAACCCTCATCTCGATACGAGTCTAGGCATATAAAATTTACCAAAATCGAACTCCATTTGCCCACTCAAATCAGTGTTTTTCTTTAATTTAGGCCTAGGGCTCAAACCCACCTTTAATCTTCCATTTACATGATTTAGTTGCATAATATTATCAATACTAATCATAGTTTAAGTCCATAGTTGATTACCTGATGATTTCCCTTGAGTTTCTTTTCAAAATCGCCCAAATCGCATCTAAAGCCGAGACCCAAATGTGTGAAATGTTTCTGAAATTTTCTAACTTCTGATACAATTAATTCACTGCGATTTTCGCTTCTGCGGACCATTTTCCGCCCCTGCGGAACCGCTTCTGCGACCTTTTGGTCGCTTCTGCGAACCCATGCCCTTTTGGCCATTTCCGCACAAGCGATCCGAGGACCGCTCCTACGAGTCCGCTTCTGCGGATTCTCATCCGCTCCTGCAGTACTCTCCGCCTCTACGATCAAGAGACCGCTCCTGCGGACTCACCTCCGCGATCAACCACCCGCTTCTGCGGACCTCCCCATCACGCCTCAGGACCGCTTCTGCGATCGTCCACTCGCTACAGCGAAGCCGCCCCTGCGGGCCAGGCTTCGCTTCAGTGGTCTATCTCGCTTTTGCGCCTTCATGTCCGCTCCTGCGGACTCGCTCCTGTGCTCCCATTTCCGCGGGAGCGAAAACAACAGAACAGACTCAAAAACCTGCAATTTTCCACATTTTCTCCCGTTTAACCATCCGAAAACACCCCGAGGCCCCCGGGACCTCATCCAAACACACCAACACATCTTAATACCTTATTCGAACTTGCTCCAATCCTCAAAACACGTCTAATAACACCAAAACCCATAATTCACATCAAATTCAAGCCTAAATTCCTTAAAACATTCCGAATTACACAATCAATCAACAACCCGACAAAACGACGTCCGAATGACCTGAAATTTTGCAGGCACATCCAAAATCACCAAACGGAGCTACTGCAGCTGTCGGAATTCCATTCCGACCCCCGGATCAAAATCTCACCTACCGTTCGGATTTCGCCAAAATTCAACCTTAGCCAATTCAAGCCTATTTCTACACCGGGCCTCCAAATTCAATTTCGATCGCTCCCCTATTAGTGGGGATCATCCATGTGGCATGCCTAGCCAACTATGTGAATCTGAGCTCATATTGGGTCACAGACATGTCGCCCTGAACCAACCACTTGAACTGGCGACGTAGCTCCTCGCGACGAGACTGAGGTACATATTTCTCTAGAAAGAGAGTAGAGAACTGCTGCCATGTGAGAGGTGCTGCTCCTGCAGGCCTACGCCTCTCAAACTCTTCCCACCAATCAAATGCGGGACCAGTGAACTGAAAGGTAGTAAATGAAACTCCGCTGGACTCAAGAATACCAGCCGTCCGCAACATCCTCTCACACTTGTCCAAGAAACCCTGGGCATCCTCGCCCTCAATGCCACTGAAATGGGGTGGCTGAAGTCTACCAAATCTCTCAAGACGATGCTGCTCGTCGTCGGGCATAACCTGAACCATATGCTCTGGAGCTGGAGCTGGTGCAGCTGGAGGAATAACCGGTGCAACCACCTGAGCGGGGACCGCCTCTGGCGTCTGAAGTCCCTGAACAACCGGGTCAGGTGTGCGAGCTGCAGGGGTCTGCTGACCACCCCCTGACTGAGATGTCGCTACAGTAGCGGTAGCTGAAACTACCCGAGCCAAACCGGAACACACCGATAATATCTAAGCGAGAGTCTCCCGAAGACCAGGAATAGCAATAGATACGGTCTGGCCCTTGAACTGGGGCCGCCGGAGCATCAACCACCGGGGGCCGCTCCTGAACCGGTACAACAGGCGGGTCGACCGGCACCTCAAGCGCCTCTACCTCTACCTCTAGCACGACCGCGCCCACGACCTCTAACAGGTGGAAATGGAGGTCGTCCACCTCGTCCCTGATGCTCGCGTTCTCGCCATCCGCGAGAGAATAGAATATAGAAGTTCAGTTCTCAGAACAACAAGATCGCACGACATAGTTCAAGAAAAGTGAAGTTTTCCTAAAGGTTCGCAGCCTCCCGAGGATAAGTACAGGCGTCCCCGTACCGATCCACAAGACTCTACTAACCGGCTCAAGACTCATGAGGCCTAGTAAACCTAGGCTCTGATACCAACTTGTCACGACCCCAAATCCGGTCGTTCTCCTAAGTCACAAATCACCTCCCGGAACTAACCGAATCATCAGAACTTGATTCCAAGCCCTCTAACCAAATAGTCAACTCCGGGTTGACTTTCCTTATTCAAGTCTACTTCAAAAAGGCTATATGCCTCATTTTCAATCCAAATCACTCCTAAATCACCCGATAGACTTTAACACTGATATAACCGCATAAAACATACAATTTCAACATAACGGGGTGGTAATTCCCATGACGACGGGCCGGGTCGTCACACCAATGTGTTTTAGTTATTACGTGTGGGTATAGTTTATCTAAGAATGGTATTCCTAGTAAAATATCTCTTGTCGGTAATTCAAAATTGTATATTTCTTCTATAATAAGTATTTTATCCCATATTTGTATTTTTATATTTTTTGATTTGTAGGTAATTATACTTCCTTCATTATTAAATCCTGTTACTGGTAAAGGTGTTCTAAGTTTTTCCCATTTCTCTTCTGGTAGACAATTATATCCGCATAAATTTACTTCTGATCCCGTGTCTATCATAGGTGTGTAGTATCTATTGTAGTATCCTTCCACTATTATTTTTACTAGTATATGTATTTTCATATTTATAATATAGTTCTTTTTATTGTTACTTTCTTATTTTCATAATGTATGATTAGTTGTTCATTATCTAAATTGTATGGTTTAACTTTTTCTAGCCATTTTATTCCTAATATAATATTTTTATCATTTATCGCTACTGAATAGTTAGCACTAATTATGAATTTAAATTTTTGGTATATCAAATTTCCTCGTACTGCACTTATTATACTTTTTTCTATAGGTTGTATAATTCTATCATCTGCTAGGTAAAATTCTATTGGTGTATCTATCCCTTCTCTAAAACATGCTTTTATTAATATTTCTGTTCCTCCTAGATGTACATATTTAATTGGGTTTTTTGCCCTTATATCTTGTATTTCTTTATTTATTATTCCCATTGTGGAAACCAGCCTCTAACTACTGTGACAACTTCAAGTTAACTCTAACTTGAATACTCTGAGTACCTATTACAATTGTTTATATGAAAGCTGAAAGGTACAATATGAAACACCTACTACAATATGAAACACCTACTACAATTGAACTAGAATTAAAGAAAGACACATAAAACTCTTTATAGAGCTGGTTCTTCACTCTCGTTCATGTAGCTTCTGGTTGGCACATTTGAATCACACACGAACTGCTTGCAAAAAGCCTTGCTATTTTGCTCTCAATTCCCGATTAACTTCTGCATTTTTGTGCAACACTTTAATGTGAGAACATCCTGCAATTTATAGAGTTAGTAGATGAAGAAATAACTAGAGTTCTGATGCAACTATTCCTTGGTAGAAGTTCTAGTTGATTTCAACTTCTAACTCATTCCCTATCTTGAATAGTATTCTCTTTGATTAAGGACTACTTCTCCTTATCTATTATGCAACCTATTCGATCAAGAGATATTAAATACACCAAGTTAAGCTTATCTCCTTCAGTGAACCCACATGCTCAAATCTACATGTTTTTGTGCACCTGAGGGATGGACCACTAGATGGACCTGGTTCATCATGAGTTTCTTTGTTAGTCTTCAAAACTAACCTTTACTTGGGCCAACACTAATTAATTCTAATGAGGTCGAATGTGAGTTAACTTGAACGAGGTCAAATGTTTAATTAATTCAAACGAGGTCGAATGTCACTTTAATTAATTTGAACGAGGTCGAATGTGACTTTAATTAATTCGAAAGAGGTCGAATGTGATGGAGTGTTCTTTTACTGAGAACGTGGGAGAACTTCATGTACGTGTCTTTTGCTTCATGTACGTTTTCCCAGTAGGCATTCTAGTCCTAGTCTAATTTTCCAGGCTGGCATTCCAGTCCCAGTTTATCTAGTCCCTTCACTAGTCGACCTGGAGAAGTGTTGAGAGGTTGAGCAATGAATTGATCAGTCTGTGCCTTCACATACTCGTACTTTTAACTTGAAATGTCCTCCTTGTCTCATTGTTAAAACCTTCCCGAGAAAACCCAATTGGGTCAAAACTTGGGTGAGGGGAAAAGAATACGACTCGGAGAACATTTTTTCTTAGAAGTTAAAGTACTTGAGGTGGGCGAGGTTCCAGTTGTTTGGTTGTAGTTTTCCTTCCATCGTATCCAGTTGGAATGACCCTTTGTTTGTTGTCGCCGTGATTTCATAAGGGTCATCCCAAATTCCCAGTTTGCCTTCTCGAGGGTCCTTGCTTGCCTCTGTTATAGCCTTGAGTATCTAGTCCCTGACTTTGAGTGGTCTGACTTTAGCTTTTTTGTTGTAGTAGCATTCTGCCTGTTCTTTTTTAGGTGATCATCCTTATGTAAGCCATATCTCTTCGTTCTTTGGCTTTGTCGAGGTCGTGCCTTCTGCTTTCATTATTTCTTGACCTGCTCTCCTGGGAGTATCTCGGGCTTCTTCCTCCGACCTCGACTGGTATTACTACATCATTCCCATAGATCAACGAGTAGGGTGTTTCTCTTGTGCTCGTTTTTAGCATTGTGCGGTATGCCCATAGCACTTTGGGCAGTAGTTCCGGGCATAGCCCCTTGGCATTCTCGAGTTTTTCCTTCATGATGTTCAATATTGATTTATTGGATTATTTCGCTTGTCCATTGCCTGCAGGATGGTACAGAGTGGTGACTATTCTTTTGATATTCCATTTTTCAAAGAACCCGCCAATCTTTTTCCTAGTAAATTAGGGTCTGTTGTCACAATTGATTTCTTTGGGGAGGCCGAACTGGCACATAATATTCTTCCATATGAAGGTGATCACTTCTTGCTCGTGTATCTAGGCGAATGCTCCTACCTCTATCCACTTAGAGATATAGTCAGCTAAAACCAAAAGAAATCGTATGTTACCTCGCCATGCTGGGAGGGGGTCGATGATGTCCATCCCCCATTTAATGAAAGGCCATGTGAGGTGACTGAGTGGAGGTGCTCGTGGGGACATATTTTTGGCATTGCTCGCACTTTCTCACGAAGTCAGTGACCTATTTTTTCATGGTGGTCCAGTAATAGCCTGCTTATGATACATCTAACCAGAGTGCGATTGCCAAAATGTGATCTACGGTGGCCTTCATGGACTTCCTCTAGAACGTGCCTTGTCTGGTTTATGCCCAAGCATTTTCCTAGGGGGCCACCGTATGTCCATTTATAAAGGTCATTGGCAATGATGTTGTACCTGGCTGCTTACATTCGAAGCTTCTTGACTTCTTTTTTATCATCAAGGAGCACGTTGTCCTCCAAGTATGCAACAATACGGTTGCTCCAGTCCCATGTTAGGTTTATAGTCCTTACATTCATTTGGTCAATTGATGAGTGGAGAAGCATGACCATGTTTCCTTCTCTGGTTATGCTTTTAGTGGATATTGCTAGCTTGGCGATGTTGTCTGCTTTGATATTTTATGCTCGAGAAATCTGGTCGAGCTAGCATTCATCGAATTCGGGTAGTAGCTTGCAGATCTCGGCCTAATACTTTTGTAACCTTTTATCTTTCATTTGGAAAGTCCCTATGCCTTGGTTGACTAGGAGATGAGAGTCGCAGCATAAGATGATCCGTCTTGCTCTGTATTTGAGTGTCAATCGTAATCCTGCAATCATGGCCTCATACTCGGCCTCATTGTTAGTCATGCCTGGGCATCAAATGGACTGGTGAATTACTTCGCCTGTTGGGACCTCGAGTACGAGTCCTAGTCCGGAACCTGATGCATTAGAGGCATTATCGGTGTACAAAATCCATAAATCTTGTATTTGGGGAGAGGTGTTGGCGGCTTCTCTTTCAACTTTAGGAATTATTTTTGGGCTGAAGTCGGTAACGAAGTTGGCAAGTACTTGCGACTTTATCATCATTCGGGGTTGATATGTGATATCATGTTCGCTTAACTCTATATCCCATTTGGCTAGTGTGCCTGATAGTTCAGGATTATACAAAATACTCCTTAAGGGAAAAGTCGTGACTACTGAGATATGGTGGCATTAAGTAAGGTCTAAGATTCTGTGAAGCTACGACCAAGGCCAGAGCTAACTTTTTGAGGTGGGGGTACCTCATCTCGGCATCGACTAAATTTTTGCTAATGTAATAGATGGGAGATTGTGTACCTTTATTTTCTTGGACCTACACTGCACTCACCACCACTTTGGATACTGTCAGATAGACGAGAAGACACTCTTCATGTTCTGATTTGCAGAGTAGTAGGGGGGATGATAGGTAGGCCTTTAGTTCTTTTAGGGCGTCGATGCACTTGGCACTTCATTAAAGGTCGTTGTCTATTTTTAATATGCCAAGAACTCATGGCACCTATCAGAGGACCACGAGATGAATCTCGGCAGAGCGGTTATATGGCCGGTCAACCTTTGAACCTATATTTTGTTGGTTAAGTTCTCTGGTATCCCTTCTATAGCTTTGATTTGGTTGGGTTGACCTCGATACCTCGTTGTGACACCAAGAAACCCAATAATTTCCCCGAGCTCACGTCGAATGTGCATTTCTCAAGATTCAATTTCATTCTGTATCGCCTGAGTATGTCAAAATCTTCTTTCAGGTAGTCGATGTGATCCTTTTTCCTTTTGGACTTGACCAACATATCGTCCATATAGACTTCTATGGTTTTTCCGAGTTTATCTTTGAACACCTTTGTCACCAACCTTTGATACGTCGCCCCCAGATTTTTTAATCCGAAAGGCATCACCCTGTAGCAATACGTTCCTTGGTGGGTGATGAAGGTAGTCTTTTCCTAGTCTTCCTCCTCCATGAGGATCTAGTTATAGCTCGAGTACGCGTCTAAGAAGCTTAACAGCTCGTGCCCGGTCATTGCTTCAATGAGCCGGTTGATGTGAGGAATCAGACATGGGTCTTTTGGGCAGGCTTTGTTTAGGTCTTTGAAGTCTATGCAGATCCGCCATTTTCCATTCTTATTTTTCACCATGACCACATTAGTGACCCATTGAGGGTATTTTGACTCCCTGATGGATCCGTTTTCCAAAAACTTTTCAACCTCTTCGCGGACTGCATTGTTTATGGAGGAATTGAACTTCCGTCTAATTTGTGGGTAGAATGGATCGATGTTCAACTTTTGTGTCACTATATCCGTGGGGATACCTGGCATGTCTGCATGAGAAAAAGTAAATAAGTCTGCATTACTATTTAAGGATTGACGAAATTTATCTGATTCTTGAAGCTTGTGGCCAATGTAAGCTTTCTTGCTGTGGTTGTTATCATCAAGTTGGATGTGGTCGAGGTCTTCTACTATTGATCATGTCGCTTCGATGATTTTGGGGTCTTTGATCACGTCCTTCTTCTCATCACCGCTCGACCTCGACCCTATTGATTGCTATACTTCTTTAGCTTTACCCTTTATTTGTTAGGTATATGTGCAATCCTAGGCAATGCGATAGCATTCCCGGGATTATTTGATGGCAAATATATCATTTACTCTTGCCTCCGCCTTCTTGGATCTGGCATGGGCTGTCACAAACTTGTTGGCCATCTCCTCGAATGTTTCAATTGAGCATGTAGGAAGCTGTGAATACCAAGTTAATGCGCCCCCAGTGAGGGTTTCGCCAAACTTTTTATAAGATAGAGGGTACTTGCTCTTTAGCGAGCTCATTGCTTTTTACTGTAGTGACATAGTGAGTCACATGATCCTTAGGGTATGCCGTGTCGTCGTATATCTTTAGGTACAGAGGCATTTTGAAGGTTTTGGGTATGGTATGTGGTGCGACTTCGTCACTGTACGGTTGTTCGACGAACCGGTCGATGTCTCTTTTTGGCAAGAGTTTTGGGGAGCCCGGTATTTTATCTATCCTTTCTTGATGTTCTTTAATTTGATCTCGGAGCATTTTGTTTTCAGTTTCCATCTCTTCCATTTTCCTTAAGATGGTTGTGAGGGCGTCGTGATCTGCATCATTAACATTGTGAGTGATACATACTACGAGCGGAGGGGGGTCATGTTGCTCGAATGCTATTAGCACAATGCAGGTTCTTGCACCCTCTCTGGTCACCTTTTGTTCGTGTTCGTTAGCCAAGACTCGAGAAATTTTTTCACCGCTGATGGCACCTCTTCCGTTGTGACTGTGGGACGATATGATGCTACCATGAGGAGGGGTGAGCCTTTCTGCACGGGAGAGGTATTTGGTGTTATATCCTCACCCTCTATTTCAGAGACTTCGTTGACAGTGTTAAGGAGGTTGGCGGTGAGGTCGGCTACCACCTTACTCCTTTCCTTTTTATTATCTACCATGTTACATCTGTATGCACAAGAAAGTATAGGGTTTTGCGCTTTTTTTTGTTATAGATCTATAAGAAACTAAAATTTTAACTAGAAAATCCCCACAGATGGCGCCAAATTATTTGACCAAAAACTATAAACTTTCGGTTAAGCTAATTAAGTAAAAGAATAATGGGTTAATTATATTTAAATATAATTACCTCAGATCTAAAACCGATCTACTTGGATAACGTAAGATAATGCTAGAATGGATATAATGACTTATGCACTAAAAGCTCAAGGTTAATAATGGAATGAGAATAATAAAAATAACAATAAATGGTAATAAATATAAAAATTTACCCAATATTGAATGAGGTGGATGATTCCTCTTTCTGATAAAGATGTAAGACAAATAACTACGGGAATATTGGAGACTTCCTCGCATCTGATGTGAAAAGGTAGAATATATAATTCAAGAAATTGGAAGGATGTTCTTTTCAAGAAATTGGGTTTTATGGATGGAATGATTACAAATCCCAAGGAAGAAGGTTTTGAAGTCGATAGATGGTTGTTGCTTGGGTCTTTAACACCATAGATCCTCTTACATGGAAACTGTTGAAGAACGTAACTATATATGTTGAGAGAAGAAAGGCAGATGTATGTACGTACGGGGTTATCTAATAAATTGTGAGGTAACACTTTTGGAATTTGTTGGATTAAGGACTGTTATATTTGAAAATAATAAGCTGATGGATGTTCTTTTCAATGAAAATATATAATTGCTTTGTGTGATACAGTACAGGACCAGACTTTAATTTGTGGGTGATCCAACAATGAGATGGGGTATATTATTTGAAGTCAGTGGCATATATATATTTTTGATTTATAGCGTTGTATTGGTCATCCCTCTAACAACATAGTTTCTCTGCTTCCTGGAATTATGAGTTATGTAATGTTTGTTTAAGAGCAAAACAAACAAGAGAATTTTTACCTAATATATAAAAGTAGCGATTTATTTAAATTACTTCATTGTATCTTTCTTACTTTTCTCGTGGTGTGTGGGTCGGTTAAACATGAAATAAAATAATTTAATTTGTTCAATGGTTATCTTATGACGACTCAGTTTAAAAAATTCACTTGTCGTGATGTTATTTTTAGCTCTCCACTCCGCTGGATTCCTCTGGTGCTTAATGATCAAATGATATTAGAGTTTCTTAGACTATCGGATGCAAGTGGGTATATATATAATTCTGATGCTACAATTGAGCCATTTAATGTTTTAAACCTAGGCTTCTAGTTCTTGGTAACAACTACAAGCAAGTGGTTGGAATTGATTACAATCAAACTTTTGGATTAGCGAAGGGCAATCCAGGTGAGGGAATTTTCTTACGAGCTCATACCAATATGCTCCTACGTGATTCTAATTATGCAAGTTATCCGATGACACGACGTTCTTTAACTGGTTATTGAGGTTGATTGTCGCTTCGTACGTGATGAAATAACAGTTGGTAACGTTGTTGCATCTCATGTGCGCACTTCTGAACATAGCAGATATATTTATTAAAGCACTTGGGAAACAACAATTTTTGTACCTACTTTGCAAGTTGGCCGTTTGCGATCTTCATGCTCCAACTTGAGGGGGAGTATTGGGAGATATAACATAGTTGTAAATATGGTGTAATATTATTTTGTGTTTATTTTAGGAAGTTGTATATGTTTAGGTGACTATAGTAATGGTTTCCTTATTTTCTACAATAGCTTTCTTAGTTAACAAGACATAAATTTTATATATATTAACACGTCATTATTCAATAGAAGACACATAACTTCATTCTCTCTTAAACTCTTCACTAAAAGTTATAAGTTGAGAGTAATCAAAGCTTTTGGATGATTTTGACGTTTACAAAATGCATAAATGAGCACAAAAACTATTTAAAACGAAGAGATACATTTTGGTGCGAGTTCATAAAAGTAATAAATGCTAATTCAAAGGTAGCTTGCAGGAAATCCATAAATAAAACAAAATGTAAGTTCTTGTTGAATTCTGTGGCATTCTTAGGTGACGTGGTATCAAGTGAGGGTATTCCTGGTATCCGAAGAAGGTGGAGGTAGTGTAAAATTGGCCTAGACCCTCCTCAGCTACAGAGATTCGCAGTTTCCTTGGCTTGGCGGGTCACTACCCTCGTTTTGTGGAAGGGTTTTCATCGATTGCAACCTTTATGACTAGATTGACCTAGAAGGGTACTCCATTTCAGTGGCCAGAAGAGTGTGAGGCGATCTTTCAAAAGCTCAAGACAGCTTTGACCACGGCCCCAATTTTGATATTGTCTACTTGTTCGGGGTCTTATATAGTATATTTTTATGCTTCACGGGTTAGCCTTGGAGCAGTGTTGATGCAGGACGGTAGGGGGATTGCCTATGCGTTCAGGCCGTTGAAGATACATGAAAAAAAAATTACCTTGTCCACGACCTTGAGTTAGCTGCTATTGTTAATGCCCTTAAAACAAGTGGTGTCATTATTTATGCAGTGTGCCTTGTGAGATTTATATTGACCAATGGAGTTGCAGCATATATTCTAGCAAAAGGATCTATATTTATGCCACAGAAGGTGGTTAGAACTACGTTAAGGATTATGACATCACTATCATGTATCACCCGGGCAAAGCCAATGTAGTGGCCGATGCCTTGAGTTGCCGGGCAGAGAGTTTGGGAAGTTTAGCTTACTTACTAGCTTCAAGAGGCCTATGGCGATGGATGTTTAGGCCTTTTCCATCTAGTTGTGAGGTTGGATCATTCAGAGCCTAGTCTGATTTGTAGCTCGGTGCCCCAACTGTGACCAGGTTAATTATAAGAACCAGAGACCCGGTGGGTTGGTTTGAGTACGGTAAAGTTGGACTATTGGGCACATGCTTGGTTTAGACTGCTTTGGAAAAGTTTAAAGTAATTCAGGATTTACTCTATAAAGCCTCGTCAGGACAGAAGAGTTATGCGGACCGAAAGAATCGGGATGTTTTCGATATGGTCGAAGAGAAGGTCTTGACTCGTGTTACGACTAAAAGGGGCATTATGAGATTTGGGAATAAAGGGAAGTCGATTCTATGGTTTATTGAACCTTTTGGGATATTAAGGCATATTGGAGAAGTTGCTTATAAACTTGCACTACCTCCCAGCTTGGCAGGAGTTCATCCGGTATTTCATGTCTCGATGCTCCGAAGATATCACGGGGACCCGTCGCACGTGTTGGATTTCAGATCAGTCCAATTGGACAAGTATCTATCCTATGTTGAGGAGCCAGTGGCAATATTGGACAGGCAGGTCCGAAAGCTCAGGTCCAAGGATATAGCTTCAGTAAACATTTAATCGCGGGGCCAGTCGGTCGACAAGGCCACTTGGGAGATTAAGCGGGATATTCCCTATCTTTTCCCTACTCCATGTATGTTCTTTATGCTCGTTCGAGTACGAACGAATGTTTAAGTATGGGAGAATGTAACAATCTGATCGGTCGTTTTTAGAATTTACACCCTGTTTCCTTATTAATTGCTTCCTCTAAGTTCATTTCTACTATTTTGGTTTGCTGGGACGTTCGGTGTTGGGATTCAAAATTTTTTGGGACACTTAGTTCCTAAATGAGAGCTTAAGTGTTGAAAAATAGTCCGTAATCGGAACTCTATGAAGACGGCCTCGGAATGGGAATCCGATGATTCTTTTAGCTCCGTTAGGTGATTTCGGGATTGGGAGCGTGTTCGGAATGTATTTTGGAAGTCAACAGCTCTTTTAGGCTAGAAATGCCGAAAGCTAGTATTTTAGTGATATCCGGTTGATTGGTGAGATTTTGATCTGAGACTCGGAATGGAGTTTTGGAAATTGCTGTATCTACATTAGGTTATTTGGGATATGTGTGCAAAATTTTAAGTCATTCGGACGTGTTTAACGTCAGGTTTTTAATTAAATGCGAGTTTCGGAAGTTTGGGTTGAACTTAGGCTTGAATCCGTTGCGGATCGGTGATTTCTGTGTTTTTGGATGTGTTTTATGATTAGAACAAGTTCATAGATGATTTATGATGGGTTTGTACTTTTGGTTGAGGTCCCAGGGGCCTCGGGGTGATTTCGGATGGCTAACGGGAACTTTTGAAGTTGGAAAATTTCATAATAGCAGAAATTTTAAATGAGTGTACACAAGACCTCACTTTAAACGATAATAACTCCCGTTATATAAGGAGTTGTGTGACCACAACCTATCAAATTAAAGCCCTTTTAGTCTAGTTTCCAACACAACAAACCGTTTGTCATTTGGAGTTGTATACATAAAGTTATGACCATTTTACTGGCATGTGTCAGTAGCGCGGCTTAGCGCGGGAGCGCTAGTAGCCCGCGCTAATTGAGTTATATTCTGCCTCACTAGCGCGGCCATTAGTGCAGGCGCGCTAGTAGCAGGCCCCTAAATGCCCCAAGACCGGGTATGGAGAGTTCCCAAGTCATTTTTGGGGCAAGGGCTTGCTCTCTCAAGAGGAATCCGTCCCACTCTTCATTTCTATGATCCAAGGTAAGATTTTTGGAGTATTTTGGGTTGATTACTACTCCTAAACACTTATATTAACAAGGATTAATCTTGAAATCCTTATACTTTCAAGAAATTCCTTCAAGAACTCAAAGGAGGGTTTTGCAAGATTTCTTCCAAAAGGTAAATCCTACACTTTAGACTTACATATATGGATATATTATGAGAATATGAGTATGAATCAAGTATTACAACTTATGCCACGGTAATTGGAAGCCATAAATTTCCAATTTAAATACATGAACATGGTAGGGATTTAACGATATTTATTTGATAGAATTTTGTTGGTTGGGTTTGGAAGTTATAAATTGGTTAGGAATGATGGTGAGATGAATTGTTAGTTAATGATGATAGTTGGAAGAACCAGTACGATAGTTATGAGGTGAAAATATCCATGCCTATAAGGTGTTTGATAATATGCCTAAATGGCATAAGTTATGGAATTTATTACCAATATTGGCCCTATTGAATGTTGAATTGTAGATTGAAGTTACATAACTATATTGGATCATTGTAGTATTATTATGGGGCGAATTTTGAGTATGTATGGCTAAAAAACCCCATCTTTTAGAAATCGAGCTTCATCGATGTTTGTGTGATCTTGGTCATTTTTCATAATTTTGAGTATTAGCTTAGAATTCAATTGTAGAATAAATTACTTGAATTATTATTTACAATATGAAATTTAATTGGATAGAGTTGAGCCATTTGGAGTCAAATACACGTGGCAAGGGCGTGATCTCAGGTTGACTTGCACTTCTTCGAGGTAAGTGGCTTGTCTAACCTTGTGTGGGGGACTTCGTCCCTTAGGATGTGATATTGGGTAATTGAATGCCTTGTGTGTGAGGTGACGAGCACGTACTTGAGATAATTGTTGAAAACCCAGATTTTTACTTAAATACTTGATTTGGATTTTCTTTCATAATTGCCTTACTTTACTTGCTATTATAGCATGTGCTAACGTAGAAGAGCACGTTTAATTGACCCAAGTTTCCTATTTGTTAAGTTGTCTTAA
>JASVEL010005943.1:0-67500 GCA_032618575.1 Nicotiana noctiflora
CAGTTCGTGGAATGATGTACTACAGGAAAGCGCTAATGCTGCAATCATATTTGGAACGGATGGTAACTGGAGGTTTGCTTTCTGAGAACCTAATACAATGTATGATTTTGTTAATTTTCTCTTTCTTCACCAATTCAAATCTTCTGTACGTTGTTAGATTCTGAAGCAGGAATCCCACCAAATGGAACAACGGATACTCAAGGATTTCACTTGTCTCCTGAATCAAGAGCACAGGCAGATCTGAAATTTACATATGTTGTCACATGCCAGATATATGGAAAACAGAAAGAAGAGCAAAAACCTGAGGCTGCAGATATTGCATTACTAATGCAAAGGTGAATTAATTTATTCATTTGGATCGTAATGAATGTACAGGGTAGATTCTGGTCTTAGAATTGACGTCATAACCTCTCCGCTGACTTGGGTTCCACTTTCATGTAGAAATGAGGCTCTCCGAGTTGCTTTCATTGATGAGGTTGAAACTCTTAAAGATGGAAAGGTGAATAAAGAATACATCTCAAAGCTTGTAAAGGCTGACATCAACGGCAAAGATAAGGTGTCATTCTTTTTCTGCTCTTCAATCTGCTTAAGGCGTCCATGTCATTTCCATTACACTTGTTCTATTTACTCTTTAATTTAAATTTGTTCTATGTGTTTTAGCATTATGGGTAGAGCTTAAATGAAGAAACATGGTCAATGAGAATTCATATAGCGGACCCCCACTTGTTTGGTGGTGGTGGTGGTGGTAGTAGTAGTAGTAGTTATTGTTGTTGTTGCTGTTGTTTTGTTGTTGTTGTTGTTGTTGTTGTTGTTGTTGTTTGTGTTTTAGCACGTAATAGTAGTAGTAGGTTTTTTGTTGTTGTTTGTGTTTTAGCACATAATAGTAGTAGTAGTAGGTTTTTTGTTGTTGTTTGTGTTTTAGCATGTAATATGCATAATTATAGTACACACAAATATGCGACTATCTGTGATTCGAATTTCAGAAAATTAATAAATGGTCACATCAGCCTTTATAGAGTGAAGCATTATCTGAACGAAGCTGGGTTTGCTTTTGGTGGTGTTGATTTGTGAGTTCTTTTCGTGTTCAGCTTTTGCTATGTTTGCAATTACCCTAGTTTGTGATAAGGCTGTTGAACATCAACATGGGGAAACAACGCGGATAATGGTTCTATGTTGTTGCAGCTCAAACCAAAGAATTCCCACTTCTATCGGGAAAAGGAAAGAAAATGGTATTGTAAGTTGGGACCTGGGGTTAATTAGTGCTATCTTTTCTTATTGCAACTTGCAAGACCCTAAATGGAGTAAATCCCAGCTTGTGTCTGTCAAGCTCTTAAAGTATTGTCTTACTAATGAAAAAAAAGTTAAAAGTATTGCCTTATACCTTTGGACTCAAGTTGTTCCAAATGATAACAAAAGTAGGAGCTAGTTGGAAGTGATGAGCAACTAAGTGGGAGCTGATTAGATTTTCATGCTATTAAATGGTAGTTGCCTGTAGATTCCACATAAGCTTACCTCTAGTCTTTCATCAGCTTCTGGACCTACCACAAGGATATTGCTTCTTTTCCGGTTATTTTGGACCCTAAACCAAACAAGTCCGCGTTAGTAGTAGAAGCGACGCAAAATGGATTTGATGCATGGTCATTGGCGCTCAAACATTAAAGTAAGTCATAATGTCATATCTTTTTGGACCAACTGTCTACGATGTTTAGTAAGGCAGAATACCTAAAAGCCTCTTAAACAACAACAACAACTACCCAGTATAATCCCACAGGGTGGGGTCTGGGGAGGGTAATATGTACGCAGGCCTTACCCCTGCCCAATAGAGCAGGGAGGCTGTTTCCAATCGACCCTCGGCGCAAAGACAAGAAGAGAAAAGAAAAGAGAAAAAACAAAACAAAAACAAAAGAAAAACTATTTGTAGTCTTAGTTACCCCCTTCGGCTTGGTTATTTGATTGCCTTTACCTCCTAGATGTTGGCGTGGCAAAGAGAGTGGATACACTCTTTTTTAGGCAGACGGGAGTGAAGAAAATCGAAAACTCAACTTCCTGTTGGGATACTTTCAACAGTTAATTGCCACATATCATATACAATGCAATTTTTCGGAAATTTGTATTTTCGTGGTTTCTTCTGTAGAAGCAATTGTCTATTTGTTCGAACTGTGTATGTTTTCATTTTCCAGCCAAATTTGTAAAAAACTTGGCTAGAACTCCATCATTTTAGCCAAATAAAATTAGCTTTTAGCCAAAATAATAGCGTACCAATTGTGTGTATCTTTTTTCTTTAGATGCAATGACTATTTATTTCAAATGCATTTTTTTGGGCCAAATCAGTAAAAATAACTTGGCTAGAGCTCCATTTTTCTTAGCCAAATTCTGCCAAAATAATGGACTTCAGCCAAGCTTTCTACTAATTTGACCCAGAAAAAATGATCTAATAAATTTAATGAATTTAAAAAGGTAAAAAATTATGTTTTATTTAAAAAGATCCCACGTAGCAGGCACATGTATGTCACTTCCTAAGGTAGGGCGGGTAACTAGGACTCCTCATAGTTTTAGATGTGCAACTTACAGTTCCAAGTTTAGGGGCTAAAAGCTATCAAATATACAAGTGCAGGGTGTAAGTAGGACTCCTCATAGTTTAGTGTGCAACTAATAATCCCTGCCAAGTTTTTTTTCCTTTTTTTTTTTGTTGGGGGTGGGGAGTAGGTATTCTACCTTTAGTAATTCCTTTACCGGTTAGGCCCAGGGCACTGTAAGAATTTGCTACAGCTGTTACCTGTCTTCGTTATTTCTGGTAATAACACAACAAAAGTAAGATGAGAGGTGCTATTTTCTGATTGGTCTTATCCTCTTTTTCTGCAGCAATCTTATCTAGAGTAATATAATATACTGAATTTATATTGATAAGATATGATTTTCAGTGATTTAACTTTTTGCATTGTAGATTCAAAATAGTAATGCTTCTATGTGCTTTTTTCTCTACA
Organism: Nicotiana noctiflora; assembly: GCA_032618575.1. Taxonomy (NCBI): domain Eukaryota; kingdom Viridiplantae; phylum Streptophyta; class Magnoliopsida; order Solanales; family Solanaceae; genus Nicotiana; species Nicotiana noctiflora. The sequence continues at coordinate 2,985 of JASVEL010005943.1, forward strand.
TGATTGCAGGAAATCTACTCAATTAAACTGCCTGGAAATCCTAAACTTGGTGAAGGAAAACCGGAAAATCAAAATCATGCAATTATCTTTACACGTGGAAATGCAGTGCAAACAATTGACATGAATCAGGTAGCCAAGTATCTAATTTTTTGTTGACTGTGTTAGTCTGTGCTCTATCCCTTGTGTATAGAACAACATGCAAAGTGGATTTCCCCTTTTGAGTTCCTTTAGCGTCTAATAGATAGTAGACAAAATCTGCATCAATAACTAGGTGATGCTTTGGGATCAGGTTGAAGAAAAATCTACAGTAGTATGTATGCTGGTGAAATAAAGTGTGAATTCTTTTTTGTTTTTTTAATAACAACAACTATGCCTCTGTTCCAAGCAATCTGCCAACTCCAGTTTGATAAGTAAAGCAATTTATTGATTGTGGGAGTAAAATAGCTCAAGTATACAAGAAGTACTCCAAAAATAGAGAATCTAGACCAACAAATGATTCTCCACAAAAGAACCAATCATGGAGGATAACGGACCCCCTTGTCTCAATCCCCTTGGGCTGCTGAGGAAACCATAAGGACTTCCATTTACCAAGGTAGAGAACCTGACCGTCATGATACAAAATCTGATCCATATCCTATGCTCCCCCGCAAATCCCATCTTCATCATGATAGAACAAAAAAAAACCCAATTCAAATGTGAAGTTTTTCTAGTAGTTCTACAGAGAATAATCATTTTAGCAGTACTTTGAAGTGGATAGTTTGACCCTTTGTCATCATCTGGGAACCATCTAATTTTATAACTTTCTTTTTCTTTTTCTTTTTAAGATACATGATTCTTACCCATTTTCAAAGGTAAGGAGAGGTCTAAGCGACAATGATTTTATCCTTGGCAGGATAGACATCTTACATGCTGGGCAATCTTTTATGCCTTTACAGATAAATTCTAGAATTCCTCGGTGATTTTGCTACGTGATAGTCTAGGTGAAATGGAGGAATTTGCGGGCTCCCTTTCTTTGAGATACCCAATGGAAGAATTAGTGAGGCTCTCTTTCTTTTGAGATGCCCAATCTTAAGTCAAATCATTGCATGGGCCTGGTGAAATGGAAGTAGATTAGGAAAGGGAATGGCGCATTTCATGAGACTGGTGAAATTGAAGTGGATTTAGGAAGGGGAAGTGCCTGCTGTACTTGTGTATTTCTTTTTCAAAGATAATATCTTTGTCAGTTTCATTGTCATTAGGCTTTCGTTCATACCTTGCTTACCTCGACCTATCTCTATGTATTTGTCAAACATAGGATAACTATTTTGAAGAGGCTCTGAAGGTGAGAAATCTTCTTGAGGAGTTCTTCCTTAATCATGGCATTCATCCCGCTACAATCCTTGGTGTTAGGGAGCATGTGTTTACTGGCAGGTGATTTTGGATCTAATGATATATTTCTTGTCATTGTATCTCCTGACAGTCATCTGATATGGGTTTTTGTGTTTCAGTGTTTCTTCATTGGCATCCTTCATGTCTAACCAAGAAGCAAGCTTTGTGACTATGGGCCAGCGTGTTCTGGCAAATCCTTTGAAGTGAGTGCATGTTCATTACTTTGATATTTATATTGTACCAGGGAGTCAGTTTATGACAGGTTGTAAAATTCCTCAGAGTTCGTATGCACTATGGACATCCAGATGTCTTTGACAGAATTTTCCATATTACTCGAGGTGGTATCAGCAAAGCCTCGCGTGTGATTAATATCAGTGAAGACATCTATGCAGGTAATGGTTTGCTGCCAAGCACTCTACCAGCATGCACATTGTGTTCTCCATTTTACATCTATTTAGTTGGAAGCTTGCTCATATACGATGATGTCCCCTAGATTAATAATATTACCATAGGTTCATATGATTTCTCTGCCCAGCTAGCATATTTGTTCCCAGCTTGTGTCTTCTCCAATTTTGATTGCAACCTAGTTCTTTTGGTTCATTTCTCTTAAATCTTCAACCAGTTAACCGACATGAAAAAGTTAGTGACCTGATATTCTGCTGCTTCTATAATTAATCAGTGACCTCGTTATGAGTTTTACTGTGTCATGACTAGTGAGTAGTATTTTGTTTGACCAACTTTTGTAAAACTAGAAGTGCTTATTTTTACGAAAAGAAGTATTTAATTCGAATAGTTAAGGTGCTTGATCAAGTTTCCGAAAAGAAATAAGTTCTTTTGAGTAGTGGCAGAAGTTTCTTTTTTCTTTTGGTGCGGTAAGAAACTGAAAAATGTAGGGGTTGGCCTGGTGGCAATTGACTTGAGCCTTGGGGTTTGCTCCCTTTCAAGGTTTCAAGTTCGAAACCCACTGGGTGCAAACAATTTTTAAGGGTCATCGGACCGGGTAAAACCTGAATTAACCGTGGTGCACTTGCGGGAAACTCCTTGCCGAGGGCCTTGTGCACCCTCGGGATTAGTCAGGCCTCTTAGAGACTTGGGCACCCGATGCAAATATAAAAAAAAGAAACTGAAAATATAGAAAAAAGAAACTGAAAAATGTAGCTTCTTCTTGAAAGCATAAGCAAAAGCCGGAGAAGTTATTTTTAGGGAAAAGGGTCAAATTTGTCCTCTATTACAAGGAAAAAAGGATCAAGTTTACGCTCTGTTATACTATCAGTCTAAAAATACCCTTAATGACAAGTGGCTTATCTGTTAGAGCTGTCCAAGGTGGACATCCAATCCCATGTGGCACTCACATCTTGGTGAGGTGAACACCACGTGGTAGCCACCTCATCACCCAAATCCAATTTACCTTCTCATCTTCATTTCTTCTTACACTATTAGCACCTCCTCCCTCTCTACCACCACCTCTCCACCATCAATATGTGATTTTTGATGAATAAAATATTTATCTTAGAAATCAGCCCAGTAATGAATTTCTTTGCAAAGTTTCATAAGGGCCTGCGATGATTTATTCTTCTTCAAGCAAATTTCGAAGGATTGAAACTACAATTGTAAGCCTTTAGAGTGCAAATATTACACCTTATTTTTTGTGGAGCTTGATGGGTGCGGAAGGAAATGAAGCGTACGATGATTAAGCTTCTTTTGGTTCTAAAGATGGATTTTTGGCCTTATTATCTTAAATAGATAGATCCTGGATTTGATATGGCAGTCATGATCCCCTTATCGCCGGGATTCTTTTTTCTTCTCCCATTGTCTAGAAGGTCTCATTCAACTGGATTAACACGTGACCACTTGGTCAATTGGTTACGCCGAATCCTGATAATCACATTGTATGTGCTACTTTTGAATCTTGAAGCAAATAATTCTTTACTGTGGTAATACTGCAGAAATTACTTTGGCCAAGTTTTGGTGGGAGAAGTAGAGGGAGGGGGTTAAATGGGTTGGGGTGATGAGGTGGTATGCCACATAGTGTCCGCCTCACCAAGGTGTCAGTGCCACGTGGGATTGAGCGTCAAACTTGGACAATAACGGAGGAGGGATATATTTGAACCACTTGTGTAAGGTAGGGGTATTTTCTGACCAATAGTATAACAGAGGGTAAATTTGATCATTTTTATAGTAGAGCGGCAAATTTGACCCTTTTCCATATATAACTTCCAAGGCGAAAATATGTGAAAATGTTTGGTTTATGTTTAGTCAACAATGGCATGCTGAAAATGTTTTTTATGTTTAGTCAACAATGGCATGCCAATTAGAAGAGTTGGTGGAAACAGTTAGCATGAATGCTAGGCAGAAGCTTCCTCTTTTGATGCGACGCATGGCATCAAGAGAAGGTCCTTACCTCTATAAATAGATGCACTCCTTTATTTGTAGAAACCATCCAAAAAACAATACAATACATTGTAGTGAGTAGATAGTTAAGAGAGAAATTCACTTAAGTGTAATTGGGAAATCTCTCGTTCCATTGTAAATAGTAGAAAGGCAATTGTTCTCTGGTGGACGTAGGATTATTTTGATCCGAACCACGTTGAATCTTGTGTTCTTTCTTTTACGTTTTCGCTAACAATTGGTATCAGAGCGACAAGATTTATAACGATCCAAGGAGGAAGAACAAGCAAAGATGAGTTCCATGAAGTTTGAAATTGATAGATTCAGTGGACGCAACAACTTCTATAGCTGGAAGATCCAGATGATGGCGTTAATGCGGAGGGAAGGTTCAATCCATGCTATTGACGGAAAGTATCCTAAGGATATATCGGCTCCCGATAAGGAGAAGATTGAAGGGGATGCATCAAGTGCAATCCAACTACCCCTTGCACCTAACGTAATTTGTGAAGTGAGTACATGTACCGAAGAGACGACCAAACAGTTATGGAAAAAGCTAGAAGGGTTATACCAAGATCGATCAGTGACAAGAAATATGTTGTTACAACGACGTCTTCACACATTTTAGATAGGGTCAGGTACTTCGTTACAAGATCATTTAAATGCGTTTAATAAACTTATCATGGACTTGCAGATTGCAGGAATTAAAAGGGGGAGGAGACGCTTGCATGTGCTTTGCTATTTTCATTGACTTCAGGATATCGTGATATTGAGAATTCAATGATGTATAGCAAGGAGCCTATCAAGCTTGAGCAAGTGCGGCAAGCACTTAACTCTAGTGATGTGCGGAGACACATCGAAGGAGACAGAGATGACCAGGCAAGTGGGCTCTTTGTGAGAGGCCGGACTAGCCAACAGGGAAAGAGCAAATCAAAGTACATATCAAAGTCTCGTGTGAATAAGAAGAATACATAGTGTTGGGGTTGTGGCAAGAAGGGGCACTTTGAACGAGATTGCCCAATGTCAAAGTCCAAGGAAAAGGCGAGTGCATCTACATTTGAACAGGTACATGATTTTGATAATGATTATGTACTAACAACATCGTGTAATAATAGTAATCATGGAAACAAATGGGTGTTAGACTCTGCTTGTACTTTGCATATGACATTCCGAAAAGACTGGTTTAACAGATATGAGAAAAGTAGAGGAACCATAGTAATGGGCAATAATGCAACTTGTGCAATAGTTGGCATTGGCTCAGTTCGAGTTCGCTGCAATGATGGAGTCGTGAGGACTATTACACAAGTCCGTCATGTTCCTCATATGAAGAAAGAATTTGATCTCCTTGGGTACTCTGGATGAACAAGGCTACAAGTACATGGGCGAAGCAGGAACTATGAAGGTAGACTAAAGATTCTTCAGTCATGCTGAAAGGCAAGCTGGAGAATGGCCTTTACACATTGGCCGGAAGCACTATTGTTGGCTCTGCAAATGCATCTACAGTGCAGTTATCTAATGATGACAAGTCGAGACTATGGCACATGAGACTGGGTCATATGAGTGCACGTGGACGGGAGATTTTGAGCAATCGTAACCTTTTGGAAGGTGAGAAGATCAGCATACTTGACTTCCCTGAGAAGATCAGTACACTTGACTTCTGTGTTGCGTTCTAGGGAAGTAGAATAAGGTCAGCTTCAACACTGGTAAACAGAAGACAAGAGGAGTGCTAGACTACATCCATTCAAATTTATGTGGTCCCTCTAAACTTCCATCAAAGGGCGGAAAGAGGTATCTTCTCACTTTTATTGATGATTTCTCACGAAAGGTTTGGGTGCATTTTTTGAAGGCAAAAAGTGATGCTTTTGAAGCATTTAAAGAGGGGAAGATTTAGGTTGAAAATCAAATGGAGCGGAAAAATCAAGTATCTTCGCACATACAATGGCTTGGAGTTTTGCAATGAAGAGTTTAATGAATTATGCAAAGTTTATGGGATTTCAAGACATGGACTGTCAGACATACCCCACAGCAGAATGGAGTTGCCGAGAGAATGACCAGAACGCTTCTTGAAAAGGCTCGTTGTATGCTCATACAAGCCAAAACGTCCAAAGTATTTTGGGCTGAAGCAGTTCACACTGCCAGCTCATATTGTCAGTCAATCTCCAGCATCCAGCATCGACAATTGACTTAAGACTCCGAATGAGGCATGGTCAGGTGAACCCTCTAACTATTCATACTTACGAGTATTTGGGTGTCCAACTTATTATCACGTTAATGAAGGAAAGCTTGAACCAAGGGCTAAGAAGGCCATATTCGCAGGGTATATGGACGGAGTAAAAGGATACAAACTTTGGTGTTTGTAATTTATAGTTAGTAGAGATGTCACCTTCGATGAATCCTCTATACTTGATCCCCGTAAAGATTCTGTGGAGTTTTCAGGAAACAAGAAAAACGAGCAGGTGGAGCCTCTAGTGGAGCTTGCCATGGAAAAGGATCAAGAGACTCCGGTTAAAGATGAGTCAGAAGATGTAGACCTTGAAGAACTTGCTGTCAATGAACTATACACAATTGCGAAGGGGTGGGAGAAGAGGCAGACACGAGAACCGGTACGCCTTATAAATCAAGAAAACTTGATTGCATATGCATTCGTAGCTGCACAAGAAGAGATTAAGGATGTGGAAATATTGAAGCAACTTCTTGCAAGGATGCTGCACAATGGCGGTTAGCCTTAACGGAAGAGATGGATTCTCTTCACAAGAATCAGACATGGGTCTTAGTAAAAAGACAAAAAGGGGAAGAGGACAGTTGGATGCAAGTGGATCTACAGATAGAAAGAGGGAATTCCTGAACTGAAGTTGCTAGGTTTAAGGCGAGATTGGTTGCAAAAGGTTTCAGTCAGAAGGAGGGAATTGACTACAATGAAATTTTCTCTCCGGTCGTGAAGCATAGCTCAATTCACGTGCTACTAGCATTGGTTGCACAATTTGACTTGGAGCTTCAACAACTTGATGTCAAAACTGCTTTCTTACATGGTGATCTAGAAGAGACAATCTATATGGATCAACCTGAAGGTTTCCTAGTTGGGGAAAAAAAGATCATGTATGCCAACTAAAGAAGTCTTTATATGGTTTGAAGCAATCCCATAGACAGTGGTACAAAAGGTTTGATGCATTCATGACTACACATGAATCTCAATGAGTGCATTTGATAGCTGCGTGTATCATAATAAGATGTCTGGTAACTCAATGATTTATTTATTGTTGTATGTTGATGATATGCTTATTGCTGCTAACAACATTACAGAGATAAATGTTTTGAAGAGGGATTTAGGAGTTGCAAAGAAAATTCTTGGTATGGAAATTTCAAGAGAAGACGGTGTTGTACATCTTTCTCAGAAGAGGTATATTGAAAGGATTCTCGAGAGATTCAATATGCATACGTGCAAGCCTAAGTACACCATTAGCTCGTCCAAGGATGAGATGGAGCATATGTCAAAGATTCCTTATGCTAGTGCAGTTGGTAGCATTATGTATGCTATGGTATGCACACGTCCAGATATTGTTCAGTCTGTAAGTGTGGTAAGTAGGTACATGTCCAACCCAGAAAAGAGGCATTGGGAAGCTGTCAAGTGGATATTGAGATATCTAAAAGGAGCTTCTGATGTTGGTCTGACCTTCCGAAAAAAGGGTGGAGGTATTTCAATTCTCGGTTATGTGGATTTTGACTATGCAGGAGATCTTAATAGAAGAAGGTCCACAACTGGATACATCTTTACCCTCGTTGGCAGTGTCGTTAGTTGGAAGTCGACTTTGCTGTCGATTGTTGCTTTATCTACGATAGAAGCAGAATACATGGTAGCAGCGGATGCGATGAAGGAAGCTATCTGGTTGAAAGGTTTAGTAGCGGAATTGAGTTTGGTTCAGCTGGAATCAACTCTTAGATGTGATAATCAGAGTGCTATTCATCTAATGAAAAATCAGTAATTTCATGAGCGCACTAAACACATTGATGTCAGATATCATTTTATTCGAGATGTTGTTGAAGAAGGAACTATCAAGGTCGTGAAAGTTATCACAAACGATAATGCTGCAGATATGTTGACCAAGATAGTCCCGCTCGCTAAGTTTGCACACTGCAAAGACTTGGCGGGGGTGTGCATCAACTGATGCAACTCCGAAGAGAACAATTGTTAGGTGGATGTGGTATGTTCAACCATGGTTTGATTCTTCTTGTTTCTTTCTTACAATGGGATTGCCCAGTAAGCTTAGAAGTTTTGGCCAGAGTTGTTCACACGCACGCTCGAAGCGCAAACTAAGGTGGAGATTGAAAATGTTGGTTTATGTTTAGTCAACAATGACATGCTAAAAATGTTGGTTTATGTTTAGTCAACAATGCCATGCCAATTGGAAGAGTTGGTGGAAAGAGTTAGCATGAATGCTAGGGGGAAGCTTCCTCTTTTGATGTCACCCATGATATCAAGAAGAGGTAGTTTGATCTCACCAATAACATCAAGAGGAGGTCCTTACCTCTATAAATAGATGCACTCCTTCATTTGTTGAAACCATCCAAAAAACTATACAATACATTATAGTGAGTAGAGAATTAAGAGAGAAATTCTTTGTAATTGGGAAATCTCCCATTCCGTTGTAAATAAGAGAAAGGCACTTGTTCTCTAGTGGACGTATGATTATTTTGATCCGAACCATGTTAAATCTTGTATTATTTCTTTTACGTTTCCGCTAACAATATGCTTACCAAAAATGTATATTTATCAAGCTTTCTCATAGTGCAGACAAAGAATTATGCATTGTTGACAATACATCTTTGGTCAAAGACTGATAAACCTGCTCTCTCTCTCGTGGTTTTTTCTTTACACGGTAAAAATGGACTTAAGAATCTTATTTAAAATCTCTCATAATAAATAGTTAAAATCATTAATATATTTAAATTATGATAATTTTTAAGTATATCTTTACATGCTTATTTATGTAAGTAGCAGAGATGATAAGATTAGGAATGAAGTTATTCGAGAGAGGGTGGTGTGGCGCCCATGGAGGACAAGATACGGGAAGCACGACTCGGATGGTTCGGGCACAAGAGCAATGATGCACGGGTGAGAAGTTGTGTGCGACTAGCGGTGCTGGGCATGAGGAGAGGTGTGGCGCCCACGGAGGACAAGATACGGGAAGCACAACTCAGATGGTTCGGGCACATTAGAGGAAGAGCACTGATGCACGGGTGAGAAGTTGTGAGCGACTAGCGGTGCTGGGCATGAGGAGGGATAGAGGAAGACCTAAGCAGTATTGGATAGAAGTGATCAGACAGGACATGACGCGATTTAGGATTACTGAGGACATGACCCTCGACAGGGGATTGTCGAGGTCGAGCATTAAGGTTTTAGGTTAGGGGGAAGTTGGGAATATTTCTAAAGCGCGCTAGAGTGATACTAGACAGTTAGTAGTTAGGCTTAGGATGCTGCGGATCAGCTACTGATGCAAGGCTTTATATTATACTCCCTCCGTTTCAATTTATGTGAACCTATTTCCTTTTTGGTCCGTGCCAAAAAGAATGACCCCTTTCCTTATTTGGAAACAATTTACCTTTATGCAATGATTTATGTCCACACAAAATAAAGGTGCCTCATTTTACACCACAAGATCAAAAGTCTTCTCTCTTTTCTTAAACTCCGTGCCCAGTCAAATGGGTTCACATAAATTGAAACGGAGGGAGTAGATATTAGTATACTTTCCTCTTTCTCGTATTTCTTATATTCCATATATTGTTGTTATTTTATTATTTATGTTATTTTATGTTATGTTCTGTATTTTATGTTATTTATTACGAGTCTATTGCTAGTACTAATATATCCCCACTTGTTTCTGTCACCTGTTTCCTTCTTGAACCGGCCTGGAAACAGCCTCTTCTGCCCCTCAGGTAGGGGTAAGGTCTGCGTACACATTACCCTACCCAGACCCCATTTGTGGGAATACACTGGGTTGTTGTTGTGTTTTACATGCTTTTTTATACAATTTGGTGCTCAAAAGCACTATTTTGAAAGATTGGCCAAACACAAGCCGTTTTATACTATTAACAAAAGCTCTTCTCAAATGATATGGGTAAGCATAATTGCAACCCGAAAGTCCCTTTTTTTTTTCTTTTCCAAAAACTCGATTTGAAAAAATGTACTCAGAATAAGTAGATTTTGGAAGCTTGGGCAATCATGCTCGTAGTACTCAATTTTTCAAGTATAAATGCAGGGTTTGGCTCAACTCTACGGCAGGGAAATATTACTCACCATGAATATATTCAGGTAAATTTTTACCAGCCGTTCTGTGTTTGAATGTATATATGATGGCAGTGCCTAAACTAAGATCATACAGGTCGGCAAGGGACGAGATGTCGGACTCAACCAGATTGCATTATTTGAAGGCAAAGTTGCTGGTGGTAATGGTGAACAAGTTCTCAGTAGAGATGTTTACAGGCTCGGCCAGCTCTTTGATTTCTTTAGAATGTTATCATTCTACTTTACAACTGTCGGATTCTACTTCTGCACAATGGTATAATTTCACATTCTGACCCCTTGTGTTAGTTGTGATCTCCTTAAGCTTTAGCTATAATATGGGTTGTGCTTTGTATGCTTATTGTAGCTTTCAACTGCCAGGTATATGGTGATATTTCTGACAGATCCTTTTAAACTTTTGTGCAGTTGACAGTGCTAAGTGTTTATGCTTTTCTCTATGGCAAGGCATATCTGGTAAATTCTCAGACAATTTTTTTGCTTTTGGGTACTTTGGGTATCAGTTATAACTCCAGATGCTTAAGCTATTACAGATAGTGTGTACAGTTTGACCTTTCAAAGTAACTAGTAAGTTAGGATTGCTCATTTAGTTGACCTATTTCTTTGCACCAGTGTTATTCTCATGGTGCAGTTAGCATTTCGATAATTCTATGTGCAAGCAAACTTCTGCTTCCAAATTGTGTGGATTCTGTGGAAAGATTCTGCACGTGACTCGCAATTCAGTTTCCATTCACACCTTTTTGATTTGTCAATGTTATTCTTTGCGTGCTGTTTGTCAGACTATTCAAGAACTATATGTTATATTCATGGCCTGCCTCTTTTTGAATATCTGCAATTTGTTTTCAGGCGTTATCTGGTGTTGGTGCCACTATTGCGGATAGAGCTGATATATTAGACAATGATGCACTCAGTGCTGCTCTCAATGCACAATTTCTTTTTCAGATTGGTGTCTTTACAGCGGTTCCTATGATTCTGGGTTTCATTCTGGAACAAGGTTTCCTAAGGGTATGTTTCTTAGGTCCTTCTCATAGTTTGATCTGTTGTGCTAAAGAAGTTCTGTTCTTTTACCAAATATGATTGACTAATAATTGAGCAATTACTTGAATTGCTTACAAAATCTTAATTGAGCGACCAATGAGTGTGTTTTTCTTATCCTTGAGAAATGATGCTTATATTTTCGCCTTTTGAGCTTCTTGTCAACAACAACCCAGTATAATCCCACTTAGTGGGTTTTGGGAAGGGTAGTGTGTGCGCACACCTTACCCCTACCTGGGGTAGGGAGGCTGTTTCCAAATAGACCCCGGCATCCTTCCCTCCAAGAACTTCCCACCTTGCTTATGGGGAGACTTGAACTCACAACCTCTTGGTTGGAGGTGGCGGTTGCTTACCATCAGAGCAACCCTTCTTGTCTTTTGAGCTTCTTCTCAATCTTTTGGAAATAATTTCTCAGTTTTCTGCACCTACTTTACCTTCCTAGCTGTAGCTTTAGATTGTAGTATCTTTCGTGTTAGCAATCCTCACAAAAGATATACAGTTTGGACAACTTTTGAAAAAAATTATTTTGAAAAAGAAGTGTGCGAAAAAAGAATGTGTTTTGTTAGCTGTATTAAGATACTTGTTCTTTGAAGAAACACTGTCAAACCATTTCTTCACATAACTGTTTTTTTTCCAAACAAGCTTCTTGAAGATATAAACAGACAATGTCTCATGCTCTATGTTGCCCGACTCTCCAAAATGCTGCCGCACACGTGCCGGATCCTTAAAAAAAAAACTATTTTGGAGGATCCGACATACACCCGGATACATTGTTGAAAAGTCCGAGCAACATAGTTCATGCTAAAACTTTTTGCAATAGCTCCAAAAAGATTCCCGGAGAACGCCACTGATCTCTATGGAGAACTCATCAAATGCTTTGCTACTTTATTTTTGGGCGGTCTATCACATAGTGCTTTTTCTTTTTCATGGTGCATAACCTTCTTGTTTGGCCTCTAATTGCCTGTCTATTCTCTGGTTTGACCGTCACCATTTTTGTCGCTGCAGGCTGTTGTTAGTTTTGTCACTATGCAGTTTCAGCTTTGCACTGTCTTCTTCACGTTCTCTCTGGGCACTAGGACACATTACTTTGGTCGGACTATCCTCCATGGTGGTGCAAAAGTAGGTCCATCTCCTCGCTACTCAAATATTCTTATATCTTGGCATAGAACTAATCAGAAAATCTTTTTCTTAACAGTATCATGCAACTGGTAGGGGATTTGTCGTTAAACATATCAAGTTTACTGAGAATTACAGGCTCTACTCCCGCAGTCATTTCGTAAAGGGGTCTCTCTCTCTCTCTCTCTCTCTCTCTCTCTCTCTCTCTCTCTCTCTCTTTTTCTGTGTGTGTGTGTGTGTGTGTCAGTGTGAATGCATGCACACACATGTACGCACATCAATGTGGTCATTTTGTCATAGCTCTTTTCTGTTCTTGTGGGAATATCAAATAGTTTACCAATCATTGACCTTCTTCAGCATGGAAATTGTGCTTCTGTTGGTGGTTTATGCTGCTTATGGCTACAACGATGGTGCTTTATCCTACATACTTCTCACTGTTAGCAGCTGGTTCTTGGCTGTTTCTTGGCTTTTTGCTCCATATTTGTTTAATCCAGCGGGATTTGAATGGCAGAAGTAAGTAATGCTTTATTACGTTTGGACGTTCATATTTTTTACTTGTTTCTTGTCATCATTCTTGTGTTCCTCTATAGGACAGTGGAAGACTTCCGTGACTGGACCAACTGGCTCCTTTATAGAGGTGGAATTGGTGTTAAAGGGGAAGAAAGTTGGGAAGCCTGGTGGGATGAGGAACTGGTATGAGCTCTACTTTGATAAGAATGTGGTTATTGACCTTCACTATTGATCTCCATCAGTTTACTAATGAGAATAAAAAAAGGGATAATCAATTCTGAGCCTGAGAAATTGTGTGGTTTTGTGCTAAACTACTGACATAGATACTTTAAAATGGGTCGTCACCACATACGTCAAGTTCCTCTTGGTGTTGAATTCAACTGATGAGTCAATTTCGCTGTCATAACATCTTTTCTAGTTCATCCCAAAAGTTACAAAAAATGCTAGTGCTTTCTACACTTTGTATTGGTTCATTATGAATTGGTGAAAATGTAGGGGTACACAACAGATTATAAGAAGTTCAAAGGGGTGGAGTTTTGTCGTTACTCTTCTTTTTCATTTTATATTTTTTGCTTTTATTACTTACCGGAAAACTTACTTACAGTGGATTGATACACTCCCTCTTTGTGATCATATTTATGTGTGCCTTTCTTGCTTTTAGCCCTGCATATGGATTATCAGAATTAGATGTTGGGATGCTTATAATGTATAAGCGTATTGTATATCTACTCGAGACATGTGAGCTAAGCTACACTTCTGAATTAGTTACTACAAGCAGGTTTTATATATTGTTTATGTGAATTCTCCTTTATAATTTCTTCCATATGAGATGAGTGCATTAACTATGCTTCTTTCCTTAACTGTTGATGTGTATCTGCTTTAGAGTCTATTGACAATTCCTGATTTCACTTATATTCTTCTAAAAGAATTTGACGTCACCTTTGTGTTGTTTGACAGGCTCATATTCGAACCTTTGGAGGGAGGGTGATGGAGACCATTCTTAGCTTACGATTTTTTATATTCCAATATGGCATTGTCTACAAGCTAGATGTTCAGGGAACAAATACCTCTTTAACGGTACTATTGTTACTCTTTATCTAACTTTTCTCCTTTCTTTGCTACACTTTTTTTTTTTGAGAAGGTAAAGTGTCCAGTATATTCAAAAATCATCAGCACAAACTTTCTGCTGGAAGCCTAAATAGGCTATTACAACATGGAAAAGCAAAAATATAGTCCTTGTTTTTCTTACAAGGAACTCAAGACATCTAGGATTGAATCAGGATCCTCTACATATTCTGAGTTACACCAAAAACAAAAATGAAGAACGCTTCATATTAAATCTTTTGTAGAGAGTTGGTTTTATCTTCAAAGCATCTCAGGTTCCTTCCTTTCCAAATTGTCCATCAAATAGTTGCTGGGACAATTTTCCATCTGTTTTTGTCTGCAGTAAAGTCTATCTCTGTGTTCCAGCATAATAAAAGCTCAGAGGTTCTCCCTGGCATTACCCATCTAGCACCTCTGAGATTAATGAACAAATACCATAATTGGCTGGTCACTCTACAATGAAGAAACAGATAGCTGATTGTCTCAGCATCATTCCCACACAAATAACATCTTGAAACAATTGTTATACTCCTCTTTCTTAGATTATCCTGCGTGAGGACAGCCTCCCCAATTACCAACCAGGTAAAACATGCCACTTTATAAGGCACTTTTACTTTCCATGTGTTTCCAAGGCCATAAACTGAGTTGAGATCCCTCCCGGTACAAATCTTTGTATGCTGAGCTGACTGAATACATCCCATTACTATGTTTTTGCCATCTGAGTGTATCTTCTCCCTCCGTCCACTACATTTGCTACACATTTCCTGTTAATATTGTTCCATATCTGTCTTAAAAGACTCGATAAATGATGTTCTCTTTTTATTGCCATTTTTTGAAGCCTACGTGCCTGGTTTTTATCAAATTGTAAAATGTTCAGTATGCACAGGTAGAATTTGTATCTACCACGTGCTTGAAGAACCCATGTCAGTTAACCGAAGTTTCTATCCATGAACTTTGATGTTGTGAGGAAACAAGTTTTTCTACCACTCAATTGGTGATGAGTGAACAAAGTTCTTTGTTAGGTCTTACAAACTTAAGCACAAGATGCGTATCTAATGAAGTATATAGATTCATCTGTGAACCACATACAGTTGATTAGAGGTCGTAGTAGTGAGGTATGCTGAGGTGGAGAAAACTTGGTTCTTGACGTTACCCTCTGCCACGTTTGCTCTCGGTGTTCTGTCTTCATGTACAATCAATTTTGATATGACAAGTATTAACTGTCTATTGAGTGATGGCGGACTGCTGGTCCTTGTGTCTTTATTGTTTCTCAGGTGTATGGTTTTTCATGGATTGCGTTTGCTGTCATCTTAGTCCTCTTCAAGGTTTGAGCCAAATTTGTAATCTGTTTTTGTTTCTAAAATTGAGTTTGAGGATATTCAAATGAGATCTATTATTTTGGGATGCCACAGGTGTTCACTTTCAGCCAGAAAATATCAGTTAATTTTCAGTTGCTGCTGCGTTTCATCCAAGGCCTATCGTTTTTGCTTGCCGTTGCTGGTTTAGCAGCTGCGATTGTAGTTACCGATCTTACTGTCACGGATGTTTTCGCATGCATCTTAGCATTCATACCCACTGGCTGGGGAATTCTCTCGGTAGGTCGTCTTTTGCTCCACTATATTGATGATAGTTTGCGTGCATGTTTGTTAGAGAGGTAAATCACTGATATTAGAATTTCATCTCTTACTGTCAAATAAGCAAACAAATTTCAAAATCTAATGCCACACAGCAGTAGTAACTTGCCCTTGGTTTCAGTTGACCGGTCAAGAGCATAGTGTGGTATATTTGTGTGTTTGTCAAAGTGTAGGGCATAGTATTTTTATTTTCTTTTGTTCTCTCTTGGTGGGAGTTTTCAGAAAAAGCCTCTCGAGGTCTGCATACGCATTACCCTCCTCCCCATCCTCCCCAGACTTCGCTTGTGGGATTGCACTGGGTGTGTGTTGTTCTCTTGGTGGGAGTTTCCCAATGGCTTTTGTTAATGCTGTTGCTGTAGTTTCATCCTTGGGATTTCCCATCACTCCCCTCCAACCCTCCCCGCCTCACCCCCAAGAAAAAAAAAGATGGGAAGAAACCCATTCGCTCTCTTGAAGGAACTTCCTTAAAAGTTAAAAGTAGGATAAAGTCAAGCTTCCCTGCCAAGTGGTAAACAATATCCATTGATGTTCACTGAGAACAGGACATTATACCTTGTATACAAATCTTGTTTTTGATTGTTCACATCTTTTTTATCCCTCCTTCTGGACTGTATTAATTTCCGGCAAATGCGTGTTTCATCATTTGACAGATTGCTACAGCATGGAAGCCTCTAATCAAGAAAATGGGTATGTGGAAGTCTTTCCGTTCAGTTGCTCGTTTGTACGATGCTGGTATGGGGATGCTCATCTTCATCCCAATTGCCTTGTTTTCTTGGTTTCCCTTCATTTCAACATTTCAAACCCGGCTTATGTTCAACCAAGCGTTCAGTCGAGGGCTGGAGATATCTCTCATCCTTGCTGGAAACAATCCGAACACCGGTTTATAATATCTCATATTCCTCTGATCTTGTATAGAGAAGAGTAGTTCTTACTGTTAGGAGTTTTTGTTAGAGTAAGTTATTATTGAGCTGCGTCTTTTGTTCTTTTACATACGTTGTAAAGTTATTGTGTATAGTTTTCAGATATGTTTAGCTATGCCAGATAAGTGATATTAGATAATGGTCTAGGATTTTGTCATTGACTATTTTTGGCATAGTAATCTATTATATAGTGAGTAACAGATTCCCCCCTGCGATGATTATTGCACATTTATGAGCAGCGGGATTTTTCTTGCTTTACAGTTATCTGTTTTCACCGAACAGTAATATGAAATTGGATTTGTTTGAAGATTAGTAGTAGCATGATATTCTTCGGATTTGAGCAGAATGGAAATAACTTTTGGATCACAAACTTAATGTAGACTGGTCGAATTCTCCAGCAATATCAAATTTACAACTTAAGGTGGAAGGTAATAAAGCAGAATAGGGCATTTTGCACTAATCAATTTGATTACCGCTAAGTCACGATAACAACTTATTCATTACACTCTGCACTAATAAATTTGCAAGGAATCGAGACATGGCAGCAAGGCCTAACTTTTTTTTTTTTTGGGTGCTCAATAAGGTAAAATTCAACAAAATGACTAATGATATAATATAATTAAAAATGCTAGTTAAAGATTTAGTTTGACTACCCACAACAGCAACAACTATGCTTTTGTTCCAAACAAATTGGGATGGGTTATATGAGTCGTGACTTTTTATTTAAGCGTAACTTATATTTTCATCATACCAATTAAAAATATGACTTTTCATTTAAGCTTAACTTATATTATTTATCATAACAATTGAAAATTAATACTTCCTCCGGTTCATTATAAATGATTTTTTGACTGTTTTTTGTGTTTCACAATATTTGATTTTTTCCAAATATCAAGAAGGAATTAATTTCTTCTTTCCAAAGTTACCCTTGGTGTAAAGAGCTTAAGAGTAATTTTTTATATTTCCAATGAGCAAATTAAGGTTAATATAGTCAATTTTATTAATAAGTAATGTTAAAAAGTGAATTCCTTAAAATATGTTTGAAAAGAGCCAAAAAAATTAACTTAAAGTGGACTGGAGGAAGTAGTAAATATTAACCAAATATTTATAAATAATTTTTTTGACTCCCAAAACAATTTTAAGATAGAGTTTATTACTCCTATATAGAGGGGTTGGTGGGGGGTGGGTGGGTGGGGGGCGTATAGAGTTAAGCTTGTGAAACTTCATTGAAGTCATTTTGTCATATTTATGTCTGGTTGGACTTCCTTGTAATAAGAGAATCGTTTTCTATTTTATAACCACGTGGCATTTATCCAAATAGTCCTCTATCACCAGGAAATCTTAACCGTCCATCATCTTCCTAACACCCTATATATACCCTCCCACCTTTTATTTCCTACTTCCTCACCACATCATCTAAACACGATATTAATAATCTCTATAATTGAAGAATCCAAAAGAAAAAATCTCAACAAAATTAATCCTCAAATTTCTAAAAATATTCTAAATTTGTTCCCATGATATAAATAATTCAGAAAAAAATCTATAGATCTCTATAATTTTTTCTGAATTATTTCGACTTTAGTTTTCGTTTTTTTGAATTTTTAATTAATAATTTTGAAAGGTGAGGGTTTGGATTATTTTGTCGTTGGTTTAGCGGTTTTTATACCTTTTGGGGATTTTGAGGTTCTGATTTTGATCTTCAGTTTGGTTTTCTAGGGTTAGGATTTTGATTTTGGTCGATTATGAACGAAAAAGGATTGATGATGAATCAACAACAACAACAGGTGATGATGAGTGTGAGTCAATCTCAGATCATGAATCCACATCTTCAACAACAACTGGCAATCATTAATCAAATTGATTAATTTGAATTTGCTTCTTATTATATGAATACTGCGTCGTTTAGATTAGTTATATGCACTAATAGTGTAATGAAATTTATGCCGTCAGTATTATTTGTTGAAGGTTACCAATGAATGCTATTAGATAGAGTGTACTTGCAATTACCTAATTGTGTAAATATTTTATACACCATCATTGCGCACAACTTAAAAATGAATTTTGTACACCATTAGTGTTACTTACCATTTATTAAAGATTAGCCAATCATCAACAATACACAGACATTACCCTTAGCTAAAGAGGTTGTTTTAGCTCAAGTAAAGCATAATCATTCATGAAAATTCCAGCATTAAATAGAGTTCTATTAAATAAATTATCTGCAATTACCTGATTGTGTAAATATTTTATTACATCGGCAGTGCACAGCAAAACTCAATCTAAAACCCTCAGTTTCATTCACAGATGCAACAGCAGCAACCATCAATGATGAATCGGAGTTATGGGATTTGGCCGCCGACAATGACAATTGATTAGATGAAGTTTCAGAACCCTAATGTTATGAAGGGCCACGGATTTGTTGCTGGAGGAAAGCAGTCGAAAAACTTAGGACCTAGGAACAATTGGAAGGGTAAAAAGGGAAATAAGAATGATAAGAGGATGGATAGTGAGAGGAGAAAAGAAAAGGCTATAATGGCTTCTGGGTATCTGAATGGTGATGGAAATGTTGGAGGATTTGGCGGTGGATATAAGCCACCAACACAATGAATTGCAAAATCAGAATAGGCTAAAGGCCAGGAGATTTTTCCCTAAGAAGAAATTTTATCATAATAATAATAACAATAATATGGGTGCCCCTTTTGCTCCCAAGAACACGACGTCATTTATTATTAGGGCAAAGAAGAGTGGTGGTATTGCCTCATTGGTGTCACCCTGTCCCGTGACTCCGGCAGTGTTGCCAACCCCAAATTTCTCTCCGTCGAGAGAGGTATTGGTGGATATGGCTAAGGAGGAGTGGGGGGTTGATGGGTATGGATCGATGAAGGGTTTGATTATATTGAGATCACCAGGAAATGAGATGGAATTGCACGAGGAATAAGAGGAAGAAGAGGCGGGATGATCAAGCGAGAGTGATGTGGAAGAACATGTGGAGGTAGAAAGGCGATTTGATCATGACTTGAGCCGGATTGAGATGATTTACCCGAATTCTAGTGGTGTGGAGTATAACAATGTTTTGGAGAACCGTGTGGATGATCAGGATTCACATATTGCTCAGTTGGAGGAAGAGAATTTGATATTGAAGGAGAGGTTGTTCTTGATGGAGAGAGAGTTTGGTGATTTGAAGAGGAGGCTGCAAAGTCTTGAGAGGCAGGGGTGTGGATTTGATGAGATTAATGAGGAGGTAGTGGAGAATGGGTCTGAGGAGAGTGAAAGCCATGGAGAGTCCGATTCTGCAGAACATAATGTGGAATTCCTTGAACAGAACATGGAAGGAGGAGAGAGGGATGTGAAAGCGGAGGAAGACAAGGCAAATGATGGGAATATTGAATCTGCACAGGAGGAGAAAGTGGAGGTACATGAAGAATGTAATCTTACTCTGCATGATGAACCTCCTATAAACGAAAGCATTGCACATGCTGGTATTAACTGTGAAAGAAACGAGGATGCAGATGTGAGGGATGAGAACAAGGTTGAGGTTACTCAAAGAAATAAAGATGATAAAAACAACATTG
The DNA here is from genome assembly GCA_032618575.1 of Nicotiana noctiflora. NCBI lineage: Eukaryota > Viridiplantae > Streptophyta > Magnoliopsida > Solanales > Solanaceae > Nicotiana > Nicotiana noctiflora. The sequence goes on from JASVEL010005943.1 coordinate 22,927, forward strand.
AGTCATCAGATAATGCATGCATAGGAGATGAAACTATGGAGGTGGCTTCTCTACCTGATGTTGAAGCTGTTGTGCAGACAAATACATAAGATGAAGAACCAGGAAATGAATGATCAGAGAAGAGTATTTACTATGGTGACTTGTCTAAGTTTACCTCACTATTGTAAGTCTCTTTTCTGTGAAGTTCTTTCGGGCAATGTGGCTGACATTTCATCTGGAGTTTGAGTACATAAACTTTAGCCTTCCATTAGGCAACATCTAGAGAAATAATGTTCTGTATGCTGTGATTGCAGACCTTCTACAAGTGCATAGGATGCAGCATTATTGCGTACTGTGTCGTTTTCTGGTCTCTCTTTTTTTTTTTAACAATATTTTCTTTTTTCCAAAATTATGTTTTTTGGAGCTGTTTGTAGGAAGTAAATCAGTTTTGAGTCTTCCTCAGTACATCATATCAGACTGTAATAATTGTTGAAGTAACTTTGGAGCTTTTCATATAAACTGTTTCATATGCTGATAGTCATTCTGCATATCTTTAGCCTGGGCGTCGGGCAAAGATGTGTCTCTTCTGGGTAATTTCAACTGTGCAGCTTATGAATTTTTAAAGTGCGAGTTGCAGTGCTTGCGTATCAGTTTAAGTTTTGCAGGTCTGTGCTTCTTTGCTCGAGGAAGTCAACCATTACTTGCCTCCAAGACCTTGAGATGGTTGGGAGCTTCTCTCACAGGAGAATAGATTGTCTTTGCTGTAACGTAAATTTGCTGCATGTCTTAAACTTCTCTAAGTAGTTCCGATAAGAAAATACTTCTTTTTTGTAGTGTAATTACTGTTAATAGTTACACGAAATATTTGCTGTTTTCTAGCTCTCTAACTGACTACCACGAAGTTCTGTTTGAAAAGCAAGAAATCAATGATTAAAGCCCGTGGATAGTTAAGAGTGTTCTACGCAACTATATCTGGCCATTTGCTTCAGATTTGATGGTTAGAGTAGGTGACAAAATCAATGTACTTCAGCAGATTTCTGGGTTGGCTACAACGAAGTCCTGATGAAAAATCTGTGATTATCAAGATATCCATGTCTAAAGTTGGAGGTATGTCGAATCTATTTTTGTTTTAAGTTAATAATTTTTTTTTACTACAATGCTAAGTGTATAATTAGCATGTTTATGTGTTTCTAATTCTGTAGTGTAGTTCATTTACGTTCCTGTCTCAGGGGCATGGCCTCTTTGATGTGGTTGAACAAGATGGCGATGGCGATGGCGATGGCGATGGCGATGGCGATGGCGATGGCAATGGAGCGGGTGCGGGTGCGGGGCGGGGGCGAGGGTGGTGTGGGTTTGGGATTTTGCGGTTCCGGGGCAGGTTCGCGGGTGGGGATTTAAATTTTAATTTTAAGAGGCTGAAAATTTTTCATGAGCTTTATTAATGGAATTGGATGTTTCAGTTTTGTGAATTGCAACTTTAGTGGCACTTTTGTTTAGTTTGAGAAACTTTATATTCTCAAAATATCAAAACTGTCTGAAATTTGTATTTTGGTAGCTTTTAAAAGGTGAAATACATAAATGGCCCTTGAAGTTGTCCTCAACGGTCAAATAGACACCTCAACTGATCACTTTACTACTGAGACACTTCTAGTGACTATTAAGTGTATCAAATTAATACCTTACATTGACATGGCAAGTTATCGTGTATTTTAATTGCATTTGGGCGCGCGAGGTTTTATAGACTTTTTCTTTCTTATTTTAGAATTAAATTAAATTAAATTTTGGAAGTGGATCCCACATTAAATTATTTTTCTCACTAAATAATCTCTCAGCAATAATATTATCCTTTTCACCAAACATTTCAACAACTCCACCTTTTTAAGCTACAAACGGAACAATGGTCGGAAGTTTGGCCGGATCCTTCGTTGCTCAATTATTTTTCTAAATAATCTCTCAGCAATAATATTATCCTTTTCACCCAAAATTTCAGCAACTCCACCTCTTTAAGCTACAACCGGAACAATGGTCGGAAGTTTGGCCGGAGCCGTCGTTGCTCAATTATTATTTTTTTGAAGCACAAAAACAGAAAAATTCATTTCCAAAACAGCTCAATTCTTTAGTCCCCCAAGCCGATTCGCTCCTCCCGAGTCATCTTCACCGGTGACTTTGACGATGACCCCTTCTTGATTTGTCTTTTTCAGATCCATCATCAAGTTCCTTCACTACTTTGTTTCCTGGAGCAATCCTCTCATGAACCCAATCCAATATCATAACTCGCCCGCCTAGATCCTACGTTTGTTTGAGAAGATTCGAAATCTCGAAATCGAGGTTCACTTCCGGTGATCTTCAGTTAGAGAAAGGTATGACGATTAAGTTGATAGGGGTGGGGCAGAGCGCTGATTTTATGACGATTAAGTTGAGGGTTCTGTTATTTGGGAAGTTCAAAGGAAGAAGATAGATTAATGGTTCTGATTTTTGAAAGACAAAAGTGAATGGAAGAAAGAGAGTAAGTTGCTGGGGTGGGGGCAGCTAAGGAAGAAGCCTGCCATGTCTTTTTGTTGTTAAGTACACGTGTAAATATTTTCTTTTGTAAATTATACAGTGTCATTTCGTGATTGATTCGTTTGACATCTTAACTCACGCATATGGTCTGATGTACTCATGTGTTTATTTGATATACTTAATCGCCACTATAAGTGTCTAAGTGGTTAAGCGATCAGTTGAGGTGCCTGTTTGACCGTTGAGGACAACTTCAAGGGGCTATTTATGCATTTCGCCCTTTTAAAAAGCACATGAAAATTGGAATCCGGGATAATGTAATAATAAATGTTGTCAATGACTTTTCTCCAAATGTATATTTTCTCTTCAAATCAAATTAAATCATGTTGGTAATTGTAGTAACATTTCAAAGAAAATTAAATATGGGATTTTCGAGTCCGAGATTTTAAGTCACTTACAAATATTTTTTGAATCCGAGATTGAACAATTACAATTGCAAATTACTTAAACGTTTTTAAGTCAAGAACTTAGTACTGGTATGGAGAAAAATGAGTGGGGTAACCATTCAATTCAATAATAAAATCACTTATTACAAATTTAGCAAAACATAAAAGTATGACCAATTAGTAATTTCAAAACATAAACACATAAAAAACAAAAGATATTTTATTAAGCAAAAAACAAAAAATGCGGGTGCGGGGCAGGGCAGGTGAAAGCGGGTAGAGTGCGGTGCGGGTATATACGGGTTTAAATTCTATGCGGGGCGGATTTAAATTTCGTGGATCCAGATAGAACCTGCCCCGTACCCGCCCCGTCCCGCCCCGCCTGTCATTCCTATGAACAAGTGCTCAATTTGGTTAGGTCTTGGATTCTCTGAGAGATAAAAGACTCTTGTTGTGTCAAATGTTCTTATCCTCAATCATCTCTGCTCATGAAATGTACTACTTTTAAGCCAATAGCCGTGTAGAAACTTGAAACCCTATATTACACTGTCTGATATCTCATGGTCCAGTATAGTTGATAATCTATCTGAGTTTTTGTTGATGTTAGAGGAAATGCATTGCCAGTATAGCGTATTCTTAATGAAGTTTTGAGCAATTTCTGTGTTGTCAGATATTTTCTCAATCTTTATTGCAGTGCTAATATATTGTATTTGACCTTTTTTTTCTTTTTCTAAAATTGATACATGTAATTCTGGGGAGAATCAGTTGTTGTTGCTCGGACTCCCCGAAAATGTAGCCGGATATGTGTCGGATCCTCCAAAACTAGTGCATTTTTAAGAATCCGACACAGGTGCGGCTACATTTTGGAGAGTCCGCGCAACATAGGTTGCAGTTAGGGAAAAATCAGAAATAGCCAGATTTGCAACTGTTAATTGAAAAATTGTCATAGTTTCAAATTTAGTCACTTTTTTCTGTAAAGATATAATTTGAACAAAAACACCCTTAAATTTTTAAAAAAATTCCAACATAGTATATTAGGTGTTCGAATTTCACATATGAGATTTTATTATAATATACTGAAATTGCATAATATGCTGGAGTTCTAATATAATATGCGGGAAGTTTAAATGAAAGGAGTTCCATAATCTAGCATATTATACTGGAATTATTCATGCCGGAGTTTCAACATAATATGATGGAAGTTTATATGTAGGAAGAGAGGCGGCCTCAGGATTTGAAGGTCACTATGTACTTTTATAGTTTTTTAAAATTTGCTTTGTATATAGGATGCTACTATTAATATATCACTATATACACTTTACGGATGCTCCTGACCCTCTGGCTATGTCTTAGGTCTGCCCTTGCGAAGGAGCTCCATAATCCAGTATATTATGTTGAAACTTTTTGTGTTTAAGAAAAATTATAACTGTTTTTTAATGACTTTGTAAATACTGACTATTTATCAATTACTAGTTTTTTTTTTTTTTTTTTTTTTAACCCCTCCCAAATTAGGAGGATCTATAGTGTTTCCACACTTCCCCTCCACGGTGACTCGAACTCAGGACCTAACGGTCGTAGGTGGAGGTGCTTACCAACTGAGCAAGCCTCCTTATGTTTTCACTTGCGGCTACTGCTTAGGGCACCTCCTTATTCGGGTTTAACTTTAATGTTTGTTAAGATGCCTTGTGGATTTAATATTTCAATGTGTTTGAATAAGGCAGCCGCCAAAAAAAAAAAACAAAAAAGAAACGAAAAAGAGGAAAGTGCAAAAATGAAAGGAAGGGTACATAAGAGTTGAGGGGAAAAACAAAGAAGAAGAAAACGAGACAAGTTCAAAGCCACCTGTATCTATTGTGTTTTATCAAATTAACATTGCCATGTGGAGGATTTTTTTAATTTCTGATTTCCCATCCGATATTTGACACCTATATTGAAGCTCGATTAATTTGTACCGCGTAAGGTCTTATTCGGGGGAAAGCATTTTCTATCGAGAATTTTTTATATCCAGAATTCGAACTCGAGATCTAACAGTTCTATATGATTCACCACATCCTTTTAAAGATGGAGGAATACTTGCACTACTTAATATGATTAACTTTGTTAAGAAAAAGGATGGTGAATAGAATTTAGCATTCTACTTTGCGGGGAACATTTTTCCAGTTAAATGTGCATAAGGTAATAGAATATGAATTTGAATAAGATAAAGTGATTAGCTTTATTAAAGAAAAGGTGTTGGGAACATATCAACGGATCATTATCTCATATAAATAATAACCAACGTTACCGCGTTAAGCACGTTGTTGACCAAACGTACAAAAATGGTACTTAAAAAATTTAATTTAAGTTTTTTACGTGCTTGATTCTTTTTAACTATTATTTTTAAATTTTATGGCTTAAAAAAAATTTCATATTCTAAAGATTCGCTATCTCTTCGTGATTTTCCCCAATTAGGGGTATTCATGATTCGGTTTGGATCGGTTTTTTCCTAAAAAGAAACCAAACCAAGTAAGTCGATTTTTCAAATATTAGACCAAATCAAATCAAATAAATCGATTTTTCTGGATTCGATTTATGTTGGTTTTTCGATTTTTTCGGTTATTTATTGGTTTTTTCCTAAACATAATACAGATACTACCAAACACATATTCCGGCAATCACATTTTCAATGTAACCCTATCAAATCAATTGCCCTTTGAAAAATCTATTTTTACCAAAATATATTGATGATAATTGAATCAAATAATGATGAATATTTTAAGGACTCAACTAAAAATATGTTATTTTTAATACGAAAAGGATTCTTATACTAAACAAAAGAAAACTACCAATCAAATTAGAATGTAAAGGTAAAGAACTATATTAAAAGTGCAAACTATTAACATTTACCATAAGTTTTTGGTGTGTATATATATATATATATATATATATATATATATAATAAGTTTGAAATAACGACTACTATAGTCGGTTTGGTTCGATTTTTTCTGATTAAAATCAAAACCAAACAAAATTTGATTGGTTTTAAAATTTAAAACCAAAACTAAACCAAAAAGTATCGATTTTTTTACTCGGTTTGGTATGATTTTCGGTTTGATTCAATTTTTCGGGTTTTTATGAACACCCCTATCCCCAATATTTAAATCTATGCTCCTAATACATGGAGTATAAAACAAAATTATCTATCACCTACCTTTAGATATTACTCCCACTTTTCTAATTATTTTTAGCCTTGTTCGGATTTTTAGAGTCAAATTTTTTAAATTCAACCTAAAAATTCATATATTGAAAGTTTTTTAAAATAAAATTTATTTGTAAATCGTACTATTAAGTCACAATAAATTTTTTTAATTGGAAAATTCCCGAGGAAACCGGCAGCTGCTTCCTTTCGGTGAGCACTGGATAACCTGCTCATGATGTTATAACGTGCAAACTATATAGAAGATGTAAATCATACTAAGCACGTCTTGTGTGACGAGCTCTTACTAAAGAGACCATTGGTAGGAAAATCGATCGCGAATCTCAAATCAATTATTCAACCAACTCAGCCAAAACATATTAAAAATACTTTAAAAAAAACATAAAAAGATTACCGACAACAAAAACCTCTTTTGACTTTCTAAATCCGAACGATGTTGGACGGAGGGAGTATTAATAAGTCTTGTCTTAAACGTGTGTATTTATATATTAACAAGCTTATGATCACCTGTATAAATACCCTTTTATCGATCCCTTCACCAACCCAAAACTCAATTTTTCAAATACATATATTTTAAAAGAAAATGCCAGGAGTTTGGTTATCCAAGAATAGTGGGGTTATTCGTTGTGAAGAAGAGCAATCAATTGGGAGAAAAAGAAAGGTTTTGGTACATTTACCAACACAAGAAATTGTATCATCTTATAACTCTCTTGAGAGAATTCTCACTGATTTGGGATGGGAAAAGTACAATGATGGATGTGATTCTCACTTTTATCAATTCCATAAGAAAATTCCCACTCACTTATCAATCTTTCTTCCTAAGGACTTTGCCAAGTTTAACACAGTTCAAATGTACGACGTTGTCTTTAAAACCCGTCATATCTTTCACGTTCGTTATATGTAAACATCATGCAACAACCACAAACAATAACTATGCCTTAATCGAAGTCGATGTGATCAGCAGCGAATTAAGTTTTATGGTTGGGTCTTTAAGGTTTTTATGTTTGAACTCACTGTATTTTTAAAGTTACAAATTTATAACTATAATTTACTACTCCATCAGTTTCAATTTATGTGAACTTATTTGACTGGACACGGAGTTTAAGAAAAGAGAGAAGACTTTTGAACTTGTGGTGTAAAATGAGACACAAATATTTTGTGTGGCTATAAACAATAGCGAAGCCAGAATTTTTTTTAAAGGTGTTCAAACTTGAACTAAGTGAAAAAAATTCCCAATAAAGGGTGTTCAATATAATATTATATATCTCTAAAACCTAATATTTTACCTATACATACATTGTAATTTTTCGGTGAAGGGTGGTCAATTGACCACCCTTGAGGGAATGTAGCTTCGTCTATGGCTATAAATCATTGCATAAAGGTAAATTGTTTCCAAATAAGGAAATGGGTCATTCTTTTTTGCACGGACTAAAAAGGAAATAAGGCTCAATTATTTTAAAGCGAAATTTTTCTGTAATTTTTATGCATAAATTTATGCTCTGTATCTGCATTTGGAAGTGGATGTATAATAAAAGTTATAATTAATAAAAGTTAGTTTGTGTCTGTTCCTTTTTCACTTCATTCTGTAGTGGTTTGTCCCTATTAAAAGTCATTTCAATTACGTTACTTTACTGTATTACGCAGTGTTGGTGCTCTAACAAATTATGAACGCTCATAGAGAATTTTTCCTCTATCTCGTTATGTTAGTTTCTCCCCTCCCCTTTAGGATCTTCAAATAGATAAATTTTCTTCCCAAGTAGTGCTAAGAAGCAACACCGACTCTATAAAGTCAGAATCAGATCTTTCCTTCGTGAATAAATGCACCGATTCTTCCCACATGTATTTTTCTTTTATTTTTTTTATACATGTTGGTTTTTTGGCGTTTTAGGACAGTAAAATCGCAATTCAGGATGATTTTCAATTTTACGTGTGCTACCACGTCATCTTCATGAATTCAGAGGACGAGGTATGAATTGTCTAAAATTTTATGAGCTCGTCAGAAACAACCTAATGAGTAATAGTTATTACTTCTCCATGACGGTTCCTCATTTTTGGGGGGCATTTTAGGGACATAAAACAGAATTTTAGGACTTTCCAATTTTTCATAGGCCAATATCCATGTCGTCTTCATGAATTCAGGCGACGAGTACTGAATCGCCTAAAATTTTGTGGGCCCATCAGCAATAACATAATGAGCATTTGTCATTGTTCCTCCTTTTTAGCCTTTTAGAGCCATAAAACATGAATTTAGGATGATTTCATATTTTTCTTTTGTTAATATCCACGACATCTTCCTAAATTCGACGACAGGCTCTAAATCTCGCATAAATTTGATGGGCACATTAGAAACGACCTAATGAATAATAGTCACATCTTCCCCGTATTGTTCCTCATTTTTGGGCATTTTAGGACAATAAAAAAAGAATTCAAGATGATTTTCAATTTTTTTGTAAAGTAATATCCACAGGATAAAACAGAAATTTAGGACGGTTCACAAATTTTCGTATGCTATAGTCCGCGCCAGTCCACGCCATCTGCATAAATTCGATTGACCCACCCCAAATCTCCTAAAATTTTGCAGAAAGGTAAAAAATGACCTAATGAATAATAGTCATCGCTTCGCCATATGACTGTTCCTCATTTTTGATATTTCAGAGTCATAAAATAGAAATTCGGGATGATTTTTAGATTTTCGTATGTTATAGCACACGCCATTTGCATGAATTGAGGCGACCCGCCTCGAATCTCCTAAAATATTGTGGGCCCATAAAAAATGACCTAAGGAACAATATTCACTGCTTCGTCAAGATCGTTCCTTAACTTACAGTTCCAAGTACAAAAAATAAGGACACTTGGTCCTGAAGTTTGAGTTCCAAGATAAAAAATTAAGGATTCAATTTCAAAAGTTGAGGACACATATTCCTGAACTTAGACTTACAACTTCAAAAGTTAAGGACACTTAGTCCTGAAGTTTGAGTTTCAAGTTAAGGACACTTAGTCCTGAAGATTCCTGAACTTAGATTTACAACTTCAAAAGTTAAGGACACTTAGTCCTCAACTAATACTTACAAGCTCAATGGACAAATCAATACTTGACATAAACAAAGAAATTAATAACATGATGCCTTCGTATTACTTTTGAAATTGTAATTTTGCATAGCTGTGACAAAAGTTTATGTCATGCAAACAAAATATAAGTGCCTTTTGAGGAATTTACAAGATATTTCAGAATTAATATGGATTCTTTACAGCAATTTTATACAAAAAAATCAATCACAACTAACTTTCTTTACAACTAAACTACAGCTCCTTCGGAGTTTCATTTTCATTATCATAGTCATCGCCAACATTTTCTGGTGGTTTATCATAACCAAAATTTAATTTTCACTCTCCATGTGCCCAAAGATTTGCTGCAAGTTCTTTTCTAAAGTCGTTTATGTCTTCGGGTTGGAATTTTTTCACATCCTCTCCCATCATCAACAACTCCACATACTTGATTAGGAATGCACCACAATCAGTCCTAACAAAGGAAGATGTAAGATATGAAGTCAATTAAACAATAGATCTAAAGTACACATAAATTATATAACAAATAACAACACGTACGATCCAGTTTGGTGTGGTGATCTTTGCCACTGAATATCAAATTTGTTGAATGCATTTCCAAAAGACTTGTGATGTTTCTCAAAATGTGAGAACTTTAACAAATGAGAGATCATGTGTGCATACATTTGAATGTGATTCATTCCTGCCTCATATGGCTCACTATAAATGGAATCGTATACATTAATCTTTTTTCATTCAAGTCCAATACCCCCAAAAGAAAATGTGTCACAACATTATCATCTTCTGAAGCAAGCCGACATGGAAAAATGATTTTGTCAACCTCTAAGTGTCCAGATTCCATTTTTGATGTCCTAGGCTCTTTGTAGTACAGTAGGGATTTAAGATCTTCCTATACCATCTTCTGTAAATGTGAAAAAGCACCTCCTTGGTGCAGTTGATATATATACAAAATTGTTACCTTCTCAAAAAAAAGTGTCCTGAACTTTTGAACTTGTAAGTCTAAGTTCAGGACCATGTGTCATTAACTTTTGAACATGAAACTTAAACTTCAGGACCAAGTGTCCTGAACTTTTGAACTTGTAAGTCTAAGTTCAACACCATGTGACCATGTGTGCTTTACTTTTGAACTTGAAACTCAAACTTCAGGACCAAGTGTCCTTAACTTTTCAATTTGAAAGTCTAAGTTCATGACTAACTTCTAACTTTTATATTTCAAAATTTTCAGGGGACAAACTGATATATATGCTGATGATAATGGGATGAGAAAGAATCCTTACAAACTGTATCATCAAATATCAGTGGCAAAATGTTCTTCCTTGAACTTTCAGATAGTAGCTTTGTACTAAATGATAAGGTTTGATAATTCGCAAGGCATTTTTTTTTTTTTTTTTAATTTTTAATTTTTTTAATTATTTTATGATTGATGGATTTGTTTTATTTTTTGCCTTTTTATGAAGCATATTGACATTGCCCTATATTATCTGAGTAAGAAGGAATGCTACCACCCTCGCGACCATCATTTTCATTGCACAACTACAAATATACTTTTTGATAACTATATGGTGCTTGTGTGTAAGGATTTCAATGAAGATGCTGCATATGAGTTTTGGTGTGATGATAATCAATTGTTTCTAACACCATATGTGTGGGGCAACAGTCGTAGATGTGGAATTGCTTAATAGAGGTTGAAAAATTATTTTTCCATGTCAGCTTCCTTCAGAAGATGATAATGATTTGACACATTTTCTTTTGGGGTATTGGACTTGAATGGGAAGAAGATCGATGTGTGCGGTTCCATTTATAGTAAGCCATACGAGGCAGAAATGAATCACATTCAAATGTATGCATGCATGATCCCCACTTGTTAAAGTTCTCACAATTTGAGAAACATCACAAGTCTTTTGAAAATGCATTCAACAAATTTGATATTCAGTGGCAAAGATCATCACACCAAACTGGACCGTACGTGTTGTTATTTGTTATATAATTTATATGTACTTTAGATTTATTGTTTAACTGGCTCCATATCTTACATATTTCTTTCTTAGGACTGATTGTGGTACATTCCTAATCAAGTATGTGGAGTTGTTGATGATGGGAAAGGATGTAAAGAAATTCCAACCTAAAGACATAAAAGACTTTAGAAAAGAACTTGCAATAAATCTTTGGGCAAATGGAGAGTGGAAAAGAAATTATGGTTATGATACACCACCCGAAAATGTTGGCGACAACTATAATAGTGAAAATGAAACTTGTTGTCCGAAGGAGCTGTAATTTGATTGTAAAGAAAGTTAGTTGTGGTTGATTTTTTGTATAAAATTGCTGTAAAGAATCCATATGAATTCCGAAATATCTTGTAAATTCCTCAAAAGGCACTTATTCTGTTTGCATAACATAATTTTATGTCACAGCTATGCAAAATTACAATTTCAGAAGTAATATGAAGACATCGTGTTATTAAGTTTTTTGTTTCTGTCAAGTACTGATTTGTCCATTGAGCTTGTAAGTATTAGTTCAGAAATCAGGACCAAGTGTAATTGAACTTCAAATTCAAAGTTAAGGACAATATATGTCTCACCCAAACTGTCATGTACGCTTTAAGACTTTCAGTGAGCAGTTACTAAGGTGAATGCTTACCAGTCCAACCACAGATATAACCAAGCATCGCCAAAACTTTATATCCTCTTGAATTTCAAGGCCGAAGAGATCAACTAAAGAATGAGTATGAACTGCAGCATTCCCTCAAATCGCAGTCAGCTACATTTCAGATCTTAAGCTTTGAGGAGTGCACCCTTCATGTCCATCACCAAATAATCGAAGTTCCAGGGCTGGTTTTCAGTTCACCGGGTGTTTTCAAATGAGACGCATCCTTTTAGCATGAGAAGAATCAAGATGTAATTCATGCACACTACACAGTATACACATGTATAAATACTCATGCGTAATGTCTAACCAAGACAGTTTGACAACCAGGTTTAAGAAGCAGTTGGGGTAATGGCAGAACATTTGCAGTAGAGGAGAGTTTGAGAGCATAAGTATCTTAATCTTAGCATGGGGAGCTTCATGTAGAGGAAGAGGAAGGGAGACCAACATCATCAGTAACCATGTTTTCGTTTTTTCTGACCTCTGACAGCAGAGAAAGAGCCAACAGAATGCCGTGAATTAGCAAGCTCTCGGGGAATTGCAGCACCAGATGTTTTAAGAGTTTCAACTAACTCGGGGAACAATTTCTTGTTCTCTTCATTCACAAAGACAATTGCTGTACCTTCCTCTCCCATTCTAGATGCTCTTCCAACCTGATGCACATACTCCTTGATGGAATTTGGCATATCAAACACAATTACCTGTTTCACAGTCAACAGATCGATTCCTCGACCCAACACCCCTGTGGCCACAATAACAGGAACTTCTCCAACTAGAAATGACCTAACAATTTCTCGCCTATCCTTCATTGATTTCTCACCATGCATTGGCAATGCTTTTAGCCCTGTACTTACTGTTATTGCTTCAGAAAGGAGATCTGCTCCGAGTCTAGAACCCACAAATACAATAACTGGTGGCTTGTAATGCTGCTTGCTCATCAAAATATCGAAAAGCTTTTGCTTCTTCCGCTTCGAGTCTACCCAAATCGCTAACTGCTTGACAGCCTGATTAGGTTTATTTGGCTTCCCAACAGAGATGACTGTGACCTTTTTCGCCATTGAGCTTGCCATCCGCTCTACTTCTTTAGGAATTGTTGCAGAATACATTAACACTTGAGGTTGAGACAGAGCCGTAAAAATCTGCATCACCTGCTCACGGAAACCTCTTTGGAGCATGCAATCTACTTCATCAAGAACAAGAATTGAAATAGTATCCAGTTCAATCTCGTGCTTCGTTAAAAGGTCAATGAGCCTTCCAGGAGTTCCCACAATTAAAGACACTCCCTGCTGGATGCGGTGGAGCTGTCCCGCCATGGCATCACCACCTACCACCAATGCAGTTTTGAAGGGCAAACCTTTCCCGAGCACCTTAGCTTGATCCTCTACCTGTATGCAGAGTTCTCTAGTAGGTGTGAGAACCATAGCTAATGGTTTCTGCTGGTTTTGGAAATGCTCTTCATTAACTTTTGCACATCGAGAAACTATAGGAATTAGAAACGAGCCAGTTTTACCGGAACCAGTCTCCGCTGAAACAAGCAAGCTTTGCCCTGCTAAAGCAGAAGGGATTGCTTGCATTTGGACAGGAGTTGGCATTTCATAACCGGCAACTTCAATATTCTCAAGAAGCTTCTGAGGTAGCTTGCAGGAAGCGAATGACAAGACGGGAGGCAGTGTAGTGTCTCCCTTCACAACAATATCAAGTTTCGTTCTCAGAAGTTCAGTCTGGTCAGTTGTTAGTGGTTTAACTTCAGATTTATCATTATCCCTAACATAATAGCACTCATCAGTTGCAGGTAATTTCACAGGACATGGACGAGCAGTTGGTTGCCGCGATTTTGCAAGCCTTGACAGCAATATACCTTTGCATTCCAAGCTGCAAATATCATCATCAGTCTCATCGCAAATGTACTCACCATAGCGGCCACATATAACACATCGAGGCTCACCCGCTAACGCTTCCCTTTGGTCCCAACACCTCTCCTTCACATCATCCTCTGAAACAGACATCAAAGCAGCACTCCCATTAGCACTTAAACCATGTTCTTGGTAACATCATCGGCACACGAATAAAAAGTTAAAAACAAGTACCAACATAACCACACAAAAAAGGGGAAAAAAAGAAGCTGTATCGTGTTTTTTTCCACCTTATTTTGCAGCTTTCTCTTGAAATCTCAAACCTATACAGTATTTCCTTACATTCTTTCTGTTTAGACTGATGGTAGCCATAGTACTTTCACACAAAGCTTCAACTCAAGATATTTAACAGTAAATTGCTTCAATAAGTATCCCTATAAACACATAATCAAGGAGCAGAATCCTCTAATTGCTACACTAATTCAGCTACCAAAGCTGATGATCAAATTTTTTTAAGAAAAAATGATTTTAGGTTTGTTAGGAAATTACCTGCGGCATTACTATCATTTTCTGCAGCTACCGAACTTTCCATGGCTCAAATACTCCAAAAACAAAGATCCTCAATAATTCTGAGTCCTGTAAAATTAGAAAAAATTATTAACCAACTCGAAGAAAAAAAATCAAAATTATGCAGATTGAAAAATTGGAGAAATTGGAAGAAACTCAAAAATCTACAGACGAAGAACGTACTTCTCTTCTGGATTGCTAATAGCAATTCTTTTTTCCTTTTTTTAAACTTCTGGGGCAATCGGAATATATATGTTTTCCGGGTTATCGGATCTTAGATTGGTCCATTCGGGTTGGAAGTGGAGCTAAGTTTGGGAATTATGCTATAACCCCTTTGTTTTGGATAAAACGCAAAAGAGACCTAAATACAAATTTTTGACTGCTACTTAGTATTGGCAATAGGATCTCGAGACGTTCTTCTAACCAATCATATACTTTATTAAGATAGACGTACATTCTGAGAATCGTACATGATACTTTTATCTTATACAACTCAAGCAAAAACACCCAAATACTAGTTGCAACAGATATGGAATACAAAGTTTTAAATTTATTCTGTTCTTATCCCATCTTCTCTGGAAACCCGAAAGCTCTTCTTTGTGACGATCTATCTGGCTGTAAATATCTTTGGATTATTATGGACCCCTGTGGTCCGAACCTTCCTCGTATCCCGCGCATAGCGGAAGCTTAGTGCACGAGGCTTCAAGCCCTAACTTTAATATAAGAGGTTAACATTTTAGCAGAATTAACCTAAATAGTGGTTCACCCAACTGCTTAAACTAAAAGTAACCATCAAATATATGATATAAGCATAGTCATGTATAATATTTATATAATTGTGTTTAATCAATGCACTAATTATGTATAACAGCTAAGAAAAGTAAACAATAAATTTGTTCCGCTATTATGTAAAGATCCTTAGATTTTATAAGCTAATCTTATCCATGTTAATATCATTATTTATATATTTACTAGCTTGTCCGCATGCGCACCGCATTTGCTAGTTGCCATGTTAAGGGAGAAAAAAAAACTAGTTTAGATATAGTGTTTATACCAAAGCAATCAATATATACACAATATGTGTTTCATATATAAACTTTTTCATTTAACCATGAACAATTAACTGGATGTGCTTAATTTTTCTTTTTCGAGGAAAAGAAATGAGCAATATTATGGATTTAACTTTAGGTTGAGTCAAAGACTGTTTTCTATATACCATCCAATTGATGTTCGAATGGCAAAAGGTGAAGAAAGAATAAAAGAACTTTCATTCCTGATAGAAGTGGTGATCTCGTTTCTGCTTGCTGATAAAGAGGGAGCTTCCCGACTATCTTTCGAAATAAATGAGCAATCACTCATCAATAAACACAAACAGGAAGTGGTCAAACATTGTATTTTGGAATGTATTGATGATGATTAAGAGCATAACAAGAGCACTTACCAATGATGAAGTTCTAATGGTACGCTAAAGCTCAGGGGTGACTCAATAAGTTTGGTGGCCTAAAGCCAAATATTAATAGAAGGCCTAAATTTAAAAAAATGCTATATGTTATTATTATTTTAAATAGATTTTTCTAGCTTTTTGAGAATATTTAATAATTTTTCGCATAAACAATTTAATCTCTCATGTGACACTTCTGATCTTATAGTTAATAGAAACTGATTCAAGAAGTTGATAACTTTAAATTAACATAATTTTTTGATATTTCAATATACTTATTACAATGATGAAAATCTGAGGGGAAAAAAAAAGAAATTAAAAATGGAGCTTAATCTTCTTATAATGATAAATGTAATCTTTTTTTTATACATACAAAATATTTAACTTTTCTACTTTGAAATACTTAATATTTTCTTAAAAAGATTCGGTGCCTCACTAGTAGAATTATGGTGGGATAGATATGATCTCTCTTCTTTAAACAGTATTTCGAATGAAAAAAATTCTTTGTAAGAAGTGGTTCCCACTTTAATGGACTTTACATGGTACAAATTCGAATGTTAAAAATAGCACGGGCTAACCAGTTTTCTTACTGGTCAAAAATAGAAAAATCTCACTTTATACCCATTAAATCAAAGGAAAATTTTCATAAAGCACTATCTTTTAGTAGTAATTAATCATTTATAGATACCATTTGCTATATTACTAATTATAGATACCTTTTGTGTGCTTACAAAATGTATATAATGTATTTAAACTATTGTATTTATGAATACAGTAGCAAAAATAGGCATGAATCCGGGAAGTCCAGCTAATCAATTGTTGTATGCGAGTGTATTCGACTGTATTCACAGTATGAAATAGGGGATTACATTGTTTTTTAAACAGAAAGTGAATCAATTGACATAATAGACTCCTAATATAACTCAACAAACTCAATTATAACAGATAAAATTTGTATTTTCAGTTATAAAAAAGATTCGCAACCGAAAAATATACGAAAAACATAGCAATCTTCAGAGAAATTATATAATACATATGAATACATAAATTATATAAATTAAAAAAGCATATGAATACATGCATGGCATATAGCGAGACAGCGAATATAATGAAATACATAGAATACAACGGGATACATTGAAATACAATGGAAAAAAAAGACAGTGAATACAGTGAAATCCATGGAATACAACGAAATACATTGAATTACAATAAAAAAAGACAATGAAATACATGAAAATACATTAAAATATATTAAAATCAAGTTGCTCAACCCCAAACTCCGTCGTTTTTGTTCAAGAACAAACCCTAATTATAATGCACAGCGTTAGAGCGTTGTGCTGGGAATTTTAGTGGAGGGCAGACCTATTTACTCTAATGTGGACAACATTGGCTAGGTGACTTCTACTAATTCAGCTTTCCATTACTTTCCTCTTGAAATGGATTTTTTCTCTTTTGATTTCTTATTTTCACTTTGACATAGGCGGCCGGAATTGACATTAAGTTGATGAAGAATCAAGTTTACCTCTAATTTTAAGTAGCTTTTTAATGTTAGGCATCAAATATTCCGTGATGCACAAAAAAAAAGAATCTTCCTCTTTAAGCACTGTTACAATGGAGGATATTGACGGATGAGAAAATCATAAGCGAACTAGACAGAGCAGAGGAAGAGAATCAAAAATTTTAATGGGACATGGGGAGAGAATGAGATGTATCAAAGTATAGAGAGAAAGAAAATATTGTAACTGATAAGCATATTTAGTGGCTTAGATCTAGGAGGTAACCAAAATTAAATATTTTGCTATAAACCTTAAAATGTATCTATAGAATATAATTTTTTTAAACGGTATTTATTTAAAACAAATAAGGTGTTAACCTTTGCTAGGAGGTAAAAATCCCTAAATGAAACTATTTACCCTTGAATATCCATACCTAAACTATTTACTTTTCTTACTTATGGAAGCAATACTATTTACCCGCCCACATGGTTTCTTGATATCGGATCCAAGTCACATTATCAAATCGATACAACACTGTAAGAATCGATTGGGGGTTTGAACACGCAAAAGGAATTACTACTCCATTGGTCTCCACTGGTAAGCGGTAACTTTTCAGTAACTTTGGCAGCATTATCACGCAAAGGGCGTTACTACTCCATTGGTCTCCAATTAAATATAGCTAATGTTATTCTGTGATGTGTAGATTGTACCTTTGATGTTGATTTTTGGAGATTTATTGTACAAAAACCTTAATCTACCATTGACGGACCTTAAAGCTTGAAACTCATAACTTAGTTTGTTTGAGTTTTTGATTATTTTGATCTGATCCTGTATGGTTTAGTTTAAAAATTGATTGGAGGTTGTAGCTAAAGTTTTAGTTAATCTGGTGAATATTTTATAGTAAATTTTAGAAATTTGGGTTGAAATATAGTTGAAATAAGAAAAAAGACGAATTTGTATCGTGTTCCCAAATAGTATACAAATATACCATTTTAGTATACAATTCATTCTACTATATACCATATTAGTATAGCTATATACTACGTTGGTATCATATGCTAGTTGAATTATTTTTTGATTGTATTAGCTGCATTTAATTGGTACAATATTTAATTTTCTTTTAATAATAGTAATATAGTACAATATCTTGAAATACCTTATTATATTAATATGTGGTACATGTTGGTTATGTAATAGTAGTATAGACGTATAGTTGCCAGGAATTAACTAGTAAAACTGTATACCATGTTGTTATAGTTATATGCAATATTGGTATCATATGGTAGTTTGAACATTATTTTGGTTGTTTCGGCTGCATCTTAAGTGAATTTTATTATGAAATTATTTATATCAACATGAGTTGCAATAATGTTGGAATGTTTTTGTGTCGATGGGCATAAATTATGTGTATTAATAGTTATTATTGTTATAGGCAATTATTGGAACGACCCCATACAACTATATACCCTCTTAGTATATGAAATGAGCAAGTTATTTTGTGAATATTTAGCTTGCAATACGAGCATGTAATTTTCCCATACTTTTATTGCGTCCTTTAATGTTTTGGTAGAGTAGTATAGTCGCAGATAGTTGTAACAATATTCTAGAGAAATCATATGGGATTTTGGCATATATATATATATATATATATATATATATATATATATATATATATATATATATATATATATATATATATATTGGTATCACATGGTACTAGAAGTCTTTTTCGCTAGTTATACTTTTGTTCTATTTTTTAATATTTTATTATCACTTTTATTCTAACTAGTATATATGGAGATTTGGTTGTCGTAGATTATGTTTTCTTGCTTTATAACTGGTTGTATTAATGCTAATGGTGGATGTGTATTGATATTTATAGGGAAGGAGATCAAGGTTTGCATGGCAATTACATGTTGATTCTCAGAATTTGATTATGTAATTTATGGTGCTCAACGGCAGTCAACGTGATATTCAGTGTATTAGATCTGATATTATTTTAGTTTAATAATTTAAAAAATGAGAACGAAAAATAAAATAAAAGGTATATTGTACTAGTTATATTTAAAAAACGGTGAACAAATATTTACTATATCAATTATTTTTCTTATTGTATACAAAGAGAACAATAAAAAATAGTGAAAATGGTAAATGAAATTAGATTATGAAGAGAAAAGAATATAAAAAGAAGTTAAATAAAATTAGAAAAGGAAAAAAGAAAAAAAAAAGAAGAAAACGAGAAAAGAGAAAAGCAAAAAAGAAAAAAAAAAGTAAAAATAGAAGCATAGAAATAAAAAAGAATTGGAGTATAAAGAAAAAATTCCCTACAAAAACTACTATGGGTAGGAAATGTAATTAGTTTATGGGTATAAAAATAAATGGATAAACAAAGGTAAATAGTTTTGTTTTTGTGGGTAACTATGTCAAAACCCCGTAAAAATAGCCAACGTTTGTAAAGTCAATGAAATATAGCCACTATTTTGCTGCAACATGGAAAGTTCTAGCATAATATACTGGAGATCAGTGCACCTGTCCATGAACTTCCAACATATTATGCTAGAACTCAACACGCGAAAAGTTCCAGTATAATATACTAGAGATTGGAGCATCGACGCTCCAATCTCTAGTATATAATGACTGGTATATTATACTGGAGTTCCAGTATATTATACAAGAGTTCCAGTATAATATACAAGAGTAATTTTCCGGATTTTGAACAGTATTTTCGTTTAGATTTATCTTTACATGAAAAGTGGCTAAATTTTGATTACTTTTGAAACTGTGACTATTTTTAAATTACCACTTATAGAGCTGACAATTTTTGAATTTTTTCCCAATTCGAATTAATCAGTGACCCAAATTAAATACGAGACATCAAGTAGGAGTTGGAAAAAGAAAATTAGGGCCCACAAATTTTGGGGCTAGCCCTGGCTTTAGTGGCTTCACCCTGTGGCCGCCTCTGCTAAAACTCTGTCACCCTACAAACATAGGCGGATGTAGCGAGCTACATGTTCAACTAAACTCATAACTCTAATATGTGGCTTAGATATATGTGTAAAGAAAAATAATTTTTAATGTTCAATGGTTCAACGGCAAAAACATAAAGATTGAACCCATCAAATTAAAATTTTGGATCCGACTCGGCCCACAAACATCTGCTGCTAGAGATCCTCTGGCATAAAGCAGTTCTGATTGTAAGAAGTATGAACTTTTGAAAGGTGCATGGCAATTTGAGTATAAGTTTACAGTTTGACAAGATTTGACTATGATTTGAAGTTTTAACATAGCAAATTGGCCTTAATATGCCTATGCAACTCTTGATCACTTCTTTTTGGATCCATCTACGCGGACATGAACAAAGAGAATTTTGTTGTAGCCTCGTGAAATTCTGATCTTGTCATCGGTATATCTGCATTGTACAAATGGAAATAACAGGATTTATTGAGCATAACGATCGATGACAAATAACAATAACAACAAACCCAGTGAGTTCCCATATGTGGCGTATGGGAGGGTAGCATGTACGCAGACCTTACACCTACCCTAGGAGGACAGAGAGACTGTTTTCGATAGACCCTCAGCTAAAGTAACGATCGATGACAAAGTTTAGCTAAAATAGTTAGAAAGCCAATGTTATGTCTGCAATAGATATCTTACAGTATTTCTATGGTGAACTTGCTTTCCATTTCAACTGGAATTCCATATACTCCAGCCACGAATGCTCCATCATCCATTATAACATCATACGTGTTGCTACCGGATTTCCTGAATTAGAAGCCAAGCAGTTAAGCTTAACGACAGCAGAACTTAGCAGTTTTAACTTCATAAGAGAACACTTATTCATTCTTTTAATTTTCTCTATGGTCGTATACTAGAAATATAAAGTCTTGGCGATAGCTACAAATCTTAGTTAATGATGAGAAGTATATTGGATCAATTTAATGGAAATCTTAATATCCTCAGATTCTACAGCATTGCTTCGTTAATATGACTGGAGACTACGATAATTTGTGAGTGGCATTTAGAAGGGGACTTACTCATATTTTCCAGTCATGGAGAACCTAATCCCAAAGAATATCTCAACCAGGAACTTCAACTGTCCATTTGGTTTGACAATCTAAAAGAAGAACATCACATATTCAGTATAAAACAAAATAAAGCAGCAGACGTAAGAGAAGTATGAAGAGTCCTATGCACCTGCATGCCCATGAGACCATTGCCAGCATTCTCGACCCAACTATCTGTTTCAACCTGACAAAAGGAATGAACACAATAATTATATGACTGAATTTACAACACGAACAACTCAGGTGCTAAATGAGTGAAAGCTTAATTCACAAGAAGAGCTTTACTCAGCATAATTAAAAGTATATGTTATCCCCTATTTAAAAGCCCCAAGCCGCTGACAATACAACAACATTGGTAGAACTTATCTTTTCTTCATTTTCCATAGGCTTTAACTTAGATCCATAACAGTGCGACCTACTTATGTTCTTCTAAGAGGTGAAGATTTTGTCGTAAAACTGTGATAACATAATATCGTTCATCTTTGTCAGGTAATAATTCATGCAGACTGTATTCAGAAGTCCATTTTACACAACAGGCAATGGCGGATCCAGGATTTTCACTAAAAGGGTCAAAATATAAAGAAGTAAATCCAGGAAGAGCCAAGGGGTATCAGTATCAGTATGTAATATATATACATAATTTTCTCTTTTGCCTAGCTACACAGTGTAATTTTCCAACAACTGAATACATGTGGCTCCGCCACTGTACACTGGCACCTAAATCCTTTCCTTCTCTTTCTCGAAATTTTGGGTTTTGTTTAGCACATTTAGAATAGCTTCTTGAGGAGGAAAATCTCACTATCTATCTCATTCTTTCAATTGTTTGTGGCGGCACTCATTTGTTGTGCTCTATTAGACAGTATTCTTATCATATACTACTATTTTTCATGTGCTGTAAATCATGCATTGTTTAAGACTATCTTTCACCTAGTGATCATATCGGTCTTATTCATACACAAGTATAGAATGGTATGGTTTTCCATTTTGTCAAACTTTTGGTATTCGAAAGGAAAAGAAAAGTTCGAGTGGACAGGTACCTGTGAACTCCATATCATTTGCCACTCTCCCTCAAGAAGTTCCAATTCAGGATTTGCAACATTTTGGTTCAAGGAAATAAATTCATCGATTGCCTGTTAATTTCACAGCACGAAAATTATTAGCCAATTGCATTACAGAAACTTAGTAAGAGCTATAACAGGATTTTCACCGAAACTAGTAGCATCTGTACCTTTTCAACACTTGTACCCGTCGAAATTGATGAAAGCAATTTTTGTCTTGGTTCAGCTTCCTTTTGTAGCACAAATGTAGTTCCCTGCACTATAGCAGTATAGCTTGTGGCCCTTAAACGCTTAACTGATTACCCGTTAAAAGAGGAGCTGTGAGATACAGCTTACTGACTAATATGCATGACGTAAATCATGTAACGGTGAGGAAAAGCAAAAACGATCATGAACTAATTATTACGCTCTCCTACCTTGTTTCCTCTTGAAATACGGAGATTTCCAGATGGGGATAAATATGTTGTGTCTAGCCAGCCTTTAGCTTCATCTCCCAGAAGTCGAAAAGGTACAGGGTATGGAACCTTGACGGGTAGAAATTTGAACGAAAAGGCTGCTCTATCAAATTGGAAAAGAATTCGTTTTTCATCTTTGATCGTTGCAAGTGCCTGAAGAAAAAGAGATATATATATTCAGTAAGATATCAATATCAAAGAACCACATTACTTTCTACTTGGATGTTTTCTTCTTTTTAATCTTTGCAGCGTCTCCTCCTCTAACACCCCCCCCCCCCCACATAACGCGCGCGCGTTTCACCCACCAAAATAAAAAATTACAGTTTGAGCAACAAAGGAATAAATTTGATAGGACTGGCATCGAGTGTTTCTGTAAGCTTTAGAACAAAGTCAATAATTATTCAAGAAAAGACGATAAAAGATTCATACCTCTACTTTCAGCTCACCTATTGCCTCAGAAAACTTTACGATGTTGGATACACGTGGATCATTCGTTCTAAGGAACACTTCTTGAAATACACTGAATGAATCTACCCCAACAAAAGTTCTCTGCAAAATGGTGTTCAAGATAAGGCTCGGATAGGAAAAATGACTATTTAAAAAACCTCATTAACGCTATAAGTCTGTTCTTTTTTATCTTTTGGCCTGAAGAATACACAGAAATTGTTTGCTGGCTTTATAATGCACGCTCAAGGTTAACGAATTAAAATTCTTTCATATTTTTTCCTACAAAAAGAACAAATTAGCTCAAGTGCTTATATTCCATTTTAGCACTCAAGTCAACCCCATTAGATACGATTAATAATCTAGGTTTCATAGAATAGTTGACTTTGTAACATGGCTTTGCTTGCACAAATTGCCGGGTTCATGATTTAAGAATGGTTTAAGTCCAGAATCCATATCACGAGAGAGCTACTTAGCATCTCAATGAAATCAATGTTCACCACTATTTCTTCTTTTGAACTCTCTAGCCTGAACTTTGTCGCCAATGACATAAATGTAGACAGTCAATTGTATAATAAACCAAAAAGCACAGCATGTAACCTGAATAGGAGATGCTGATCCTGGCCTAGTCGTGAACATCAGCTGCCACCGCCCCTCAATCAAACTCGAGCTCGTCTATAAATATTGATGACCAGTTTCAACATCACAAGGCAAAGGTAAAGTTGCAAACGTAAAGTTGCAAATTTTCAAATCAAAATTTATTTCTCTTAGTCAAACATTGCACAATTAGAAATTGCAGAAGAATTACTATTTCAATATTGACTTTTCCTTCGGATACAGCTATAGTAATTGTTATAAACACTTTAAAATGTGATCAATGGTATTACAATTAACAAGTCTAAGGAGTTCCTAAATCCATGAATGTGAAGCAGTATTGAAAACGATACTCACTGGTTCAGAAACACCTTCTGATCCTTCAAGAACATTAACAGCGCGTTCAACCTCCTGCATAGTCATAAAAATTACTACAGATTATTAATCTCAGCTAACAATCCCGTGTATTATTTGTTTCTTGCATTATATCACTATATTGTCATACGGCTGTGCCAAATAACCCCTAAAAGATTAGGATAAAAAGAAACTCATAATTCATTTATATGGTATGTTAATGTCTATTTAACCCTATTTTTATAATCCACGTACTCGCGTAGTTCCATTTTGTATGGCACTCATTAATTTTTGCTCTATCCCAGAAAGAACAATACATTTCTATATTTAAAAACCCTTTAACTTTAAATTTCTCATTTTATCCTTAGTGACATGCTCTTATAGCCATAGAGATATCATAAAAGACCTTACGTTTTTAAGGTTATTCTGTATGCGCCAAACGTCTTCTTTATTTTAAAAAATCATTGTGCCTAATCAGACACATCCATATGAATGAAATAGATGGAGTATTATATAATATCCATATTATAATCTATCACTATTGAAGGGGAGCTTTGGAGTAAAAGTAAAGTCGTCTCAGTGTGACCTAAGTCACGGGTTTGAGTCGTAGAAGCATCCACTAATGTTCGGTAAGTTATCTACATCATATCCTTGGGGTGCAGTCCTTCCTCCGACCCTGCGTGAACGCAGGATGCTTTGTGCACCAGGCTGCCCTATTATAATCTATCAATGTATTATTTTATCATACCCCTTGTTGTGCGGCCCTTCCCCGAACCTTGCATGAATGCAAGGTGCTTTATGCATCGAGCTGCCCTTTATTGTATTATCTTATCACCTTAATAAACTATAATAATAACTAAGTCTCAGTCTCAAACAAGTCGAGGGCTACATGAATCCTCACTCTCCATTTTAGTTCAACTCACATCATTATCATACCAACACAAAATAAAAGTAGTTCCAAAAAAATACAAACAAACTCATAGTTCGCGTATATCAATAAACACTCCAAAATCTATCACTAAATAGAGCAGAGTTAGAGCAAAAAATCAGAAGAAAAAAAAAGAATTGGGAAAAATGTGTGAACTGACTTGAAGTTGTTGAGG
Organism: Nicotiana noctiflora; assembly: GCA_032618575.1. Classification (NCBI taxonomy): domain Eukaryota; kingdom Viridiplantae; phylum Streptophyta; class Magnoliopsida; order Solanales; family Solanaceae; genus Nicotiana; species Nicotiana noctiflora. Next base: position 48,188 of record JASVEL010005943.1, read on the forward strand.
AGAAGCGGAGCGACCACGACCTTGCATACCAATAAGAGCTTCAATTAGGGCATTTTCTTCATTACTAAATGAAGAAACTTTAGCTTCTTTTTGGTCCACAACAGAACATACTAAAAATCTCTTCTTGTTTTGCTTTTCCGGACCAAGAAATTGCTTGCAGTAATTGTTTCTAGTTGGATTTATGGGAATTTGAGGCCTAAATCGAAGACCTAAATTCCCAATTTCCATTGTTGCCATTGTTTGAGAATTTTGGAGGGAGTGTTTGTGTGAGTGACAATAAACCGTTAAGGACAGCCTCAACCAACTTTTTCAAGATTTTTCATATGTATTTGATTTTCTTATTTGGATTTCCTGTCGACGTGGAGAATTCTTGGCTACACACGTCGCCTATGTGGGTCATATGAATATCTGAAGAAGTTGTTCCATTGTATTTTCAAAAACTAACTAATATATAATAAATATAGTATGCGCTTTTGCGCGTGTATCATATAGTTTTAAATTTTAGGTAATTATATAAATAATTTATTTGAGTTATTAAATAAAAATTAACGAAAAAGATCGAAGCTCCTAAAAAATATAATATTGGTATATAGCTAGTTTAATATATAAAAAATTATCTCATTTGTGCGTCATTGTAATTTCTTCGGACATATGCGAATATCTCATCAAAATTATTGTTATTTTTGTTACATAATACAAAAAACAAATAACAAGTCTAAACTATAACATAATCAATTTTGCTATATTTATTTCTAATTTTTTACATCATCAATACTCTTCTTATAGAAAAGACATTATGTATATTAAGAATTTTCCAATTTAAAAAATAATTGTACTTATATGGTAATTTTAAAAAATAATTAAATTGAATTATTTTTCTCATTACTCTCTCCTTTTTATTTATGTGAATATTTTTACTTTTCAAGAGTTAATGTGACTAATCTTTGAAGCTAAAGTAAATTGGATTAACTTGATATTTTAAAATTAAAATTTAAATATTCAAAACTATGTGAGAAATAGTATAAGTTACAATTCTTCTCGTGCCAATATGATGGAAAAAATATTTTAAAATTTTAGACATCAGCTTTTGCTAGGGAACAAAGGCGGGGAGAAAAAGTTATTCCGACTCGCTAAGATGAGAGAGATGACGGCTCGGAATCTGGACCAAATGAGGTGCATAAAGATGAGGACGACAAAGTTTTGACGGGGGGTGACCAGATTAAGAGGAAATGGCTGACCTACTTTCATAAACTTCTAAATGAAAAAGGGGATTAGGATATTGTACTAGTGGATTGAGGAATGCCGACAGCCCCCATGAATTAAGTTATTGTAGGGACATTGAGGCTAATGAGGTCATAGAGGCAATGTGTAAGATGAGGAGGGGCAGAGTAACATGGCCAGACGAAATTCCGGTTGAACTTTGGAGGTGTGGGGAGAGCAGGCTTTGAATGACTTATAGGTTGTTTAATGTTATATTCAAGACTAATAAGATGCCTGAAGAGTGGAGGTGGAGTACAATGGTTCCGTTGTATAAGAACAAAGGCGATATGTCACGACCACAATCCCGATCGTGATGGTGCCCAACACAATTGCTAGGCGAGCCCGACCATTCCAACACTCTCAACCCGAGTACGAAAATCCATTACCAATTAATAGAGTTAATTTAGCAGTTAACAAGATTACCAACCTGATAATAAATGGAAATAATACGGAAAACCATAACAACTGACAAAAACAACTCCCAACAGATTTGGGGTCACGAGTCCAGAGCCTCTAAATACAACTGAGTATCAAATCTACACATAAAAGAGTCTAGGATGCGGAAGCAAAGGGATAAAGGGAGAAGTCGGGTCCTGCAGACGCCAGGCAGCTACCTCGATAACTCTGGAATGAATCTGTAAGAAGCCCAAAACCCTACTGAGCCTCCGGGATACCTGTATCTGCACATATGGTGCACGGAGTTGTTATGAGTTAGTATATATATATATATATATATATATATATATATATATATATATATATATATATATATATATATATATATATATATATATATATATGTAATGTTATTTTAACACGTAAATATTATAATGTAAAGCTATAACTGGCAATCCAGCACATTTAACGGTGAAATAGCAGCAAATCAATGACAGGTAAAACAAATAAACATCAATGCATGAACGATACAATGCACATAACCGTTGCGGCGCGCAGCCCAATCCATTTGGGTACCCGCGCTCACTGTGGGGGTTCATACTCCAGAGGGGCTCCTATAGCCCAAGCGCAATATCAACATAACATCGCTGCGGCGTGCATCCCAATGCATACTCAGTCCAGAATATTCACGTAAACCACTCGGGTAATATTAGAGTAATAGCTCTCAGCTCACAATGTCAGAAAAATGTAGTTTAAGTTTCAAATCTTAGAAATATGGTTGAACATTTCAAAACAGTGTTTAAACTCAGGACTGAAATCATTTAACATGCTAAGTGATATGGAAACAGTGATAACAATCCCTGAAGGATGCAAATGATTGGCACAAATCCCAAATATATCTATAAATCCAAGTAGAATGATTACCAAATAATTTTTAGTCAAGAACACAGTACGAACATCACTCGGGATGGACTAAGTCATAATCCCCAATCACAAACGACCTCGCACTCGTCATAGAGTACGTGTATCGCCTCAATATAGCATCATGATGCGATATTCTGGGGTTTCAAACCCTCAGGTCATCATCTACATCTATTACTCACCTCAAGCCGACCCAAAATCTAGCTCGCTATGCCTTTTCCTATCGAATCAACCCCTTGCGCACTGAATCTGATCAAAACCACAAGGAATACATTACAATAGGCCAAAGAAACATAAACCAACCGAAGAGACTCGAAAAGCATCAAAAATCACGAAGTTGGCAAAACTTGAGCCCAAAGCCCACTTCTCGAAAAATTATGAAAGTTATATCACTAGATTCCTCATCTCGCCACGAGTCTATACATATTAAATTTATCAAAATCAGAGTCCATTTGACCCTCCAAATTCTATTTTTAACTTATGATTTCTCAAGCCCTAACATAACCCATTTATGATGAATTTTCACAAATTTACATGTTAATTCTACCGTAAACTTGAATAATTAGGCCAAGGGACTTATCTCCAATCGATTCTCAGTCAAAGCTCTAAAAAATACTCGCCCAAAGCTCTCAAGGTTGGTCAACAATGGTGGAAAATAACTCATGCTCGCGGGTGAAATAGAACATTTAAACCCTTCTGCCCAGTCGACTTTCGCTTCTGCGGTCCCGCTTCCGCTTATGCGGGACCGCTTCTGCGGCCAAAATCCCTCTTTTGTAGTTTCATTAAAAATTCCAAATTCTGCTTTTGCGGCTCAGATTCCGCTTCTATGGAACTTCCTCTTAAGACCCGAAACCGCTTCTGCGATTTACCGTCCACTTCTGCGGACCCGCTGATGCAAAAATGGTTCCTATTCTCCGGAACTACTCCACCAAACCCCTGACCGCTTTTGCGATCCCTCACTCGCTTCTGCGGTTCATTTCCGCAGAAGCGGAAATACCAGATACAAACAAAAATGAACCTACAACAAACTTAAAAAACTCTCCGTTTAAACACCCAAACTCACCCCGATGCCCCCGGAGCCTCAACCAAAAACACCAACACATCCTAAATCCCCATTAAAACTTGTTCCAATCCTCAAAACACATCAAACAACGCTAAAACCATCAAACCACGTCGGATTCAAGCCCATGTTTCTTAAAAACTCCCAAATTACGCATTCGATAAAAAAACCCGACCAAAACACCTCTGAATGACCTGAAATTTTGCAATACATATCCAAAATTACCTAATAGAGCTGCTGCAACTCTCAGAATTCCATTCCGACCCTCGGATCAAAATCTCACCTATCAATCGGAATTCGCCAAAATACTAACTTCGCCAATTCAAGCCTAATTCTACACCGGACCTCCAAAATCACTTCCGATCACACTCCTAAGTCACAAATCACCTCCTGAAGCTAACCAAATCACTGAAATTCATATCCGAGCCCTCTAACTCATAAGTCAACATCCAATTGCTTTTTCTAAACCACGCCTTCCTTAAAGAGACTAAGTGTCTCATTTCCTATCAAAACTAATCCAATTCAACTTTAACACAACCAATGTCGATAATGAAATATGAAGAAGAAATAAATGGGGGGAAATGGGGCAATAACACATGAGATAACAAGTTGGGCCGTCACACAATATCCAGAACTGTAACAACTATAGGATATCAAATTACTGAGTCACACCATGAAAATCTAGGAGAGAGTGGTTGATATGAGAGTGCGAAGGACGGTGTCGATTTTAGACAGCCAGTTCGGGTTCATGCCGGGGCGATCTACCACAGAAGCTATCCACCTTATTAGGAGGATGGTGGAACAATACAGTGATAAGAAGAAGGATCTCCACATGGTGTTTATCGATCTAGAGAAAGCGTACAGGGTTCCTATAGAGGTCTTATGGAGTTTCTTAAATGTTAAAGGGGTCCAATTTGCCTACATTAGGGTGATTAAAGACATGTATAATGGAGCTATGACTCGGGTTAGGACAGTAGGAGGCGACTCCAAGCATTTTCCGATTGTTATGGGGTTACACCAAGGGTCTACATTCAGCCCTTTCCTATTTGCTCTGGTGATGGATGCCATAACACATCATATTCAAGGGGAAGTGCCATTGTGCATACTATTTGCTTATGACATAGACCTAATTGACGAGACATGGCGCGGCGTTAATGAGAGGCTAGAGGTATGGAGATATGCCCTTGATTCTAAAGGTTTCTAGTTGAGTAGGACGAAGACGAAATACCTCGAGTGGAAATTTGGATCCGAGCCAATGAAAACGGGAGTGGAAGTGAGGCTTGGACCTCAAGTCATCCCTAAGACGGGTAGTTTCAAGTACCTTGGGTAAGTTATTCAGGGGATCGGGAAGATCGACGATGATGTTACACACCGTATTAGGGTGGGGTGAATGAAGTGGAGGTTATGAAAGGGAGTCCTGAGTGATAAGAAAGTTCCATCATTACTACAAGGTAGGTTTTATAGAGCAGTGGTTAGGCCTGCCATGTTGCACGAGACCGAGTGTTGACCGGTTAAGAACTCACACATCGAGAAGATGAAAGTAGCAGATATAAGGATATTGAGGTGGATGTGTGGTCATACAAGGATGGATAAGATTAGGAATGAAGATATTCGATAAAAGGTGGGCGTGGCCCCCATGGAAGACAAGATGCGGGAAGCAAGACTGAGATGGTTCGGGCACATTCAAAGTAGGAGATTTGATGTACCGGTGAGAAAGTGTGAGCGACTGACTGTGGTGGGCACGAGGACAGGTAGAGGGAAACTTAAGAAGTATTGGGGAGAGGTAATCAGGCAGGACATGACAAGACTTAGGATTATTGAGGACATGACCCTTGATAGTGAATTGTGGAGATCAAGCATTAAAGTTGTAGGTTAGGGAAAAGTTGTGGATATTTCTACAGCTCACTAGAGTGAGACTAACCATTTATGAGTGAATTTTAGGATGCTACTGATCAGCTAGTGATACAGGGCTTTATCTGTTGGTTATTAGTATATCTTCCATCTTTTTCGTATTTCCTATATTTCTTTTATTACTGTTGTCACACCTCCTTTTACTTACTACACCCCCAAAAGGGTATAATAAAGAGAGTTATTTCCAACTTGAAGTGACAATCAAAACGGAATTAATTAATTAAAATCAGATTCGCCACTTGGGATAATTAATGATGTCCCAAGTCACCGGTTTAAATCCCGAATCGAGGAAAAGATTTGACTCTTTATGTCTGTGAACACAGAAATTCGAGTAAGGAATTCTGTTAACCCGGGAGAAGGTGTTAGGCATTCCCGAGTTCCGTGGTTCTAGCACGGTCGCTTTGATCCTAGTTGGCTTGCAATTATTTAATTGCTGATTTTAGAACCTATATGCTTGTGCTTCTTTCACCGTATTTAATTAAGAAAATTATCTTGAAACGGTTTACGCATATGTATACCCGCTTGTTTGGCGCGTCAAAAATTATGTCACGCGAAAGTGTCCACAATTAATAGCGTTAATTATTATTAAAAAATTTTTGGGCCGAAGTTGCACGAACGCATACTTCGATTTTTGTATTTAGAAGTAATGTTGTGTTATGCGAACGTATACGCAACCTCACTTGGCATTTTAAACGGCCCTAAAGGATATGCTACAAATTTTGTCAATCTTATATCTAATTCATGTAATTATTTTAATGAACTAAAATAATTTAAAAATTGTAACATATTTATCATTAGCAAAAAGATTGAGTGAAGTTGCACGAACGCATACTCCGAATTAATTTTTAGAATTAGATTTGCAATTATATTACGTGAATGTATATATAATTGTAATACTAATCTAAATCGGGCCCAAAGCAAACAATGATTGTTCGTGAATTGTTTATTTGAGGTTACTTTCCAAATAAAACATGGTTTCGATTCATCAAAGACAAAGAATTTTCAATTGCAGATCCACAAATACAGGGATTCAACCTATCAAACCTATCGTGCGATTTTTTTTTCATTTACAGCGGCTAATGATTTAAGCGCGAGAAAATTTCTAATTACATGGCCAAAGTAATATTTTTCAGACTGTTTCTAACTAACAAGGCATTCCAATTTCATGGCAATATGTTTCACATTTTAGTGTCATTCGATTATTAAACTTAATATTACATTTCTTTTGAAATCTAGTAAACAGTTGTCCTGAACTCATCACAATGCTTTAAAACTAGAATTCAACTCCAATGATGGCAATAAGAGATATAAGCCCATTTCCTTAATCGAATTACTAGCTATTATAAAATTAGTAACAACTGAAAAGAATTAACCAATTTCAACAAATAGAAAATCAGCAATCATACAGCCATACATGAATTGAATAACGTGTACATACATGGTCATTCCTAGAATTGGCCACAAACTTCAATTAAGGCAATCAATCATTAAAATACAGTGACAACCCCCCCCCCCCCGTTTTTATAGTAACAACTAGCTTTAACCTTCGTTTTCCATCAAATTTACCAACTGAAATACTACAACAATCAACATGGCCTTTATATTTTAAAAGACAATTGCCTATCCCAATTCATATTATTGTAAACTGTGTTATTACTAAGAAATGCAAGATCATGTTACATGAAACCTTAGTATTACTTTGCTAGCTTAAATATCGCATTACGTGAATTCAACCAAAGCAACAAGAGGCAGCGAGATTGAAGACTGTAAACAAGCGTCACGAATACAAATTGGGATAGTAAAAGAGTCGGTAAATCCCACATAGTAAAAGAGAATACCAATTCAATAACAAAATCCTAATAGAAACATATAAGTTGAATATTCTAAAAGGACAAGACTTTGCACTGAAACTGAACAGGTCAAAACATGAAGTTATTACTACCTTTTACAGTTTAATACCCACACAAAAAAAATGTTAAACTAAAGAAAACAAGAATCAGTCTAGTTAAGAGGACAAAGTACCTGATAATCTTCATTGATTATTACCATGCAGATAAAACCAATTCAAAACTAATCTAACTGCATTTCCAATCCAGCAGCATCGTCAAAAAAACAATTCAACCTTAGAAAGAGTTTTACGTTTGATCTTTACGGTAGGTGAGTCCAAGAACACATAAGAAACCAATACTTATTTTAATTTTTCAACAAAAGCTGACATCTCACTTTAGCAATTGTATTTACCCAAAAAGAAGAATCACATGGCACCATGATTTGATTAACTACTCTTCATAATTAATCTTGTCACTACTTAAAATTACATCATGCTATTAACATATTCAAAGTTGACGTCAAACAGAAATGAGCGTGGGAAAACAAACACAAGCAGCATCTGAAGCATTTATAGTTATGGCTGCTTTCAATTCTAGTTTTGCACAATTAGTGATTCTTCAAGGAACTACAAGATCAACTTATTCTTTAAATACAACTTTTATCATACATGAAACCAGATGAAAACTTATAGCCTGCATTTTTGCCGATAATTTGAGATTACAACACTTAGAAAGATAACCTTAACACACAAGAAGAAATTAAACTAATAGAGGTCATACATGACCCATTTTTATGAAAGAAAATTGGAGTACAACAAAAAAATTTATGTGTAAAACTATCTGCCAGAGAAAGGCAAAGCTAAAAAAGAAAATCTCTACGTTCTTTCAAGTAAAAAGAGCCTACAATAACCGAATTCAAATCAAACCTTCATGGTGTCACGACCCCAAATCCGGTCGTGATGGCGCCCAGCACACTGCTAGGCCAGCCTGACCAATCAACAACAATTACGGAGCTAGAAGCTCGCCTTGTCCCATTTAAGCATAACAATTATAAGACATCAATGATAAATATATCAAAACAGGGAACCAAGTCCCAACGCATGCCAACTCCCATAGACCGAAGGGTCAAGAGTCATGAGCCTCTAATGAACATAAGTATATAAAGGTTTACAAGATACCAAGTGCGGAAAGAAATGTCAATACAGAATCAAAAGACAGTAAGAAGGAACATCGGGTCCTGCGGACTCTGCAGCTACCTCGAATATCCTACAGAAGTCGCCTCGAACAGCTACCGGATCAGGTCTGCTGAGAGGTACATGGATCTGCACACAAGGTGCAGGGAGTAAAATGAGTACTTCTATACTCAGTGGTAATAAACAGGGGTAAGACAGCGTAGATAAGAAATCCGCAATAAAGCACTATGTAAAGCTGTAATCAAATACCCTGTCACAGAATCAATATCAACTGTACCTGTACCAACAAGTACCAGCAAAATAGTATAACAGCTATCAGATGTAGCTAAATGCAATGCAATGCATGATATGACCGCTAGGGCGCGTAGCCCGATCCAATTTGGGTACTCGTGCTCACTGTGGGGGTTCAGACTCCTGAGGGCTCCTACAGCCCAAGCACAATATCACTGCGGCGTGCAGTCCGATCCAACATATATACCGCTGCGGCGCGCAGCTCGATCCACTACCAGTCAGCTAATATGCAAATACAGCCTCGCAGGCTCATAAGTAGTTTTGAAAACATCTTTTATCCTTTTTCAGTTGAAAACAGTAATATCAAGTTCCAGAGATTGGAAATAGCATGATAACAGAAATAGCTACGGACTGGTAGTACTAACATGTCAATATGATAAGACAATGATAACGATCCTCGCGGGATCCAATAACCGGCTCACGGCCCACAAGTATACTCAACCTCCCAAGAAGGGGGTTCCTCGGCTCACGAGTGGCCAATATCACAATATATAGTATGCAACCATCCGAGAAGGAGGTTCAACGGCTCAAGAATAGCCAATTATCATAATACAGTCTCAACAAGTCGGACTAAGCCATAGTCCCCAATCACAATCGACCCCGCACTCACAAGAGAGTACGTGTCTCGCCGCTATACGGCGTCACAAAGTGGTATACCGGGGTTTCGAACCCGCTGGTCATCACCCACATCTATTACTCACCTCAATACAGCGTGACGATTACTCCGCAATGTCCTTGCCACGAGAATCAAGCTCCGCACGCGTAGAATCTGATCAAATATAGTAGAAACACAACAAATTAGGCCAATGGGATGACACCCAATCAATACAACTCAATTTACATCAAAATTCCCAAAGTTGTCAAAACCCGACTTTCGGTACGCTTCTCGAAAAATCACGAAAGTCACATATTTGGAACCCTCATCTCAATACGAGTCTAAGCATATCAATTTTACCAAATTCGGACTCCATTTGCCCATTCAAAACCTTGATTTTCTAAAGTTCAAGCCTAGGGTTAAATCTTCCATGAATCACCCCAAATTCCTCCATTTTCATGATATAATTGCATAATATTACCAATACTAATCATAGTTTAAGTCCATAGTTGATTACCTGATGATTTCCCTTGAATTTCTCTTCAAAATCGCCCAAATCGCCTCTAAAGCCGAGACCCAAATGTGTGAAATGTTCGGAAATTTTTCTAACTTCTGATACACTTAACTTACAGCGATTTTCGCTTCTGCGGATAAAATTTCCGCTCCTACGAGTCCGTATCCGCGACCATAGGGTCGCTTCAGCGGTTCCAGACCTAGCCGGCCAATTTCGCTTCTGTGAGCAAAGGACCGCTTAAGCACGTCCACTTCCGCGATTGATCCTCCGCTTCTGCGAAAACTCCCGCTTCTGCGCACCAGAGTCCGCTCTTGCGGACTCGCCCAGGCGGTCAATAATCCGCTTCTGCGGACCTTCCCATTTTCCATCTAGTCCGCTTCTGCGATCACTGGCTCGCACCAGCGATGCCGCTTCAGCGGAAAGGAGTCCGCTTCTGCGGTGCCAAGCGCTCCTGCGCTCCTCAGTCCGCTCCTGTGGACTCGCCTCCGCGCCCAGCTTTTTCGCAGGGGCGAAAATGACAGAACCAGAACTCTTCAACCTGCAATTTCCATGATTTTCTTCCGTTTAACCATCCGAAAATACCCCGAGGCCCCCGGGACCTCATCCAAACACATCAACACATCTTAACACCTTATTCGAACTTGCTCCAATCCTCAAAACACGTCTAATAACACCAAAACCCATAATTCACATCAAATTCAAGCCTAAATTCCTTAAAACATTCCGAATTACACATTCAATCAAAAACCCGACCAAACGACGTCCGAATGACCTCAAATTTTGCAGGCACATCCAAAATCACCTAACGGAGCTACTGCAGCTGTCGGAACTCCATTCCGACTCCCGGATCAAAATCTCACCTACCGTTCGGATTTCGCCAAAATTCAACCTTAGCCAATTCAAGCCTATTTCTACACCGGCCTCCAAATTCAATTCCGATCGCTCCCCTAAGTCACAAATCACCTCCCGGAACTAACCGAATCATCAGAATCCGATTCCGAGCCATCTAACCAAATAGTCAACTCCGGGTTGACTTTCCTTATTCAATTTTCCTTCAAAAGGCTATATGCCTCATTTTCAATCCAATTCACTCCTAACTTATCCGATAGACTCTTACACTGATATAAAAGCATAAGACATGTATTTACAACATAACGGGGTGGTAATTCTCGTGACGACGGGCCGGGTCGTCACATTCTCCCCTCTTAAGCAAACGCTCGTCCTCGAGCGGGTCAAGAAACATACCTGAAGTCTCAAACAAGTGAGGATATCCGCTCCGCATCTCCCGCTCGATCTCCCAAGTGGCCTCCTCCACGGGTCGACCTCTCCACTGAACCTTAACTGATGCAATCTCCTTAGTTCTCAATTTTCTCACCTGACGACCCAAAATAGCAATGGGCTCCACATCATAGGATAGATCACCACCAAGCTGAATGGTACTGAAATCTAATACATGAGACGGATCTCCAATGTACTTCCGCAGCATAGACACATGGAATACTGGATGAACGCTGGATAAGTTGGGCGGCAATGCTAACTCATAAGCCACCTCTCCAACTCTCCTAAGTATCTCAAAAGGACCAATGTACCTGGGACTCAACTTCCCTTTCTTCCCAAATCTCATGACACCCTTCATAGGTGGAACCTTCAACAATACTCTGTCACCAACCATGAAAGACAACTCTCGAACTCTACGGTCCGCATAACTCTTCTGACGAGACTGTGCTGTACGAAGCCTCTCCTGGATCAACTTTGCTCTATCCAGAGCATCCTGGACTAACTCGGTCCCTATCAATCTAACCTCACCAGGCTCAAACCATCCCACGGGGGATCTACACCGCCTGCCATACAATGCCTCATACGGGGCCATCTGAATACTCGACTGATAACCGTTGTTGTAGGCAAACTCAGCAAGTGGTAGGAACTCATCCCACGAACCACCAAAATCAATCACACAAGCTTGCAACATATCCTCCAAGATTTGAATAGTGCGCTCAGACTGCCCGTCTGTCTGGGGGTGAAATGTCGTACTCAACTCAACCCGCGTACCCATCTCTCGCTGGAATGCTCTCCAAAACTGAGAAGTGAACTGGGTACCCCTGTTGGATATGATAGACACTGGGACTCCATGAAACCGGACAATCTCCCAAATAAAGATCGCTGCCAACCGCTCCGATGAGTAGGTAGTACTAACTAGAATGAAGTGAGCTGACTTGGTCAGCCTATCCACGATCACCCAAACTGAATCAAACTTCCTCGTTGTCCGAGGGAGTCCAGTAACAAAGTCCATAGTGATCCTCTCCCATTTCCACTCAGGAATAGCAATGCGCTGAAATACACCACCGGGCCTCTGGTGCTCGTACTTAACCTGCTGACAGTTGAGGCACCGTGCTACATGTCTCACAATGTCCATTTTCATCTTCCTCCACCAATAGTGCTGTTTCAAATCTTGATACATCTTAGCGGCTCCTGGATGGATAGAATACCGCGAGCTATGGGCCTCTTCCAGAATCAACTCACGAAGGCCATCAACATTGGGCACACATATCCGACCCTGCATCCTCAATACACCGTCACTATCAATGGTGACATCTCTAGCATCATCATGCTGAACTCTGTCCCTAAGGACAGCCAAATGTGGATCATCATACTGACGCTCACGAATACGATCATATAGAGATGGCCGAGATACAACACAAGCCAATACCCGGCTGGGTTCCGAAATATCTAACCTCACTAGCCGATTGGCTAGCACCCGAACATCATAAGCAAATGGCCTCTCCTCGGCTGGAATATATGCCAAGCTCCCCATACTGACCGCCTTCCGGCTCAAAGCATCGGCCACCACATTGGCCTTCCCCGGGTGATATAGAATAGTAATGTCATAATCCTTAAGCAACTCTAGCCATCTCCGCTGTCTCAAATTAAGGTCTTTCTGTTTGAACAAGTGCCGGAGACTACGATGGTCGGTATACACCTCACAAGACACACCGTACAAATAGTGCCTCCAAATCTTCAAGGCATGAACAATGGCGGCTAGCTCCAAATCATGAACAGGATAGTTCTTCTCACGTGGCTTCAACTGCCGAGAAGCATAAGCAATCACCTTACCTTCCTGCATCAACACACAACCTATCCCCACTCTCGAGGCATCACAATAAACAGTATATGAACCCGAAGCTGATGGCAATACTAACACTGGAGCTGTGGTCAAAGTTGTCTTTAGCTTCTGAAAGATCTCCTCGCACTCATCCTCTCCTCGCACTCATCCGACCACACGAATGGTGCACCCTTCTGGGTCAATTTAGTCAATGAAGAAGCAATGGATGAAAATCCCCGAACAAACCGGCGATAATATCCCGCCAAACCAAGAAAACTCCTGATCTCTGTAGCTGAGGTCGGTCTAGGCCAACTCTGCACCGCCTCTATCTTTTTCTGATCAACCTGAATACCATCACGAGACACCACATGTCCCAGAAATGCTACGGACTCGAGCCAAAACTCGCACTTGGAGAATTTAGCATATAGCGTCTCCTCTCTCAATCTCTGCAACACAATACTCAAATACTGAGCATGCTCCTCCTGACTACGGGAGTAGACTAGAATGTCATCAATGAACACAATCACAAATGAATCCAAATAAGGCCTGAACACACTGTTCATCGGATGCATAAATGCTGCTGGGGCGTTGGTCAACCCAAACGACATCACAAGGAACTCATAATGACCATATCGGGTCCTGAATGCCGTCTTCATAATATCCGAGTCCCTGATCTTCAGCTGATGATAGCCTGAACGAAGATCGATCTTAGAAAACACCCTCGCACCCTGTAACTGATCAAACAAATCATCTATGCGCGGTAGAGGGTACTTGTTCTTCACCGTCACTTTGTTCAATTGCCTATAATCAATACACATTCGCATGGAACCATCTTTCTTTTTAACAAATAATACCGGTGCACCCCACGGAGACACACTAGGGCGGATGAAACCCTTATCCGGAAGCTCTTGAAGTTGCTCTTTCAGTTCTTTCAACTCGGCTGGTGTCATTCGATAAAGAGGAATGGATATGGGCTGAGTGCCCGGCACCAAGTCAATGCCAAAATCAATATCCCCGTCCGGCGGCATGCCCGGCAGGTCTGAGGGAAATACATCTGGGAAGTCCCTCACAACAGGTACAGAATCAATGCTAGGAGACTCAGCTCCCACATCTCTCACAAAAGCCAAGTACGATAAACACCCTTTTTCAACCATCTTCTGAGCTTTTAGGAACGAAATAACACGGCTAGGGACAAAATCGGTCGAACCCCGCCACTCAATCCGAGAAATACCAGGAATGGCCAACGTAACTGTCTTAGCATGACAGTTCAATATAGCATGGTACGGAGACAACCAGTCCATACCCAATATGACATCAAAATCCACCATCCCCAACAATAATAAATCTGCCTGGGTCTCCAGACCCCCAATAGATATAACACAGGATCTATAGACATGATCCACAACAATCGTATCACCCACGGGGGTGGATACATGAACAGGTAAATCAAGACTACTACGAGTCGCACCCAAATGACGTGCAAAATAAGAGGACACGTAAGAATATGTGGACCCTGGATCAAATAGAACAGAGGCATCTCTGTGACAGACAGAAATGATACCTGTAATCACTGCATCGGAGGCAACTGCATCACGCCTGTCAGGAAGTGCATAGAACCGTGCCTGGCCTCCACCAGATCTCTCCTCGCCTCTAGGGCGACCACGAGAAAACTGACCTCCACCTCTACTAGCCTGAGATGGTGCTGAAGAGGAGGGCAGATCCCTCTGTTGAGTCTCGTCCCTACGGAGTCGAGGGCACTGTCTCCTCATGTGGCCAAACTCACCACACTCATAACATGCACTTGGTGCTGGAGAAGGGGACTGAAGGGAACCCCTCACCGCAGAAGAACCCTGGGCTGATGAAGTAGGTGCTGCACCCTGGGCTGGAAGGGCACTAAGTGATGACTGACCCTGCTGAAACCCCTGTCGACCACGACCATACGAACCTCCGCTCTGCTCTGGGCGGCCTGAATGAGAAGGTCTAGATGAGCGACTTCTGCTCTGCTGGGAATGCCCTCTAGATGGAGCACCACTGAAACTGCCAGAACCACGAGGCCTCTTGGCCTCCCGCTCCTCTCTCTCTCGGCGACGATCCGCCTCAATAGAGCGTGCCATATCAACAACCTGCTCAAATGATGATGACAAAACTCTCTCTGGTCATAAGAATGCGGATAGAGTAGTTGAGGCCATCAATGAACCTCCCGATCCTCTCCCTATCATTGGGGATCATCCATGTGGCATGCCTAGCCAACTGTGTGAATCTAAGCTCATACTGAGTCACAGACATGTCGCCCTGAACCAACCACTCGAACTGGCGACGTAGCTCCTCGCGACGAGACTGAGGTACATATTTCTCTAGAAAGAGAGTAGAGAACTGCTGCCATGTGAGAGGTGCTGCTCCTGCAAGCCTACGCCTCTCAAACTCTTCCCACCAATCAAATGCGGGACCGGTCGAACCGAAAGGTAGTAAATGAAACTCCGCCGGACTCGAGAATACCGGCCGTCTCCAACATCCATCGACACTTGTCCAAGAAACCACCGGGCATCCTCGCCCTCAACGCCACCGAAACGGGGTGGCCGAAGTCTACCAAACCTCTCGAGACGACGCCGCTCGTCGTCGGGCATAACTCCGAACCATATGCTCGGGAGCTAGAGCTGGGGTGCAGTCGGAGGAATAACCGGTGCAACTACCCGAGCGGGGACCGCCTCCTGGCGTCCGAAGTCCCCGAACAACCGGGTCAGGTGTGCGAGCCGGAGGGGTCTGCTGACCACCCCCCGACCGAGATGTCGCCGCAGTAGCAGTAGCTGAGACTACCCGAGCCAAACCGGAACACACCGATAATATCCGAGCGAGAGTCTCCCGAAGACCGGGAATAGCAATAGATACAGTCTGGACCCCTGAACTGGGGCCGCCGGAGCATCAACCACCGGGGCCTGCTCCTGAACTGGTACAACAGGGCGGGTCGGCCGGCACCGCTCGGCCGCCCTACCTCTACCTCTAGCACGACCGCGCCCACGGCCTCTAACAGGTGGCAATGGAGGTCGTCCACCTCGTCCCGATGCTCGCGTTCTCGCCATCTGCGAGAGAGTAGAATATAGAAGTTCAGTTCCCAGAACAACAAGATCGCACGACAGAGTTCAAGAAAAGTGAAGTATTTCCTAAAGGTTCGCAGCCTCCCGAGGATAAGTACAGGCGTCCCCGTACCGATCCACGAGACTCTACTAACCGGCTCAAGACTCATGAGGCCTAGTAAACCTAGGCTCTGATACCAACTTGTTACGACCCCAAATCCGGCCGTGATGGCGCCCAGCACACTGCTAGGCCAGCCTGACCAATCAACAACAATTACGAAGCTAGAAGCTCGCCTTGTCCCATTTAAGCATAACAATTATAAGACATCAATGATAAATATATCAAAACAGGGAACCAAGTCCCAACGCATGCCAACTCCCATAGACAGAAGGGTCAAGAGTCATGAGCCTCTAATGAACATAAGTATATAAAGGTTTACAAGATACCAAGTGCGGAAAGAAATGTCAATACAGAATCAAAAGACAGTAAGAAGGAATATCGGGTCCTGCAGACTCTGCAGCTACCTCGTATATCCCACAGATGTCGCCTCGCACAGCTACTAGATCACTGCTGAGAGGTACCTGGATCTGCACACAAGGTGCAGGGAGTAAAATGAGTACTGCCAGACTCGGTGGTAATAAACAGGGGTAAGACAGCGCAGATAAGAAATCCGCAATAAAGCACTATGTAAAGCTGTAATCAAATACCCTGTCACAGAATCGATATCAACTGTACCTGTACCAATAAGTACCAACAAAACAGTATAACAGCTAGCAGATGTAGCTAAATGCAATGCAATGCGTGATATGACCGCTACGGCGCGTAGCCCGATCCAATTTGGGTACCCGTGCTCACTGTGGGGGTTCAGACTCCGGAGGGGCTCCTACAGCCCAAGCACAATATCACTGCGGCGTGCAGTCCGATCCAACATATATACCGCTGCGGCGCGCAGCCCGATCCACTACCAGTCAGCTAATATGCAAATACAGCCTCGCAGGCTCATAAGTAGTTTTGAAAACATCTTTTATCCTTTTTCAGTTGAAAACAGTAATATCAAGTTCCAGAGATTGGAAATAGCATGATAACAGAAATAGCTACGGACTGGTAGTACTAACATGTCAATATGATAAGACAATGATAACGATCCTCGCGGGATCCAATAAGTGGCTCACGGCCCACAAGTATACTCAACCGCCCAAGAAGGGGGTTCTATGGCTCAAGAGTAGCCAATATCACAGTACATAGTATGCAACCATCCGAGAAGGAGGTTCGACGGCTCAAGAATAGCCAATGTCATAACAGAGTATCAACAAGTCGGACTAAGCCATAGTCCCCAATCACAATCGACCCCGCACTCACAAGAGAGTACGTGTCTCGCCGCTATACAGCGTCACAAAGTGGTATACCGGGGTTTCGAACCCGCCGGTCATCACCCACATCTATTACTCACCTCAATACGGCGCGACGACTACTCCGCAATGCTCTTGCCATGAGAATCAAGCTCCGCACGCGTAGAATCTGATCAAATATAGTAGAAACACAACAAATTAGGCCAATGGGATGACACCCAATCAATACAACTCAATTTACATCAAAATTCCCAAAGTTGTCAAAACCCGACTTTTGGTACGCTTCTCGAAAAATCACGAAAGTCACATATTCGGAACCCTCATCTCAATACGAGTCTAACCATATCAATTTTACCAAATTCGGACTCCATTTGCCCATTCAAACCCTTGATTTTCTAAAGTTCAAGCCTAGGGTTAAATCTTCCATGAGTCACCCCAAATTCGTCCATTTTCATGATATAATTGCGTAATATTACCAATACTAATCATAGTTTAAGTCCATAGTTGATTACCTGATGATTTCCCTTGAATTTCTCTTCAAAATCGCCCAAATCGCCTCTAAAGCCGAGACCCAAATGTGTGAAATGTTCTGAAATTTTTCTAACTTCGGATACACTTAACTTATAGCGATTTTCGCTTCTGCGGAAGAATTTCCGCTCCTACGAGTCCGTATCCGCGACCAAAGGGTCGCTTCAGCGATTCCAGGCCTAGCCGGCCAATTCCGCTTCTGCGAGAAAAGGACCGCTTATGCGCGTCCGCTTCCGCGATTGATCCTCCGCTTCTGCGAAAACTCCCGCTTCTGCGCACCAGAGTCCGCTCCTGCGGACTCGCCTAGGTGATCACTCCTCCGCTCCTACGGATCTCCCTAATCCGCCTCTAGACCGCTTCTGCGGCACACGGTTCGCACCAGCGACACCGCCTCAGCGGAACAAGACCCGCTTCAGCGAACACAAGCGCTTTTGCACTCCTCGGTCTGCTCCTGCGGACTCGCCTCCGCGCCCACATTTCCGCAGGGGCGAAAATGACGGAACCAGAACTCTTCAACCTGCAATTTCCATGATTTTCTTCCGTTTAACCATCCGAAAACACCCCGAGGCCCCGGGACCTCATCCAGACACATCAACACATCTTAACACCTTATTCGAACTTGATCCAATCCTCAAAACACGTCTAATAACACCAAAACCCATAATTCACATCAAATTCAAGCCTAAATTCCTTAAAACATTCCGAATTACACATTCAATCAAAAACCCGACCAAACGACGTCCGAATGACCTGAAATTTTGCAGGCACATCCAAAATCACCTAACGGAGCTATTGCAACTGTCGGAATTCCATTCCGACTCCCGGATCAAAATCTCACCTACCATTCGGATTTCGCCAAAATTCAACCTTAGCCAATTCAAGCCTATTTCTACACCGGGCCTCCAAATTCAATTCCGATCGCTCCCCTAAGTCACAATTCACCTCCCGGAACTAACCGAATCATCAGAATCCGATTCCGAGCCCTCTAACCAAATAGTCAACTCCGGGTTGACTTTCCTTATTCAATTTTCCTTCAAAAGGCTATATGCCTCATTTTCAATCCAATTCACTCCTAACTTACCCGATAGACTCTTACACTGATATAAAAGCATAAGACATGTATTTACAACATAACGGGATGGTAATTCTCGTGACGACGGGCCGGGTCGTCACACATGGACTCACAAGAATGCAGCCAATGGTGATATAAACAATATTCTTAACTATTAACCGCTTCATTAAGATAACCCTACTATCAGTAACAATTAAACCAAATAGTGTGCAATTTATAAAT
>JASVEL010005943.1:72500-255672 GCA_032618575.1 Nicotiana noctiflora
CTACCATTTAAAGAGATATCGCCTTTTCGTTCTTCAGGCGGGCGTCTGACTTCATCAACAATCTCCGAAAATAAATCGCCATTCCATTCTTCAGGCGGGCACCTGACTTTAATCAATAATTTTAAACTTCCACTTAAAAAGATAACACCTTTCCGTTCTTCAGGAGGGCAACTGGCTTCATCAACAAACTCAAAAAAATCGCCATTCCGTTCTTCAGGCGGGCGACTGACTTCAATCAATAATTTTTAAACTTCCACTTAAAGTAGATAACGCCTTTCCGTTCTTCAAACGGGCTCCTGACTTTATCAAAAACTCCAAAAAATAAATCGCCAGTCCATTCTTCAAGCGGGCACCTGACTTCAATCAATAATTTTAAACTTCCACTTAAAATAGATAACACCTTTCCGTTCTTTAGGTGGGCTCCTGACTTTAACAATAAACTCTGGAAATAAATTGCCATTTCATTCTTCAGGCGGGCACCTGACTTCAATAATGATTTAAAACTTCCACTTAAAAAGATAACGCCTTTCCGTTCTTCAGGTGGGCACCTGATTTCAATCAAAAAATATTCCTTCATTCTATTATCGTCGTTTTCCTTTGCTTACTGAACCATTTCCTTATCCATGTATTGCCTCTTTTTAGAACTACTTTTCTCAAGACTCATGCTGTCTTTCCTTTCAATTTCGGGGATTATACCGCCGGAATTATTTACTTACTTATTAGGGGGGGTAATACCGATGGGGAAATCTCCTTTCTTCCCCTATTTTTTTCTTCTCTCAAAACTTTTATTTTCTCTCGAGATTTAACAGGGATTAAAACGTTTTTAGCTGGGGAATACACTGTTGGTGAATCCCTTTTCTTCTTTCCTTTTTCAAAACTTCCTTCAAAACTTGCGCTTCGCTCCTTTGAAAGCCGTTGGATATAACACTGCCGAGGACTTTTCATCCCTTCAAAACTGGCGCTTCATTCTTCTGAAAAACTGCTGGGGATGACACTGACATTTTGCTTTCCGTCCCGCGTCTCATTTTTGTATCTTGTTTGTCGGGGATACAATTTCTCCGATTGATGCTTGTTGCATTCCTCCTCTCAATACTCCTGGGAATAACATTGGTTTAAAGATCACTTATCCTTAAAACTCGGGCTATCTCGCTTCTCTCAAGATTGCTTTTCTCCAAAACTTCGCATCGCTTTTTTCGGTAAACTGCTGGGAATTCCATTTCCTTCAAAACCTTGTGTTATCTTCCATCCTCCTTAACTGGGTATTTGATTCAAGAAAATTTTCGTAATGAGAGAAAATTTTCTGCCCCAGTTTGATAATCTTCTTTGTGGTCTGTCTTTCCTTCACCAATAACCTCTCCTTTTCCGGCTTCATATCGAAGAAATTTTTTAGTTTAAAATGTGGCAAGTGGTCGTGCCTCTCCTGCTGGGGATGATTTTTCCTTTTTATTTTCCTTGCTCTGCGCTCCCTGAACTTGTTGGGAAATGTTGTTATTTGCTGGGGATGATATTCTTACTGCGGATGATTTTTTTTTCTTTTCCCTTCTTTGCTTTGTGTTGTTCGACCCCCTTGGTCGATAATCTGCTTGGAAACGTCCTTCTTCCCGATGATCATTATTAATATAATTCCTCCACTATTGTTTTCCAACCTACTCCGTACTTCTTCTGAACCTTCAGACCAACCTATCGTTTTGGTCGTACAACAAAACGTCTTTGCGACTTATGGCTTTATATTGCACCAACTCACATTTGCTTTGCACCGTTTTGGAGACTGGTAGTAAGCTCTAAAAAATCCCTTCTCAAAACAAATTGCTGAAAAGAAAGTCATTAAACAATAAATTATGATTGCAAAAAATAAAAAAGAAAAACTTTTCTGAAAGGATGTTGGGCAAAATAAAAAGAAAAGAACTTATCTGAATGGTATAACCGATCCAAATGATCACGTCATGCATTTTGGGATGAATCAACCCAGTCTATTTGTATCAATCAGTTTTCTGATAGCCTCATATTGCTGGGGACAAACAAACATCCAATTCATCGCCGAATGCGGACACTTTTCGACAATCTTACCTTGCCATCTCATAGTGCCCTTCAAAGGGTTTTCACTAATGAAATTCTTTCATTTCTCTCAAACTCTTGTCGCCTTATAGTTCCTGTGAAGGTTTTCACTGACAAGACTCTCTTTTTGTTTCTCTCAGCTTTCGTCGCCTTATAGTGCATGTGAAGGTTTTCACCGATAAGACTCTATCATTTTGTCTCCTTCTCTACTGGGGACTGGAATGTTATCAACAAGATTCTCTCTAGTGGGGGTTCCCTTGGCTACCAATTCCTTCAGCTCATGATCATTATTCATTCGAGGATCGGGGTGTTATTCTTGGATTTCCGTTGCATGACTCGGCACCTCTCGGATACTGATCGGGAGGTCTCTTTTTTGGACATCAATATGGTTCTTTGTGTGTGGTGCTAAAGGAACGGATATAACCTTAATGGGTAGAACATTACAACTTTTGGAATCACAATTTTTCTAAAAGAACATAACTTCTGACCCAGTTTTATTGCTTGGGGAATCTCTGATTTCTATTACACTATGGCCGAGCCGTGAGGAGCCTACGTATCCTCTTTGAGGAATCAGGTCGAACGTAGTTCACTCATATTCCTTTATTTCTTGTGACTTTCCTTTGTTTTCTTTTCTGTTTTGTTATTTTTTTTTCTTTTCTTTATTTTTTTAATCATTTTTCATTTTTTGTTTTCATTAATGATTCCAAGAGAGGGATACGAAACAACAGGGCTCAAAAAAGGGGGAAAGCAAGGGTTAAAAGTGTTTGGATAGAAGAAAGAATTGCCTCCGTCATTTCATTATCCGATAAACACCAAGTACAAACAAACAAATTAACAAAAGTTATAATCAAAGAAATTACACGTAATATCTCTTGACCACATCAGAATTGATAGCCTTGTCGATGCACTTTCCTTCGACATCTATTAGACATAAAGCACCATTGGACAACACTCTGGTCACAATATACGGCCCTTGCCAGTTCGGGGCGAACTTTCCCTTCACTTCAGCCTGATGTGGCAAGATTCGCTTCAGCACCTGCTGTCCCACTTCAAACTACCTAAGATGCACCTTTTTATTATACGCTCTTGCCATTCTCTTTTGATACAATTGGCCATGACATACCGCCGCCAATCTCTTTTTGTCAATAAAGCTTAATTATTCCAATCGGCTTTTGACCCATTTGTCATCATCAATCTCAGCCTCAACAATTATCCGAAGGGAGGGAATTTTGACCTCTGCTAGTATCACTGCTTCAGTTAAGTATACCAACAAATAAGGAGTTGCACCTACTAAAGTACGAATAGTAGTGCGATAACCCAATAGTGCAAATGGTAACTTTTCGTGCCATTGCCTGGATCCTTCTACCATCTTCCTCAATATCTTCTTTATGTTTATGTTGGCTGCTTCAACTGCTCCATTCGCCTTGGGACGATATGGTGTGGAATTACGGTGTGTAATCTTAAACTGTTAACACACTTGTTTCATCAAACCACTGTTAAGATTGACACCGTTATCCGTGATGATCACCTTTGGGATCCCAAATCTACATATGATATGGGAATACACAAAATCCACCACCGCTTTCTTGGTCACTAGCTTGAACGTTTTAGTTTCAACCTATTTGGTAAAATAGTCAATGCCTACCAGAATGAACCTATGACCGTTGGAAGTTACCAGCTCGATGGGTCCAATGACATCCATACCCCAGGCAACAAATGGCCATGGCGCTGACATTGTATGCAATTCTGTCGGCGGAGAATGAATCAGATCCCCGTGTATCTGACACTGATGGCATTTTCGTACGAAACTGATGCAGTCACGCTCCATAGTGAGCCAATAATATCCTGCTCGCAGAATTTTCTTTGCCAATACGTATCCACTCATATGGGGTCCACATACTCTAGCATGTACCTTTGTCATTACTGTCGTGGCTTGACCAGCATCTATACATCTCAGCAAACCCAAATCAGGCATTATTTTGTACAACACTCCTCCACTGAGGAAAAATCCATTTGCCTATCGTCGAATGACTCTCTTTTGATCTCCAGTTGCCTTTTCTAGGTATATTCCCATCATGAGGTATTCTTTGACATCATAAAACCATGTCTCGCCGTCCATTTCTTCCTCTACCATATTATAATAAGCATGTTGATCCCGAACCTGAATATGTATCGGGTCAACATGAATCTTGTCCGGGTGATGCAACATCGACGCTAGAGTAGCCAAAGCATCAGCAACCTCATTATGCATTCTTAGGATATGTCTGAACTCCACTGATCGGAATCGCTTAATCAGGTCATACAAACATTGACGATATGGTATAAGCTTCAAATATCGCGTTTCCCACTCTCCTTGAATATGATGTACCAGGAGGTCCGAGTCTTCCAAGACTAAGACGTCCTGGACATCCATGTCCACGGCTAACCGTAACCCCAAAATGCGTGCTTCATACTCAGCCATATTGTTAGTGCAATAGAAACGTAGTTGAGCTGTAACAGGATAATGCTGTTTGGTTTCATAGATAAGTACCGCTCCTATTCCAACTCCTTTTGCGTTCGCAGCTCCATCAAAGAAAAGTTTCCATCCTGTCTCCCCGGTCAATTCTAGCTCATCTACATGTAACACTTCTTCATCGGGAAAATACGTTCTTAAAGGTTCGTATTCATCATCAACAGGATTCTCAGCCAAATGATCGGCTAAGGCTTGGGCTTTCGTAGCCGTCCTCGTCACATAAACGATGTCGAACTCCGTAAGTAATATTTGCCATTTTGCTAACCTCTCCGTGGGCATAGGTTTCTGGAAAATATACTTCAATGGATCTAAGCGTGAAATGAGATAAGTGGTGTAGGAAGACAGATAATGCTTCAGATTTTGTGCTACCCAAGTTAGGGCACAACACGTCTTCTCAAGATGAGTGTACTTAACTTCATAAACTGTGAACTTCTTACTGAGATAATAAATGGACTGTTCCTTTCTGCCGGTGATGTCATGCTACCCCAATACACAGCCAAATGAGTTTTCCAAAACTGGTAGATAAAGAATTAGAGGTCTCCCGAGTTCAGGTGGAACCTACACAGGTGGGTTTGACAAATACCCTTTTATCTTATCAAACGCCTCTTGACATTTTTCAGTCCATTTGACTGCAACATCCTTCCTCAACAGCCTAAAAATAGGTTCACATGTCGATGTGAGATGAGCAATAAACCGACTGATGTAATTCAACCTTCCCAAAAGACTCATTACTTCGGTCTTATTTTTCGGTGCCGGTAGTTCTTGGATGGATTTGATCTTTGATGGGTCCAACTCAATGCCTCGCCGACTGACTATGAATCCCAATAGTTTTCCTGACGGGACACCAAATGCGCACTTGGTAGGGTTAAGCTTGAGGTTGTATCTACGAAATCTATGGAAAAACTTCCTCAAATCTCCGACGTGATCGGCCTGATGTTTTGACTTTATGATCACGTCATCGACGTACACTTCGATTTCTTTGTGTATCATATCATGAAACACAGCAGTCATCGCCCTCATGTAAGTTGCCGCAGCATTCTTTAAACCAAATGGCATCACCCGGTAGCAATAGGTTCCCCATGGCATGATAAAAGCCGTCTTCTCTGCATCTTCCTCATCCATCAGAATCTGATGATACCCAGCATAGCAATCCACGAAAGATCCAATATCTCGCTTTGCGCATTTATCAATTAAGATGTGGATGTTGGGTAGTGGAAAGTTATATTTTGGGCTTGCTTTGTTGAGATTGCGATAGTCAACGCATACTCTGATCTTTACGTCCTTCTTTGGCACCGGCACAACGTTAGCCAACCATTCTGGATATCTAGTGACCCGAATAACCTTTGCATCCAATTGCTTGGTTATTTCTTATTTAATCTTCAAACTCATATATGTTTTAAATTTTCTTAATTTCTGTTTGAGGGGAGAAAATGCTGAATCAGTGTGTAATTTATGAACCACTAAATTAGTGCTCAGACCCGACATGTCGTCGTACGACCATGCAAAAACATCTTTAAACTCAGCAAGTGTTTTGATTAATTCTTCCCTGTGGGTTTGTTCAAGATGGACGCTTATTTTGGTTTCTCTAATGTCATTTGCGTCTCCCAGATTGACGGCGTCTGTATCATTTAGATTGGGTTTGGGCTTTCCTTTAAAGTGACTCAATTCTTTGTTGATTTCTTCTAAGGCTTCATCTTTGTCGTATTCTGATCCATTCTCATCGTTTCTTATTTCTTGCATTATTGTTTCTGAACCAAATTGATTTTTTAGACTGGTTTGAAGATTCCTTATACATGCCATATCATTAAGATCAGTGGAAAGAATGTTGTTCAAAAAAGTAAAAGGAAGAACAAAATAAAATCAGAAATAGCGGGAACAAAAATTTCATTCATTGAGAGAAAAAAGAAGAAAAAAATACAAGATACCAGGGTTTGCACACATTAAGAAAGAAAACTTGAAAACAAAATAAACTGGACTACAACCCTGAAATAATCCCAAACAAACTTGAAGGAAAATCAAAGAAAACTATCAAGACTCATTTCGGGTAGGAATAGGAGTAGCCTTCCAATTATTCAGTTTTGTTTTTGGCCCTACAAATTATATTTCAGCGTGACTAGGCCCTTCTCTATCTTCTATCATGTTTACATCAGTGAACAGATTTTCGAACCTTCTTAGAAATTCCTCATCTGGTTCGATCGTAAGACTGGAAATCCTTGTTGCTGGACGTTTTCTGACTCCGGACTTAACAAAAGATCTGGAGAGGCGCGGGACCGGCTTTGGAAGTACCCATGTATTTTGCTTAATCCTCTTAGCTTGCCAGATATCTTCCGCAGTAGGTTAAAATCCCAAATCAAAAGTACCCTCATTTTCCGGCAAGGAGAGTGGTTGTACGATACATTGCAGAGATGCACCCAAACCCTTATCGGGGATAGCCATTTCCCAACATTTCGTAGGCGACCATGACATATGTGGAGGTCATCTTGGTATTTGGAGTGTATTCTCCCTCCGAAACTTTCTTGACAGATACCACATCACAAACTTGGTATACCCATGGCCCGACGCCATCCTCTACTTCAACAAAGGGCACAATGGTGTCGTGCAGGGATTGCAGTTTGTTTTCTCCATAAACCACAATCTCTTGTCGGTCCCACTCAAACTTGACCCACTAGTGCAGGGTAGACGGAACTGCCTTTGCAGCATGAATCCATGGTCGTCCTATCAAAAGGTTGTATGAGACTACCATATCTAATACTTGGAATTCCATGGTGAATTCCATAGGCCCGATTGTCAGCTCCAACACTATGTCCCCGACTGATGCTTTACATCCTCCGTCAAAACCCCAAACACAAATGTTGTTCTTACGTACCCTATTGATATCCACTTTTAGTTTATCCAAAGTAGAAAGTGGACAGATTTTTGCGCTGGATCCATTGTCAACCAAGACTCGGGTAACCACGGACTCCTCGCATTTCACTGTAAGATAAAGAGCTTTGTTTTGCGCGGTACCTTTTTCAGGTAACTTGTCATCAGTGAAAGTAACCTTATTTACCTCGAATATCCTGTTTGTGATCTTCTCCAGCTGATTGACGGAGATCTTATCAGGTACATGGGCCTCATTCAAGATTTTCATCAAGGCTTGCCGATGTTCGTCAGAGTGGATCAATAATGACAGTAAAGAGATTTGAGCCGGAGTTTTCTTGAGCTGATCTAGGATGGAATAATCATGCAACTTCATCTTCTTTAAAAACTCTACTGCTTCTTCGTCGGTCACAAGTTTCTTACTTTTGCCGGGCCGGCCTTCCTTAATTCTTTAGGAATGAAATATCTCCCTGAGCGGGTCAACCCCTATGCTTCACAAACTTCTCCTTGACCTCTTTTCCTTTATAGGTCACTGTTACCCGGTCATAGTTCCACGGGATAGCTTTGTTATAAACTATGGGTAACTGAATTGATGGCTTACTGATGATGGGATCTATGTGAGCACCTTCTAAAGCCAGAACACGTTTGATTGTTGCTCCCGATACAACTATCTTCACCTCTCCTGGTTTCGCCAATATTTTGCATGTGGATTCCCTCATCATTGCTGGTTTATTATGCGCCCCCTTCTCATTGATGAGTGATTTATCATCTATTGGTCTCTTTGCTGTCCTTCTTTCACTTGACATGGCCATCATTACAGTTTGAGAGGCTTTTTCATACCCCTCTTCTGCTTGTACCAACTCGATCATATTGGTCTCATGATGGGCTGGGAGTGGATTTTGGTTGATGTTAGGTTCTGTCGTGGTTTGCACCTCAATTCGACGAGTGTCGATAAGCTCCTGGATAGCTGTTTTTAATTTCCAGCACTTCTCTGTATCATGCCCAAGGCATCCTGAATAGTATTCACAACTCATTGTATGATCAAGATTCCTTGGAGGGGGTTCGGCAATTTGGCCTTGACTGGATTTAACAATCCCACCTGCTTCAACCGATGAAACAAACTGGTGTAAGACTTTCCCAAGGGAGTGAAAGTCTTTGGCTTTGATGTTCTGTCATTTTTGAAAGCTTGGTTTGGACAGAATCCCTTACCATTGGGGTTTCTGTATGCTCTTGAGGGTGGGTAGTTATTTTGTGAGGTTGGTGCATGCCATGGTGCCTGGACGAGAGGTTGAGCATATGTTTGGGCATGGTGGACGAAAAAATGAGGATCGAGTGTTGGGTAATAATGTTGTGGAGGATAATTTGGAATGTGAGGGTAATTTGGGTGAGGGAGTCTGGATTGGTAATGGGGGGAAGGACCTCTGGATCTGGACCAATTGCTAGCCTCTATCATTGTGACATCCTCTCTTTTCTTTTTCCCAAGCGCACCTCCCGTGCCGCTCTAAATGGCCTGTGTTATCGCCTTGATCGCTAAATAACTCAATATTTTGTTGGTCTTGAGACCTTCTTCTATCATGCCCCCCATCTTTACCACTTCGTTGAAGGATTTTCCCACTGAGGTCACCAAGTGACCGAAGTAGGTTGGCTCGAGATTTTGTAGAAAGTAATCTACCATCTCCCCCTCTCTCATCGGAGGATCAACTCTAGCTGCCTGTTCTCTCCATCGAAATCCAAATTCCCTGAAGCTCTCCCCTGGTTTATTCTCAAGCTTCAATAATGTGAGACAGTCTGGCACTATCTCTAGGTTATATTGAAAGTGCCCGGCGAAAGCCTATGCCAGGTCATCCCAAGTATACCACCTACTTGGATCTTGGGTAGTGTACCATTTTAAGGCAGATCCGCTCAAACTCTATTCGAAATAAGCTATCAGTAGATCATCTTTTCCACCCGCTCCCCTCATCTTGCTGCAAAATCCTCGCAGATGAGATATGGGGTCACCATGCCCTTCGTATAGATCAAATTTGGTCATCTTGAACCCCGCTGGTAGTTGTACGTCGGGGAAAGGGCATAAATCTTTATAAGCCACACTGACCTGATTTCCCATCTCGTGCATGACCCTGAAGGACTGCTCCAGTCTTTTGACTTTCTGCATCATCTCATCCTGCTCTGGGCTCTTGGCCGGCTTTTCCGCCGGGACCTCAAAGGGAGGAGTATAGATAGGTGGTTCGGGTACCCTGAACGTGGGTTCAGGGGGTAATATTGAGTGTCGTGAGCCTAAAATAATGGCTCACTTGACGATCTGTGCAATGGAGTTGGGGGAGGTGCCACAAAGATAGGGACATTTGGTAGAGGAGGGTTTTGATTGGGTGGTGGAGCTTGGTGGTCATAAGCGTCCCTTCCCTGGTAGTAATGATGGCTTGGGAAGCTTGTTGAGGGACCGGGAGAAAGGTATTTTAGGGTATGTCCTGGCGGGAAGGTAGGAGTAGTAGGTGCCTCGGGACCTTTTTGTGCTTTAGCCCGCACCAACTGCATTTCGTTCATCTCCAACTGCATTTTTCCATTTTTTCTAAGGCCTCTTTGAGCATTTGGCACATCGCCTTTTCTGACTCAATGATGTGGTCTGACCCAGTCATACTTTTAGGTATAGGCCCATTTGATCTTGTCTGATATCTGTGTGATGCCAGTACACTTCTAACGACTAACTGGTATTGTGATTAGAAAAACAACAAACTTGTTAGTGTTAGAATTTCAACAGATATAGTAAACGCACATTTGGGATGCAATGTCTTTATGCAGTGAACCATTTCTATTATGCTTTTTCTCAGACAACATGCGTCATCTTGGCTTATCATTTTCAAGTGTTTCTATGCCCCTCCATTATTTCTCTCACTTATTTTATTTACTTTTCCCTTTTTACTATAAACAGTGGTCGAATCTTATGTAGACTGCCTACGTATCATGTCCCTGCATGAATCAGATCCAACGTAGTTTGTGTAAAAATAGTTATTATTAAAAAAAAGTGCCAGGAATTAAATTACACTTGGACAATAATTTAAAAACGGACTTTGAATTACAACAAGACATAAGAAAATTTCAAGAACTATAACTAGACGTCCTCCACAATCTTCAATCACTTGGAATATCTGCTCACTTTGGGGCTTGATCGGGCTGACCTCCTAGTGTACGATACATCCTTTCCAACTCCATTGCAAGATGACGGGAAAAAGTTGGCACATACTCTAGAAACATTTCACAATCTATCCCTTGGCAATTCACATAACTTTGCGAAGTGTAAACATCCAAGTCGTGAATTTGTGCTCTAAAATCCTAGAGATTCTGGACTTGGTTTTGTAATCGTTGTTGGCGAGTGATGGCTATATATCTTATATGACCCTCACGATCTAAAGCCGCCTCCAACTGAGCTCGAAGTCTAGCTTGTTCGAGCCTTGCTTCCGCGCTCTCCCTATCGACATCTGCATGTTGATGCTCTCTTTTCATTTTTTCCAGTTGTGCACGGAGCTGAGCTTCTGAGCGTATCCAACGGTATTTTTCCTTCTCGAATCGAGCCCTTTCTTCTTCAAATATCATTACTTTATGTTCCTTGCCATATTTAACTTCCTCATTTAACTGTATAATTTTCTCGTTAGCTTTGTCTAACGCTTTTTCAGTATTTGTTAATATGAAGTCATAATCTTGCATCTTTTCCATTAGGATAGTAATGATTTTCTTATCTTTCCAGCTTCTTATTGGTGATTCAGATGCTTTCTTCATTTGTTGGAACTGAGTATGGAGAGTTTTATTCTTGCAAATCAATATCTTCTTTTCCCCTTCCGCCTCTTACGCTTCTAAACTTTTCCAAAAATTGAGGCTCCTCAGGCTCTCTTCTAAGGCATGAATAGTTGCTTTGTATCCCCTATCTTTTTCAACCCACGCTAACCGTTCTTGGATTTTATCATCAAAAGCTTGAACATGTGGCCTTTTTATGGGCCTTTTGCGATCGGGTTTTAGCTCATCATCGACACAAGACCTCTTCTCAAACCACCTGGCATAACTCATATCTACTTCACCTTTTGCAGTATCTAGAACTTGGGTATCCTCTTTCAATTATCGACAGCTATTCCAAATTTGTTAGATTAAAGATTTCGGAAGTTCGGCTTCAGGGTGCAGCTCAATCACTTGCATGCTTAAATCTTCGTCTTCAGGCACCACTTGGTACCTCCCTAGCTATCTTAATACTCTTTATGGCGCATACAGCTGGACACTTTTCAAACCTGACAACAACAAATAACCCTTTAAAGATGACATGTGTATTACCTCTTTTAAAGGGAGCCATCCTAAAGTCCACTCAATCTGGCTTGCGACCAAGGATCTTAGATGGGCTACCCAGGCTTCCACCCCTTCTGGAGATTTATAATCTTTTATCCTATCTTCATAACTTTCAATGAAATTATTCCCACTTGGACCATATTGCATGAACTTGGGATGACATCGGAGATGCTCATTCAACCACATTTGCAACAAAATGTTACACCCTTCGAAGAATTTTGCCCCTGACTTACACAAAGTCAATGCCCGATAGATTTCGGAGAGAATGATCGGGACGAGGGTGTGATGATCTTTGGTGGTGAGGAATTGCACGATTCTGGCTATGCGAATATCGATTGTCCGCTCTTTGTTTGGGAATACCATAATTCCAAGAAAAGCCACGACGAAAGCAAAACGACGGTGAATCTGCCAAGTATCCTTGTTTTGCTTGTTGGTGTGGCCCTTTTCATGAATTTCAAACCCATCGGGCTTTCCAAACCTTGAGTATAGAAAGCTAAAAGAACAATACTCATTGACAATATTGTTCTTTCTGATTTGGTTACTGATATTTAGAAGACCAAAGAATCGGTGTATAGAAAGGGCCCTTGGTAATATTAGATTTTGGTCTCTCAATTTTTCGTCAAAATCGAAATACCCGACTATTTCTTCCAAGGTGGGAGTAAGCTCAAAATCAGAGAAGCGAAAAACATTGTGAACAGGGTCCCAGAAAATTACTAATGCCGCAATCAAATCATCACGTGATTTAACTTTCATGATATCTGTGAGAGCTCCTAGATACTTAGTGACCCATTCATGTCCGTCTTTTCCCAAATCATACCACCACAACTGAAGTTGTAATAGAAACTCTTCTACATCTGTGATTGGTGGAGTCGGGATGGTGCTCATTTTACATCTGGAGGTGATTTAAAAGAATTATTTTTTAGAAAAAATCAAGACACATTAAAAAATAATCACTATTGTAAAAATATTCGGCTTTGTTAACATGGCCTCTTATCACTTCGATGAAGGAAAACAAATTGCATTTGCTCACCGAAATTTTTTGAAAAATGACTAAAGGCGGTTGTTCTTGCAAAAGCAGCCTTCCTGTGTCCTTTCAAAGACATTCGGCTATTTTTTACAAGAATAACATCACCTTAATTTATAGCAAAACAACAACATTTATTTACCTTTATTTTTAAAATAGTTGAACCCGATATAGGTTGCCTACGTACCTCACATCCGGTGAGAATCAAACTAGCGTAGTTCTGCTTAACAAAACCGACTACTTTGAAAACAAATGACATTTTTTATTTTATAAATAAACTATTTTTTAGAAAAATTGGCAGAGTTTCGACACTATTTGGACAATTTTTTTTTCAAAACAGGTGATTAACTCTATTTACCCTTATACTGCTATTTAACTAAATTTCTTTTATAAGCTGGTCAACATGTAGATCTAAAGCAAATGAATGCACAAGTAGCAAGTAGGATGCATCATATTGGTCTTTATATTTTGGGTACACTTGTCCTAGACAGACCCAACCCCAGTGTTGAGTCTCCAAAGTCAAATGCACGTGATGCAAACAAACGTTCCTACTAGGAATTCGGCGCGAGGCTCTATTATTCTAGGTTTAGAATCTTGAGTTTGTTGTTCTATACTTGGCCTACCCAAGCGGACAACTCGAGCCGAAGTGGGGGTAACGTACCGGGAGTACGAAAGTTAGCCCGGCCTAGTTACTTGACCCATCCTCGTTCTAATTGGTATGACTTCTAACAGAAAGTGAGCCACGCGCACGTGTGCACCATAAATTCAGAAGACTCAGAGGGGTGACGTAAGAAAATAGTTATACACAAATTCAAACAATATTAAAGCGGTAAACAGATAGCATTTTAGCATCGAGGTTCACAAAAATACAATAATATTAACAATAAATAAGCCAAATAAAATATCATAAAACAAGCTCGAATTCTGTAACCCTGAACCAAAAGTTCTGGGTTCTATTCCCCAGCAGAGTCGCCAAAGTTGTCACACCTCCTTTTTACTAACTACACCCCTAAAAGGGTATAATAAAGAGAGTTATTTCCAACTTGAAGTGACAATCAAAACGGGATTAATTAATTAAAATCAGAGTCGCCACTTAGGATAATTAATGATGTCCCAAGTCACCGGTTTATATCCCGAATCGAGGAAAAGATTTGACTCTTTATGTCTGCGAACACAGAAATTTGGGTAAGAAATTATGTTAACCCGGGAGAAGGTGTTAGGCATTCCCGAGCTCTGTGGTTCTAGCACGGTCTCTTTGATCCTAGTTGGCTTGCAAAATTATTTAATTGCTGATTTTAGAACCTATATGCTTGTGCTTCTTTCAGCGTTTTTAATTAAGAAAATTATCTTGAAACGATTTACGCATATGTATACCCGCTTGTTTGGCGCATCAAAAATCATGTCACGCGAACGTGTCCACAATTAATAGCGCTTAATTATTATTAAAAAACTTTTGGGCCGAATTTGCATGAACACTGTCACGACCCGGATTTCCCCCACCATCGGGATCGTTATGGCGTCTACTCGTGGTAGCTAGGCAAGCCAACTCATTCAACATTTTCCTGTTCATACCATCATTTTTATTCTCATATTTAATAGCAAGAAATAATTTCTCAAATTTTTAAATGCGGAAGTCTTTCGAATAAGAGATGAATAATAATAATGTAAAGCAACTGACATAAATTCTCTACCCAAGATGTGGAGTCACCAACTCACGAACTACTAAGGAATAACTACACATAATGGTCTAATGCAGAACCGTCTGTCTCGGAACAATGAGACCACGGCAATAACAAAAATAAATAGAGGAGACGTCGGGCCTGCGGACACCTGCAAGCTACATCGGTCTCGGAAGTGCATAAATCCCACTAGTACTCTACTGCGGCTGCTCCTGCTCAAAACCTGGACCTGTGCAAAAACGCACAGAAATGTAGTATCAGCACAATCCGACCCTATGTGCTGGTAAGTGTCTGGCCTATCCCGGAGAAATACTGACAAGCCTAGGACCAGACACTCACATAAACCTGTATAGTTCTATATAATGTATATACCACAAAATAACAGAATTATCGAATAACACAACTAACAAAGGAGGTATCATGCCGGGGGAACACAATCAGCAACACATAATAAATCAGTAAAGAGAATCAGAGTGTAATGAAAGCAGTTATCACCAAAACAAGAAATTTAAATGGTTGCACGGCATCACCCTTCGTGCTTTTACTCTCATCCTAACCAAATAATCAAATAAAAGTGCACGACATCACCCTTCGTACTTTTACTCTCATCCTCACCAAATAAGCAAATAAAAGTGCACAGCATCACCCTTTGTGCTTTTACTCTCATCCTCACATCCATGGCATGGCATGATCCTTCGTGCATGGTTTAAACAACAACGGCACGGAATTTTCCTTCGTGCATAATCATAAACATGGTACAGAATGATCCTTCGTGCATAATAAGTAAAACAAGGCACGGAATGATCCTTCGTGCGAACATAAGTTAAAATGGCACAGCATCACCCTTCGTGCATTATCACTCTTCCTTACCCAAATAACAATCACAGTTAAGGGCAAAAGAATGAAACAAATAATATGAATCGTCCCGGGAAGGGAAACAATAATCATCACAGTAGAGTCCTGGCAAGGGAAACAATAATCAACATCACAACCCGGCAAGGGTTCAAGAACATGACTTAAAAACATCCCACATTAACTCACAATATAGGTCAACAAATGACTCACGGTCATGCTAGATGCCAGTGTATAGATGCTCATCACCACAGCCTATACACCACACTCGATCACATAGCAATTAGCACATTCAATCTTATTCCCTGAAGCTATGATAGATCAAACACTTACCTCAAGTCTTGAAGTCCATTTAACCTTCAACTATCGCTTTACCTCGAATTTCAACCTTCAACTTGCTCGAATCTAATCACAATTGGTTCAATTACTTTAATAAATACTATGTAAATTGGTTTGGATGCATAAAAATGGTTTTCTCAAAGTTTAACCCAAAATTTCCCAAAACGCCCCCGGTCCCACGTGGTCGACACTCGGGGTTCGGACCAAAATTCGGTTACCCATTCCTTCACGAGTTCGATTATATGATTTGTTTCAAAATCGGACCTCAAATCGAGGTCCAATTCCCCAATTTATGAAAAAACTAGGTTCTACCCAAAAACAACAATTTCAACCATGAAAACCTTTGATTTCTCTTGAAAAACATATTTAATGATGTTAGGAATTGAAAGAATTAAGTAAAAATTGACTTTCAAGTGATTTGGAGTGATATTGCTCTTGGAGAATCGTGTGTGGTGTGTTGGGTTTTGAAAGAATGGTGAAAAAGGGTTTAAAATTCGTTTAAGTATTAGATTGCACAGCTGCGGATATGGGAATTGCGAACATTTGTTCGCAATTGCGAACATAGCAGGTCCTGACTGCGGGAGTCGCATTTGCGAGAAAATGGTTCGCATTTGCGAACCTGTGCTTTTCCCCGACAGCCTCGCATTTGCGATGTATAGTTCGCATTTGCGAACTCAAGGGTTTCCTGCGCATCATCGCATTTGCGATCTATTGTCCGCATTTGCGAACCTAAGATGTTTGGGGGCTGCTTCGCATTTGCGAGCTGTTGTTCGCATTTGCGAACCAAGAACATTCCTGGGCCTCTTCGCATTTGCGAAGTGTTGTTCGCTTTTGCAAACTAAGGCTATTTCGGGGAGCTCTCGCAATTGCGAGAAATTCTTCGCAATTGCGAAGATACCAGCTGGGGAAAAATACCAGCTGTGTTATTTTTCAAAATCTGCTCTATCGGCCTATCAAATCTTCACCCGAGCCCTCGGGCTCCAAACCAAACATGCACACAACCTCAAAAACATACTACAAACTTGCTCGCGCGATCAAATCGCCAATATAATATCGTTTTCGTAGAAGCAAGCCTCAAATTCATGATTTCTTAATTTAAACCTCATAAACTTTCAAATTTGGAACTCATGGTTCAAACACATCAAACGACATTCAAATGCCGTCAAACTTTGTAGTAAATACTTAAATAATATTTAAGACCTGTACCGGGCATCGGAACCAAAATACGAGACCGATACCATGGTATTTTAATTCATTTTCATTTAATAATTTCAGCAAAAATAATTTAACAGAAAAATTTATATCTTGGACTCTATGCCTCAGAATTCGACTCCGGACGCATGTCCGAGTCCCATATTTTCCTACGGACCTTCCGGGACCGTCCCATCTCGGGTCCGAGTCTGGGTCCGTTTACCAAAAACGTTGACCGAAGTCAACCATATCAATATTAATATGAAAATTCTTCAAATTTTCCATAGAATTCACGTATTCTAACACAAAAATTTTATGGCTACATGCCCGGACTATGCACGTAAATCAAGGTAATATAAAATGAGGTTTTCAAGGCCTCGAAAATGCGGAACAGATGAGGAAAATAGGTGATGACCCTTTGGGTCGTCACAAACGCATACTTCAATTTTTGTATTTAGAAGTAATGTTGTGTTATGCGGATGTATACGCAACCTCACTTGGCATTTTAAACGACCCTAAAGGATATGCTACGAATTTTGTCAATCTTACATCTAATTCATGTAATTATTTTAATGAAATAAAATAATTTAAAAACTGTAACATATTTATCATTAGCAAAAATATTGAGCAAAGTTGCGCGAACGCATACTTCGAATTAATTTTTAGAATTAGATTTGCAATTATATTATGCGAACGTATATATAATCGTAATACTAAACGAAATCGGGCCCAAAGCAAAAAATGATTATTCGTGAATTATTTATTTGAGGTTACTTTCCAAATAAAATATGGTTTCGATTAATCAAAAACAAAGAATTATCAATTGCAGATCCACAAATATGGGGATTCAACCTATCAAACCTATCGTGTGAATAATTTTTCATTTACAACGGCTAATGATTTAAGCGCGATAAAATTTCTAATTACATGGCCAAAGTAATATTTTCCAGACTGTTTCTAACTAGCTTCAAGACATTCCAATTTCATGGCAATATGTTTCACATTTTAGTGCCATTCGGTTATTAAACTTAATATTACATTTTTTTAAACTCTAGTAAACAGTTGTCCTGAACTCATCACAATGCTTTAAAACTAGAATTCAACTCCAATGATGGCAATAAGAGATATAAATCCATTTTCCTTAATCGAATTACTAGCTATTATAAAATCAGTAACAACTAAAAAGAATTAACCAATTTCAACCAATAGAAAATCAACAATCATATAGCCATACATGAATTGAATAACATGTACATACATGGTCATTCCTAGAATTGGCCACAAACTTCAATTAAGGCAATCAATCATTCAAAATACAGTGACAACCCCTCCCCCCCCCTTTTTTTTTTTACAGTAACAACTAGCTTTAACCTTCGTTTTCCATCAAATTTACCAACTGAAATACTACAACAATCAACATGGTCTTTATATTTTAAAAGACAATTGCCTATCCCAGTTCATATTATTGTAATCTGAGTTATTACTAAGAAATGCAAGATTCATGTTACATGAAACCTTAGTATTCCTTTGCGAGCTTAAATATCGCATTACGTGAATTCAACCAAAGCAACAAGAGGCAGCGAGCTTGAAGACTGTAAACAAGCTTCACGAATACAAATTGGGATAGTAAAAGAGTCGGTAAAACCCATATAGTAAAAGAGAATACCAATTCAATAACAAAATCCTGATAGAAACATATAAGTTGAATATTCTAAAAGGAAAAGACTTTGCACTGAAAGTGAACAGATCAAAACATGAAGTTAATACTACCTTTTACAGTTTAATACCCACACAATAAAATGTTAAACTAAAGAAAATAAGAATCTGTCTCGTTAAGAGGACAAAGTACCTGATAATATTCATTGATTATTACCATGTAAATAAAACCAATTCAAAAGCAATCTAACTACATTTCCAATCCAGCAGCATCATCATAAAAACAACGGAAAAGGTCCAAATATGCCCGTGAACTATGCAAAATAGGACAAATATGCCCGTCGTTTATAGTTCGGCCCAAATATGCCCATTCCGTCAAATAGTTGGGCATATATGCCCTTATTTGACGGAAACTTGATTTTGTTTTCTTTTTTTAATTTTTTGATACCAAATTAACCAAACCCAACTTAAAAATAACCCACCCGACCCGACCCATGTCCTATTTCGACGGGCATTTTTGTCCTATTTTGCATAGTTCACGGGCATATTTGTGCTATTTCGCATAGTTCACGGGCATATTTGTGCTATTTTCATTACTTCACGGGCATATTTGTCCTCTCAGTTAGCTTACAACAGTTGTTTTGTTTTGAAGTTGTGACTATTAGTTTTGAAGATCACATAGATGGCTACAAACTAGTAGCTACGTTGTTTTGTTTTGAAGTTAATCAAATAACATAAGGTTATTTACAAGAGCAAAAAACATAAATAACCTTGTAAATAACCTTCCTATATATAAACAAGAGAAGTAATAACTTCAAATTTTGTTTGCTCTATGGTCAGAACTTCAAATTTAATAGGTGTTGCTCCTCGCATGCCTAATGGACAATTTGATTTTTGACCTTAAAGATTACCTATAAGACAGATTTTAGGATAATGCTTTCTAGCCAGCTTGATGTTAAGTTCTGTTGTCCCACTGTCAAACAAGTTAATGGAACCCATAACACAATTACTTTCTCTGAAAAATTAGACTCATTACAAATGCAATATGTTTATATGGTCACCACATAAATTAGGAAACAGAAGTGGAGTATGGAAAAAAAAGCAAGGGGTTTGATGAAGACGGTCTACACTAATACAAGTATTAGTGACTGCTTTTACGGTTCAAATTCGTGATCTATAAGTGACACGAATATAATCTTACCGTTGCTCAAGACTCCCTCCATATCATAAAATAGTTAATCATAATTAGTTTTTCAATTTTTAATCAAATTGTAGTTTTCTAGTTATATAAGTTTGACCATCTAGACATAGGATATGTTGTTTATGCTATCCTAAAATATTCCTTAAATTAATCACATTTATGACGTGAGACTCTAACCACGTGGATCACAGATCAACATCGTTATTTAATAAAATAAATGAGACAGTCGTATCTTAGTTTTTATAAATGACTAGTGCACATCATTTTCTTTTTGCATCCGTAGGGTTCGGCTATATATGGACAACGTCATTTTGGTATTTATAACAAGGCTTCGAATTGGCAAATCAACGACTGAATCATAATTCTGTTATTACTTCTCTTGTTTTTTGCTTTTGTAAATAACCTTCTGTTATTTGATTAACTTCAAAACAAAACAACGTAGCTACTAGTTTGTAGCCATCTATGTGATCTTCAAAACTAATAGTCACAACTTCAAAACAAAACAACTGTTGTAAGCTAACTGAGAGGACAAATATGCCCGTGAAGTAATGAAAATAGCACAAATATGCCCGTGAACTATGCGAAATAGCACAAATATGCCCGTGAACTATGCAAAATAGGACAAAAATGCCCGTCGAAATAGGACATGGGTCGGGTCGGGTGGGTTATTTTTAAGTTGGGTTTGGTTAATTTGGTATCAAAAAATTAAAAAAAGAAAACAAAATCAAGTTTCCGTCAAATAAGGGCATATATGCCCAACTATTTGACGGAATGGGCATATTTGGGCCGAACTATAAACGACGGGCATATTTGTCCTATTTTGCATAGTTCACGGGCATATTTGGACCTTTTCCGTAAAAACAATTCAAACTTAGTGTTTTACGTTTGATCTTTAAGGTAGGTGAGTCCAAGAACACATAAGAAACTCGTACTTGTTTTAATTTTTCAACAAAAGCTGACATCTCACTTTAGCAGTTATATTTACCCAAAAATAAGAATCACATGGCACCATGATTTGATTAACTACTCTTCACAATTAATCTAGTCACTACTTAAAATTACATCATGCTATTAACACATTCAAAGTTGACATCAAACAGAAACGAGTGTGGGAAAACAAAAACGAGCAGCATCTGAAGCATTTATAGTTATGGCTGCTTTCAATTCCAGTTTTACACAATTAGTGATTCTTCAGGGAACTACAAGATCAACTTATTCTTTAAATACAACTTTTATTATACAGGAAACCAGATGAAAACTTATAGCCTGCATTTTTGCCGATGATTTAAGATTACAACACTCAGAAAGATAACCTTAACACACAAGAAGAAATTAAACTAATAGCGGTCATACATGACCCATTTTTATTGAAGAAACTTTGAGTACAACAAAAACAATTATGTGTAAAACTATCTGCCAGAGAAAGGCAAAGCTAAAAAGGAAAATCTCTACGTTCTTTCATGTAAAAAGAGCCTACAATAACCGAATTCAAATCAAATTTTCATGGACTCACAAGAATGCAACCAACAGTGATATAAACAATATTCTTAACTATTAACTGCTTCATTAAGGTAAGCCTAATGTCAGTAACAATTAAACCAAATAGTGTGCTATTTATAACTCCAAACCATTCAACACTAAATGATCGTGAATTAATGCTAA
The DNA here is from genome assembly GCA_032618575.1 of Nicotiana noctiflora. Taxonomy (NCBI): domain Eukaryota; kingdom Viridiplantae; phylum Streptophyta; class Magnoliopsida; order Solanales; family Solanaceae; genus Nicotiana; species Nicotiana noctiflora. Next base: position 93,857 of record JASVEL010005943.1, read on the forward strand.
TATGGAACACATAAAGTGATTTAAAAACCAAGCACAAAAGTTCACGAAGTCAAACATGATCATGAAATCAAACAAATCAAAGATTAATTTGCATACACATGCCATGATAACAGCGGCTCCTAGATAAAAAATGATAGCAAAACAGAAAAACAAAATCGAAATTCTATAGCAAATGAACATATTCTAAAAAAACTAAAAAACAAATCCGACAGCTTCATTCATTTGTGAAAGCATAAGACAACAATTTCAGAACTAACCTGGTAGAACAAATAAAAGCTTTAATGAACCGACTAAACAGTATAAGCAAACTCGTAAGGAAGCTCAGCAATTCCAGAAAATAACAGCAAAATCAGTAGAAATTGAACAGCAAATCCGTAGGTTTTAGAACCAGAAATCGCCTAATTCAACTCCACTCTTAAGAAACCAAAATCAAAAGAAAGAGATGCTTTAAGAAAACCCAAAAGAAAACGCACAAACTCAATCAAATAATATTTTTTCTGTTGCTTCTCTTCTGATTCACTTCAAATTGATTTCTATTGTTTTTCTTTCTCAGATCGTCTCCTGTGACGACCCGGCCAGTCGTCACGGGAATTACCACCCCGTTATGCTATAATTATATATTTTGTGCTTTCATATCAGCGTTAGAGTCTATCGGGTGAGTTAGGAGTGAATTGGATTGAAAATGAGGCATATAGCCTTTTTGAAGGAAACTTGAATATGGAAAGTCAACCTGGAGTTGACTATTTAGTTAGAGGGCTCGGAATCAGGTTCTGATGATTCGGGAAGTTCCGGGAGGTGATTTGTGACTTAGGGGAGCGATCGAAATTGAATTTGGAGGTCCGGTGTAGAAATAGGCTTGAATTGGCCAAGGTTGAATTTTGGCGAAATACGAACGGTAGGTGACATTTTGATCCGGGGTTTGGAATGGAATTCCGACAATTACTGTAACTTCGTCTTGTGATTTTGGATGTGTCAGCAAAATTTCAGGTCATTCGGAGGTCGTTTGGTCGGGTTTTTGATCGAATGTCAGTTTCGGAAGTTTGAATGAAAACTTAGGCTTGAATTTGCTTGGATTCGATGTTTTCCGTGTTTGAGGGCATGTTTCTATGATTGGAACAAGTTTTTACCGTGTTATGGAGTATGTTGGTGGTTTTCATTGGGGTCCCGGGGGCCTCGGGATGAATTCGAGGGTCCAAACGGGCCATTTTTGGCCTAAGGCAGCTGCTGAATTGCTGTTGTATCTGCAGAAGAAATTCTTTCATCGCGTTCGCGATGAAGGTCACGCGTCCGCGAAGGGTAACAAGGTTGTTCATCGCGTTCACGATGGGCTGGATGCGAACACGTAGGTTCAGGATCGGAGGCTTCGCGTTCGCGGGGAGTTTGAACGCGTTCGCGTAGGAGAGAAATGTTAGGCATCACGTTCGCGTGAGGGGCGACGCGAACGCGTAGAAGAAAATCTGGGCGGCTGGAAATTTGTGCTTCGCAAACGCGTGACAGGGCGTCGCGTTCGCGATGGGTGAATTGAGCAGAGCATCGCGTTCGTGCGAAGGACATCGCGAACGCGTAGAACAAAAGTCCCAGGCAGTGATTTTAAAACCAGAACATTTTACATACGGGTTTCATTCTTAGAAACCCCATTGTTGAGCTCTAGAGTAAGAAAGTGACGGGAATTGCTGGGAGAACATCGGGATATTTTCGGAGGTAAGTTTTGTGGTTTAATTACGCGCTTTTATCATGAAATCATTGATTATTTCTATCAAAATGGAAGATTAAAGGTGGGTTTTAGCCCTAGGCCTAAAATTGTAGAAAAATACCGATTTGAGTGGGCAAATGGAGTCCGAATTTGGTAAATTTTATATTCCTAGACTCGTATTGAGATGAGGGTTCCGAATATGTAACTTTTATAATTTTTCGAGAAGCGCACCAAAATTCGAGTTTTGACAACTTTGTGGGTTTTGATGCAATTTGGGTTATTTCAAATGGGTTGCGTGAATTGGGCATATATTGATGTATTATCATTGATTTTGAGCAGATTTGGCATCCGAGGAGATTTATTTGCGAGGCAAGCACAAGGCGGACTGAGGCTTCTACCGGTTCGAGGTGAGTGGTGATAGTAAATAATGTACTGAGGGTTTGAAACCTCGTACTAGCACTTCACAGTGCTATGTTGAGATGAGACACGCGGTCTTGTGACGGGCGTGGTGACATTTCGATTGGGGAATTGGACTTGGTCCTTCCCGGCTTATAGTAGACTATGTATTATGACTGATAATGAGATTATAATCGTGTAATTGGGCTAATAGCCATGTTTGGGGCCTTATGCCGATATGTAGAGCATTAGGGGACCTGTAGAGCTAGGTGACCCTTATATCGTGTTGGAAACTTACACTCAGTCGTAAAACTAGCCGAATAGCCTGTTAAGAGCCAATACTAGATGTGTACTGTGAGAGATAGATTACTTAGGGTGGAAACTCCCTGAATTAGCTGAGTGGGCCTGAAAGGCCAATCCTATACTAATTGGGACAGGGTCGAGGACCCGTTTTGAGGTATTATATATATATATATATGCCTATATATATATATATATATATATATATATATATATATATATATATATATATATATATATATATATATATATTGGATCGGTCTGCGCGCCGCAACACTATATATATTTGATCGGGTTGCACACCACAACACTATATATATTGGATCGGGCTGCACGCCGCAGCACTATATATATTGGATCGGGTTGCACGCCACAGCACTATATATATTGGATCGGGCTGCACGCCGCAGCACTATATATATTGGATTGGGCTGCACGCCGCAGCAGTATATATATTGGACCGGGCTGCACGCCGCAGCAATATACAAATATTAGATCGGGCTGCACGTCGCAGCAGTATATAAATTTTGGATCGGGCTGCATGCCGCAACATTATACTAATTCGGATACTTATACCTTATAGACACATGTATATGTCTCCATATATTGAGATGGTTGTACACGGTTGTGGTACGAGTGAGGATTTAGTCAGTGTGGGACCTTGATGAGATAGATGTGGACTGGTGATCGGAGTACTTACTATAGTGATGACTTACCTGTGGGGGTTTGCCTTAGAACTGTTTAGTGATAGCACAAGAGTTCTTACTTTCAGTTATTGTTTATTATTGTGAGCACGTGATTTTTGCCCTACGTGAGATCTACTCCCAAAAATTCAAAATAAAATTGTTTTTGTATCGTTGTAATATCTGTGGATTTTTGTGTTAATTTTCTTACTATTTGTATTCTTTGTGTATGCATGTTTGATTGTTTAAATTAAGAAAAATACAAAAATATATTGCATTTGCGTTCTTAGGTTTTAATTTACAATTGAAAGTAATCAAGTTTATTTGACAAAAATAGAAAAATCACAAAATATGTATATTTTGTATCTTTAGCATTTAATGTCCCAATTGTGTGATTTTAGTTTAATTTAACTATAATAAGAACTTAATTAGTATTCTTATAAACTAATTTGATTTTTGTAATGTATTTTAGAGTTTTGGTTTTTAATAAATTAAGAATTAAAAAGAAAATAAAAGAAAAGAAGAAAATGGAAAGGAAATCGGAATGGACTAGGCCCAAACCAAAGACCAACAACCCAACCCGTCTCCCAGCCCATCCAAACGACACCGTTTTAGTATAGTTAGCTCAATCTCAGCCATTGGTTAGGCTAATCTAACGGTTAGAATTAAAACACTATTTTTAATAACTAAAAAACCCCAATACCCCATACCCGTTTTCATTCTCCCAAAACACTCTCACCATCGTCTCCTTCAGACGACATCACCCACGAAAACCCTAGCCGCCGCCCACTTTTTCCATTGCCTGAAACCCGGCGGCAACAACGCCGCCGGCCACCAAAACAACACCACTTGACCACCATGATCCCCTCTTGTCGAATCCATGTAAGGTTTAGTTCGAATCAATCCTGAACCGCTCGAATCTTCGATTGAAGATTCGAGCCGAGCTAAAACCTATAACAATCAACCCCAAATTCGTACCAATTGCTCCCATGACCTTCCTAATCTCCACACCACCGTTGGTCCGGCTCGAATCCGACCGGAATTAGTCGAACCCCAAATTGAGCCTAGGAACCCTAAAATTCAAACAAAAAGGATCCTCGTCCGATTAATTAAAAGTTTGGAGTCTAATAGACCTTAATCGAAGCATTTTCAATTGAAAATACTTCGATTAAGTTCCGTTCGACTTCAAAATCCAAGTTCGAATCCGAAATGGCCCAAGACTGTTCCCATTTTTGTCATTGTCTGAGGTATTTTCCTCCTTCTCTATTCTTATGTTTTGCTTGATTATCGTATGAGTGATTATTTTCCCTTATCTTTTTTTTTAAATCTATTCTTCTACCTCAAAGACCTTTTATTTGGTCAATTATTATCCTGTTTTATTTTTGTTCGAATGTGCTTGTCATAGGATAGGTATTCGTTTCGATTAAGGTCGTCAAGCATTTAATTCATATTTGATTGGTTCTTTGATTCTGCCTGAAATATATTGAATCAAACTGTAGGTCGCTCATTTGTTATCAATTATGTATGTTGTCATCGACTAATCAATGTGGTCGATTAGTTTCATGAGTTTGTTTATTAGCATTTTAGGGCAGAAATGGACACTATAAATCACTGTTGGATCGAGATTCCCTTTCTTTTGAACTGTTGTTTAATTAAGTGGTGAATTGGATATAGTTGTTGGTAGTTAAGGATTGAAGGGTGTAACTGATGAAGGGTAGTGCACATTAGGACTGCTGGTAGAACCTGCTGTATAGCAGAGTTCACCACTAGTTGTCCCCCGTTTATTAATTTTAATTAATGAACCCATACTTAGACACAATATAGTGGCACAAGCAGAGGGATGGGTCTGCCCAGGGAAATCCGGTCGTGATGGCGCCCAGCACATTGCTAAGCCAGCCTGACCAATCAATATCAACTACGGAGCTAGAAGCTCTCTTTAGCCCATTTAAACATATTAGTTCACGAAATAACAGCGATACATATAACGAAAACGGGGAACCAAGTCCCATAATACATCAACTCCCATAGACCAAGGGTCAAGAGTCATGAGCCTCTACCGAACATGAGTGTATAAAGGTTTACAAGAATACCAAGTGCGGAAAGGAATGTCAATACAAAATCAAAAGACAGTAGGAAGGAATATCGGGTCCTACGGACTCTGCAGCTACCTCGAATATCCACAAATGTCGCCTCGCACAGCTACTGGATCACTGCTGAGAGGTACCTGGATCTGCACACAAGGTGCAGGGAGTAAAATGAGTACTGCCAGACTCAGTGGTAATAAACAAGGGTAAGACGCAGATAAGAAATCCGCAATAAAGCACTATGTAAAACTATAATCAGCTACCCTGTCACAAGATCATTATCACCTGTACCTGTACCAACGAGTACCAGCAAAACAGTATAACAGCTAGCAGATGTAGCTAAATGCAATGCAATGCATGATATGACCGCTACGGCACGTAGCCCGATCCAATTTGGGTACCCGTGCTCACTGTGGGGGTTCAGACTCCAGAGGGGCTCCTACAGCCCAAGCACATCTCATAGAGATATTCCTGCAGCATGCAGTCCGATCCAACATATATCTCGCTGCGGCGTGCAGCCCGATCCACTACTAGTCAGCTAATATGCAGATACAGCCTCGCAGGCTCAAAAGTAGTTTTTTGAAAACTCTTTTTATCATTTTTCAGTTGGAAAACAGTAATATCAAGTTCCAGAGATTGGAATTAGCATAATAACAAAATAGCTGCGGACTAGTAGTAAACTAGCATGTCTATATGATAAGACAATGATAACGATCCTCGCGGGATCCAATAACTGGCTCACGGCCCACAAGTATACTCAACCGCCCAAGAAGGATGATAACGATCCTCGCGGGATCCAATAATTGGCTCACGGCCCACAAGTATACTCAACCACCCAAGAAGGGGGTTCAACGGCTCGAGAATAGCCAATAATACAGTATCAACAGGTCGGACTAATATATAGTCTCCAGTTCATGATCGACCCCGCACTCTCGAGAGTGTGCGTGTCTCGCCGCTATACAGCGTCACAAAGTGGTATACCGGGGTTTCGAACCCGCTGGTCATCACCCACATCTATTACTCACCTCAATACGGCACGACGACTACTCCGCAATGCCCTTGCCACGAGAATCAAGCTCCGCATGCGTAGAATCTGATCAAATACAGTAGAAACACAACAAATTAGGCCAAATGGGACTACACCCAATCAATACAACTCAATTTACATCAAAATTCCCAAAGTTGTCAAAACCCGACTTTCGGTACGCTTATCGAAAAATCACGAAAGTCACATATTCGGAACCCTCATCTCAATACGAGTCTAAGCATATCAATTTTACCAAATTCGGACTCCATTTGCCCATTCAAAACCTTGATTTTCTAAAGTTCAAGCCTAGGGCTAAATCCTCCATAAATTACCCCAAATTCCTCCATTTTCATGATATAATTGCATAATATTACCAATACTAATCATAGTTTAAGTCCATAGTTGATTACTTGATGATTTCCCTTGGAATTTCTCTTCAAAATCGCCCAAATCGCCTCTAAAGCCGAGACCCAAATGTGTGAAATGTTCTGAAATTTTTCTAACTTCCGATACACTTAACTTACAGCGATTTTCGCTTCTGCGGAAGAATTTCCGCTCCTACGAGTCCGTATCCGCGACCAAAGGGTCGCTTCAGCGGTACCGGAGTCCGCTCCTGCGGACTCGCCCAGGCGGTCAAGTGTCCGCTTCTGCGGACCTTCCCATTTTCTTCTCGTCCGCTTCTGCGATCACTGGCTCGCACCAGCGACACCGTTTCAGCGGAAGGATTTCCGCTTCTGCGTAACCAAGTGCTCCTGCGCCCCTCGTCCGCTTCGCGGACTCGCTCCTGCGCCCCCAATTCCGCAGGAGCGGAAACAACAGAAACAGAATCCCAACCTGCAATTTTTCCACAATTTTCTTCCGTTTAACCATCCGAAAACACCCCGAGGCCCCCGGGACCCCAACGAAAACCACCAACATACTCCAAAACATGATACGAACTTGTTCCAATCATAAAAACACCATCTTAAACATTAAAATCACCAATTACACACGGATTCAAGCCTAAATTCCTTAAAACATTCCGAATTACACATTCGATCAAAAACCCGACTAAACGACGTCCGAATGACCTGAAATTTTGCAAGCACATCCAAAATCACCTAACGAAGCTACTGCAACTGTCGAAATTCCATTCCGACCCCCGGATCAAAATATCGCCTACCGTTCGGATTTCGCCAAAATTCAACCTTAGCCAATTCAAGCCTATTTCTACACCGGCCTCCAAATTCAATTCCGATCGCTCCCCTAAGTCACAAATCACCTTCCGGAACTAACCGAATCATCCGAATCCGATTCCGAGCCCTCTAACCAAATAGTCAACTCCGGGTTGACTTTCCTTATTCAAGTTTCCCTCAAAAAGGCTATATGCCTCATTTTCAATCCAATTCACTCCTAACTCACCCGATAGGCTTTAACACTGATATAAAATCATAAAACATGTATTTACAACATAACGGGGTGGTAATTCTCGTGACGACGGGCCGGGTCGTCACATTCTCCCCTCTTAAGCAAACGCTCGTCCTCGAGCGGGTCAAGAAACATACTTGAAGTCTCAAACAAGTGAGGATATCTGCTCCGCATCTCCCGCTCGATCTCCCAAGTGGCCTCCTCCACGGGTCGACCTCTCCACTGAACCTTAACTGATGCAATCTCCTTAGACCTCAATTTTCTCACCCGACGTCCCAAAATGGCAATAGGCTCCACATCATAGGATAGATCACCATCAAGCTGAATGGTACTGAAATCTAATACATGAGACGGATCTCCAATGTACTTCCGGAGCATAGACACATGGAATACTGGATGAACGCTGGATAAGTTGGGCGGCAATGCTAACTCATAAGCCACCTCTCCAACTCTCCTAAGTATCTCAAAAGGACCAATGTACCCGGGACTCAACTTACCTTTCTTCCCAAACCTCATGACACCCTTCATAGGTGAAACCTTCAACAATACTCTGTCACCAACCATGAAAGACAACTCTCGAACTCTACGGTCCGCATAACTCTTCTGACGAGACTGTGTTGTACGAAGCCTCTCTTGGATCAACTTTGCTCTATCCAGAGCATCCTGGACTAACTCAGTCCCTATCAATCTAACCTCACCAGGCTCAAACCATCCCACGGGGATCTACACCGCCTGCCATACAATGCCTCATACGGGGCCATCTGAATACTCGACTGATAACTGTTGTTGTAGGCAAACTCAGCAAGTGGTAGGAACTCATCCCACGAACCACCAAAATCAATCACACAAGCTCGCAACATATCCTCCAAAATCTGAATAGTACGCTCAGACTGCCCATCTGTCTGGGGTGAAATGTTGTACTTAACTCGACCCGTGTACCCATCTCTCGCTGAAATGCTCTCCAAAACTGAGAAGTGAACTGAGTACCCCTATCGGATATGATAGACACTGGGACTCCATGCAACCGAACAATCTCTCGAATAAAGATCGCTGCCAACCGCTCCGATGAGTAGGTAGTACTAACTGGAATGAAGTGAGCTGACTTGGTCAGTCTATCCACAATCACCCATACGGAATCAAACTTCCTCGCCGTCCGAGGGAGTCCAGTAACAAAGTCCATAGTGATCCTCTCCTATTTCCACTCGGGAATATCAATGCGCTGAAATACACCACCGGGCCTTTGATGCTCGTACTTAACCTGCTGACAGTTGAGGCACCGTGCTACATGTCTGACAATGTCCATTTTCATCTTTCTCCACCAATAGTGTTGTTTCAAATCTTGATACATCTTAGCGGCTCCTGGATGGATAGAATACCGCGAGCTATGGGCCTCCTCCAGAATCAACTCACGAAGGCCATCTACATTGGGCACACATATTCGGCCCTGCATCCTCAATATGCCATCACTATCGATGGTGACATCTCTAGCATCATCATGCTGAACTTTGTCCCTAAGGACAGCCAAATGTGGATCATCATACTGGCGCTCACGAATACGATCATATAGAGATGACCGAGATACAACACAAGCCAATACCCGGCTGGGTTCCGAAATATCTAACCTCACTAGCCGATTGGCTAGCACCCGAACATCATAAGCAAATGGCCTCTCCTCGGCTGGAATATATGCCAAGCTCCCCATACTGACCGCCTTCCGGCTCAAAGCATCGGCCACCACATTGGCCTTCCCCGGGTGATATAGAATAGTAACGTCATAATCCCTGAGCAACTCAAGCCATCTCCGCTGTCTCAAATTAAGATCTTTCTGTTTGAACAAGTGTTGGAGACTACGATGGTCGGTATACACCTCACAAGACACACCGTACAAATAGTGCCTCCAAATTTTCAAGGCATGAACAATGGCGGCTAGCTCCAAATCATGAACAGGATAGTTCTTCTCATGTGGCTTCAATTGCCGAGAAGCATAAGCAATCACCTTACCTTCCTGCATCAACACACAACCTATCCCCACTCTCGAGGCATCACAATAAACAATATATGAACCTGAAGCTGATGGCAATACTAACACTGGAGCTGTGGTCAAAGCTGTCTTGAGCTTCTGAAAGCTCTCCTCGCACTCATCCGACCACACGAATGGTGCACCCTTCTAGGTCAATTTAGTCAATGAAGAAGCAATGGATGAAAATCCCTGAACAAACCGGCGATAATATCCCGCCAAACCAAGAAAACTCCGAATCTCTGTAGCTAAGGACGGTCTAGGACAACTCTGCACCGCCTCTATCTTCTTCGGATCAACCTGAATACCATCACGAGACACCACATGTCCCCGAAATGCTACGGACTCGAGCCAAAACTCGCACTTGGAGAATTTAGCATATAGCTTCTCCTCCCTCAATCTTTGTAACACAATACTCAAATGCTGAGCATGCTCCTCCTGACTACGGGAGTAGACTAGAATGTCATCAATGAACACAATCACAAATGAATCCAAATAAGGCCCGAACACACTGTTCATCAGATGCATAAATGTTGTTGGGGCGTTGGTCAGCCCAAAAGACATCACAAGAAACTCATAATGACCATATCGGGTCCTGAATGCAGTCTTCATAATATCCGAGTCCCTGATCTTCAGCCGATGATAGCCTGAACGAAGATCGATCTTAGAAAACACCCTCGCACCCTGTAACTGATCAAACAAATCATCTATGCGCGGTAGAGGGTACTTGTTCTTCACCGTCACTTTGTTCAATTGCCTATAATCAATACACATTCGCATGGAACCATCTTTCTTTTTAACAAATAATACCGGTGCACCCCACTGAGACACACTAGGACGGATGAAACCCTTATCCAGAAGTTCTTGAAGTTGCTCTTTCAGTTCTTTCAACTCAACTGGTGCCATCCGATAAGGAGGAACGGATATGGGCTGAGTGCCCGGCACCAAGTCAATGCCAAAATCAATATCCCTGTCCGGCGGCATGCCCGGCAGGTCTGAGGGGAATACATCTGGGAAGCCCCTTACAACAGGTACAGAATCAATGCTAGGAGACTCAGCTCCACATCTCTCACAAAAGCTAAGTACGATAAACACCCTTTTTCAACCATCTTCCGAGCTTTTAAGAACGAAATAACACGGCTAGGGACGAAATCAGTCGAACCCCGCCACTCAATCTGAGAAATACCAGGAATGGCCAACGTAACTGTCTTAGCATGACAGTCCAATATAGCATGGTACGGAGACAACCAGTCCATACCCAATATAACATCAAAGTCCACCATCCCCAACAATAGCAAGTCTGCCTGGGTCTCCAGACCCCCAATAGATATAACACAGGATCTATAGACATGATCCACAACAATCGTATCACCCACGGGGGTGAATACACGAACAGGTAAATCAAGACTACTACGAGTCGCACCCAAATGACGGGCAAAATAAGAGGACACGTAAGAATATGTGGACCCTGGATCAAATAGAACAGAGGCATCTCCGCGACAGACGGAAATGATACCCGTAATCACCGCATCGGAGGCAACCGCATCACGCCCGTCGCGGAAGTGCATAGAACCGTGCCTCGGCCTCCACCGGATCTCTCCTCGCCCTCGGGCGACCACGAGAAGACCGACCTCTACCTCTACTAGACCGAGATGGTCCTGAAGAGGATGGCCGATCCCTCCGCCGAGTCCTCGCCCCTACGTAGTCGAGGGCACCGCCTCCTCATGTGACCAAACTCACCACACTCGTAACATGCACCTGGTGCGCTGGAGAAGTAGGTGCCGCACTCTGGGCTGGGAGGGCACTCAGTGATGACTGACCTGTTGAAACCCCCGTCGACCACGACCATAAGAACCTCTCCTCTGCTCGGGGCGGCCTGAACGAGAAGGTCCAGATGAGCGACCTCTGCTTGCTGGGAATGCTCTCCGGACGGAGCACCACCGAAACTACCGGAACCACGAGGCCTCTCGGCCTCCCGCTCCTCTCTCTCTCGGCGACGATCCGCCTCAATGGAGCGTGCCATATCGGCTACCTGCTCAAACGATGATGACAGAACTCGCTCGCTGGTCATAAGAATACGAATAGAGTAGTTGAGGCCATCAATGAACCTCCTGATCCTCTCCCTATCAGTGGGGATCATCCACGTGGCATGCCTAGCCAACTGAGTGAATCTAAGCTCATACTGAGTCACAGACATGTCGCCCTGAATCAACCACTCGAACCGGCGACGTAGCTCCTCGCGACGAGACCGAGGTACATATTTCTCTAGAAAGAGAGTAGAGAACCGCCGCCATGTGAGAGGTGCTCTGCTCTTGCGGGCCTACGCCTCTCAAACTCTTCCCACCAATCAAATCCGGGACCAATGAACTAAAAGGTAGTAAATGAAACTCCGCCTGGACTCAAGAATACCGGCCGTACGCAGCATCTTCTGACACTTGTCCAAGAAACCTCGGGCATCCTCGCCCTCAACGCCACCGAAATGGGGTGGCCGAAGTCCCCCAATCTCTCAAGACGACGCTCGCTCGTCATCGGGCATAACCTCAACCAATGCTCTGGAGCCGGAGCCGGTGCAGCTCGGAGGAATAACCGGTGCAACCACCGAGCGGGAGCGCCTCTGGCGTCCGAAGTCCCCGAACAACCGGGTCGGTGTGCAAGCTGCAGGGTCCGCTGACCACCCCCTGACCGAGATGTCGCTACAGTAGAGGTAGCGGAAACTACTCGAGCCAAACCGGAACACACCGATAATATCCGAGCAAGAGTCTCCCGAAGACCGGGAATAGCAATAGATATAGTCCGGCCCTCGAACCGGGGCCGCCGAGCATCAACCACCGGGGTCGCTCTCGAACCGGTACAACAGGGCGGGTCAATCGGCACCGCTCAACCACCCTACCTCTAACTCTAGCACGACCGCGCCTACTACCTCTAACAGGTGGCAATGGAGGTCGTCCACCTCGTCCTGATGCTCGCGTTCTCGCCATCTCTGCGAGAGAATAGAATATAGAAGTTCAGTTCTCAGAACAACAAGATCGCACGACAGAGTTCAAGAAAAATAAAGTTTTCCTAAAGGTTCGCAGCCTCCCGAGGATAAGTAAAGGCGTCCCCGTACCGATCCACAAGACTCTACTAACCGGCTCAAGACTCATGAGGCCTAGTAAACCAAGTCACCGAATAATATATTGTCACGACCCCAAATCCGGTCGTGATGGCGCCCAACACATTGCTAAGCCAGCCTGACCAATCAATATCAACTACGGAGCTAGAAGCTCTCTTTAGCCCATTTAAACATATTAGTTCACGAAATAACAGCGATACATATAACGAAAACGGGGAATCAAGTCCCATAATACATCAACTCCCACAGACCAAGGGTCAAGAGTCATGAGCCTCTACTGAACATGAGTGTATAAAGGTTTACAAGAATACCAAGTGCGGAAAGGAATGTCAATACAAAATCAAAAGACAGTAGGAAGGAATATCGGGTCCTGCGGACTCTGCAGCTACCTCGTATATCCCACAGATGTCGCCTCGCACAGCTACTGGATCACTGCTGAGAGGTACCTGGATCTGCACACAAGGTGCAGGGAGTAAAATAAGTACTGCCAGACTCAGTGGTAATAAACGAGGGTAAGACAACGCAGATAAGAAATCCGCAATAAAGCACTATGTAAAGCTATAATCAGCTACCCTGTCATAGAATCAATCTTCACTGTACCTGTACCAACGAGTACCAGCAAAACAGTATAACAGCTAGCAGATGTAGCTAAATGCAATGCAATGCATGATATGACCGCTACGGCGCGTAGCCCGACTCCAATTTTGGGTACCCGTGCTCACTGTGGGGGTTCAGACTCCAGAGGGGCTCCTACAGCCCAAGCACATCTCATAGAGATATTCTCGCGGCGTGCAGTCCGATCCAACATATATCCTGCTGCGGCGTGCAGCCCGATCCACTACTAGTCAGCTAATATGCAGATACAGCCTCGCAGGCTCAAAAGTAGTTTGTTTTTTTAAAACTCTTTTTATCATTTTTCATTTGGAAAACAGTAATATCAAGTTCCAGAGATTGGAATTAGCATAATAACAAAATAGCTGCGGACTAGTAGTAAACTAGCATGCTATATGATAAGACAATGATAACGATCCTCGCGGGATCCAATAACTGGCTCACGGCCCACAAGTATACTCAACCGCCCAAGAAGGGGGTTCCTCGGCTCAAGAGTGGCCATTATCACAATATATATATATGCAACCATCCGAGAAGGAGGTTCGACGGCTCTAGAATAGCCAATAATACAATATCAACAGGTTGGACTAATATGTAGTCTCCAGTTCATGATCGACCCCGCACTCTCAACAGTGTGCGTGTCTCGCCGCTATACAGCGTCACAAAGTGGTATACCGGGGTTTCGAACCCGCTAGTCATCACCCACATCTATTACTCACCTCAATACGGCACGACGACTACTCCGCAATGCCCTTGCCACGAGAATCAAGCTCCGCACGCGTAGAATCTGATCAAATACAGTAGAAACACAACAAATTAGGCCAATGGGACTACACCCAATCAATATAACTCAATTTACATCAAAATTCCCAAAGTTGTCAAAACCCGACTTTCGGTACGCTTTTCGAAAAATCACGAAAGTCACATATTCGGAACCCTCATCTCAATACGAGTCTAAGCATATCAATTTTACCAAATTCGGACTCCATTTGCCCATTCAAAACCTTGATTTTCTAAAGTTCAAGCCTAGGGCTAAATCCTCCATAAATTACCCCAAATTCCTCCATTTTCATGATATAATTGCATAATATTACCAATACTAATCATAGTTTAAGTCCATAGTTGATTACCCGATGATTTCCCTTGAGTTTCTCTTCAAAATCGCCCAAATCGCCTCTAAAGCCGAGACCCAAATGTGTGAAATGTTCTGAAATTTTTCTAACTTCTGATACACTTAACTTACAGCGATTTTCGCTTCCGCGGAAGAATTTCCGCTCCTACGAGTCCGTATCCGCGACCAAAGGGTCGCTTCAGCGGTTCCAGGCCTAGCCGGCCACTTCCGCTTCTGCGAGCAAAAGGGCCGCTTAAGCGCCTCCGCTTCTGCGATGGAACTTCCGCTTCTGCGGAAACATCCGCTTCTGCGCTCCAGAGTCCGCTCCTGCGGACTCGCCCAGGCGGTCAAATGTCCGCTTCTGCGGACCATTCCCATTTTCTTCTCGTCCGCAGCGGAAACAACAGAAACAGAATCCCAACCTGCAATTTCCATGATTTCTTCCGATTAACCATCCGAAAACACCCCGAGGCCCCCGGGACCCCAACGAAAACCACCAACATACTCCAAAACACGATACGAACTTGTTCCAATCATAAAAACACCATCTTAAACATTAAAATCACCAATTACACACGGATTCAAGCCTAAATTCCTTAAAACATTCCGAATTACACATTCGATCAAAAACCCGACTAAACGACGTCCGAATGACCTGAAATTTTGCAGGCACATCCAAAATCACCTAACGAAGCTATTGCAACTGTCGGAATTCCATTCCGACCCCCGGATCAAAATCTCGCCTACCGTTCGGATTTCGCCAAAATTCAACCTTAGCCAATTCAAGCCTATTTCTACACCGGGCCTCCAAATTCAATTCCGATCGCTCCCCTAAGTCACAAATCACCTTCCGGAACTAACCGAATCATCGGAATCCGATTCCGAGCCCTCTAACCAAATAGTCAACTCCGGGTTGACTTTCCTTATTCAAGTTTCCTTCACAAAGGCTATATGCCTCATTTTCAATCCAATTCACTCCTAACTCACCCGATAGGCTTTAACACCGATATAAAATCATAAAACATGTATTTACAACATAACGGGGTGGTAATTCTCGTGACGACGGGCCGGGTCGTCACATTCTCCCCCTCTTAAGCAGGGCAGAGATAGGAATGGGCAGGGGTATTAGTTTAATGGGTGGCATTCACTCAGGAAAATTATTTTAAAAAAACTATAAGTATAGGGTTGAGTACATAGACGGGAGAGGAGATACACACAGGCTTAGACATTCATACATACAGAGAAAAGGACCGGGAAAACACATAGAGATATTCTGATAGATGCTGGGATATGAACTGTAAAAACTACTGTTCCATTGAACTTTCAAAAGAACTTTAGTTTAAATCATCAAGTGGCTTTTGAAAATTATCTTGGACAGTCATCTTAGCTGAGAGTCTAAGACAAAACCTTTGATAAACCAATATTTGAGTGGGTTACTGTCCATTGGTGTTGAGAGTTGTTTCTGGTTTGATTTCGAATAGTTTGGGGGGTGTGATTGAGTTAAATTTTATTGAAGTTTTGGTCTGCTGAGATGGTGTAGTAGTTTGTTGTTCTATTGCTGGTTGGTTCTCCTGCTGTGGCTTTTGGCTACTGCTGTTTGCTTCTGTTGTTGTTGCTGCTTCTGTTTGTTGTTGAGGTTGTTGTTGTTGTGGTGGTTGTTGTTGTTCTGTTGTCCTGTTGCTGTTGTTGTTCTGTTGCTGTGGTTATTGTGTCTTATTGCTGCTGCAACTGACCTCCCTTCATTGTAATTGCCAGGTACACCTCTATATCTATGCTGTGATTTTGAGTTCAAGTCATGAAATAAAATGTCTGTTGAAGACCCTTTTGAATTGCTCTACTTAGTCATAGTTTGAATCGTATCAATTTTATATTGTGTAGACAATATTTGTATTTTAAAAGTTGGACTGATGAACTGATAATCATTTAATTGTTAGATACAACATAGTTCTAATACTGTGTAGGATCATCTTATATGTAGTTTTTTTTAGTTCGATATTCTATTGCACGTTTGAACTTTCGAAAATTTTTAGATTGTTTGGACTAGTATTTGACTATACTAATATGCTTGAAGTACTATGATCCTTTATAATAATAAAGTAAATTGATAGATTTGAATTTTATTTAATATAGTATGTAAAATCTGGAATTGTTTCATTAAGTTGCCTATTGTTTAATTTTCATTCTAATATAGAAATTAACAAATGCAAATAGCAATGTGTTTAAACGTTTGTTTTAGCATATTAATAATTTTGGTAGGTTAGTTATTCATTAGAATTTCTTTTAACAGATAATAATAGTCAGACTTTGTTAAAAAATAGTAGTATTAATAGAATCACTTGAAATTTTAATAATCCAGGTTGTGTTTCATTTGTTTGTTACTGGACGTGCCTATAAACGAATAAAAAACAATGTTAAAAAAATAGTAAGCTCAATAACTCCTGAGATTCCGTCATTGGAAATTTGTTGCATGATAATGCGTCTGAGCTGGATCACAAGCCCAAGGGAAAGGAAACATAATTAGAGATATTTTTGGGTCAGCAATTCCAGGCCCAGAATTGCAAAGACAAATTATTAAAAGTCCAAATAGAATAAATGCATACTAAGAACACTAGAGAGTTAAATTCATAGTCATAAGTTAACTAACTTTTGGAGACGCAAATTTAATAGAGAATTATAGTTATTTTAAGTTGGCTTTTTAAATAAAATGAGACGAGCCTCGCCAAATCGAATACATAATTGCGGGGCCCTCGAATAATTGTCATGAAAACTTAGATTTGGAAGGACCGTTTAGTGAATTTCACGGTCCTTTCCCAAAGTTAAACAGACGATAGACTCTTTAGGCACGATTTGAAAAATGAAATTACTTTCCTAAATACGGGTGTGCATTTATGTGACCCAAATCTTACTCCCGGCGGAACTAAAATACATTAAAGTCGCAGGCGTACTGGTTGCGGTGTGGCTCGAAATGTGTTTTCGTGACGTCGCAATTCTTCTAAAAAATTAAAGCGGAATATAAGAGCACACATATTGTTAAAAAGTGTATAGCAATTCATATAAAATTGAGAACGACGGTTGAGCGACCGTGCTAAAACCACGGAATCCGGAGTGCCTAACACCTTCTCCCGGGTTAACAGAATTCCTTATCCAGGTTTCTGTTTCGCGGACTATAATACAGAGTCAATCTCCTCGGATTCGGGATTAACCGGTGACTTGGGACACCATTATTTTTCCAAGTGGCGACTCTGAATAATTAAATAAATTAATCCCGTTTCGATTGTCCTTTAATTGGAAAAACTCCCTCGCGCTCTCGCAGGTGCGGTAAAAAGGAGGTGTGACAGCTCTGGCGACTCTGCTGGGGAAATAACCTCTGAACTTCGGTTCAGAGGCTTAAGAATTCGAGCTCAGTTAAATTGATGTTTTTGTCTATATCTGATTTTATTTTTAATTAATGTGCTACATGTCTACCGCTTTGATTGTCACGACCCTAGTTCACCAATTGTGAACATGTCGTGATGGCACCCAGTCCCCACGACTAGGTAAGCCTAACACGTTGCGGAATCCATAAATTATAAATACTTAAATAGGAAACAGCGGAAAATAACGTAAAAGATATGTAATCCGTGCCGCTTGGCACATACATCCGTCACAAAATAAATAAAACACTACCAAGATCCGGAACCCCACGGTAACACAGACTAAAAGAGAAATACAACTGGGGCTCTATGTATAAAGAGTATCTAACAACGAAATGAAGAAAACTATCAACTAGAAATACTAGATTAGAAGGGAAGCCTCCGGATCCGTGGACGTAGCAGATCATACCTCGAAGTCTCCCAGAAAGCTGCGGAATCACCTAGTACGAGCCTGCTCTGATGTACCTGGATCTGCACAACAAAAGTGTGCAGAAGAGTAGCATGAGTACACCACGGCGGTACTCGGTAAGTGCCAAGCCTAACCTCGATGGAGTAGTGACGAGGAAGGTCAGGGCCCTACCGAGAACAATAATAATATGATGATAACAAAATAAACAGTTTAACAGATAACAACAAAATTTCCAAAATAACAACATTTACTGAAACTGTCTACAATCAAGCTAATAACAAATAACCAACTCAATAAAACAAGTCCAGAACCTGTGGGAATTGAACCCACAGTCCCATTAACAGCACCACTGGGTCTCCAGGAATCGAACCCGCAGCCCATGTCTCAATAATATCTTAATAACTCAGGATCTCCGGGAATCGAACCCGTAGTCCCTACCAATAACTCGGGATCTCGGGAATCGAACCCGTAGTCCCTACCAATAACTCAGGATCTCGGGAATCGAACCCGTAGTCCCTACAAATAACTTAGGATCTCGGGAATCGAACCCGTAGTCCGTACCAATAACTCGGGATCTCGGGAATCGAACCCGTAGTCCCTACCAATAACTCGAGATCTCGGGAATCGAACCCGTAGTCCCTACCAATATCACGCCGGGTCTCTGGGAACCACTACAGCCCTGGGTCTCCGGGAATCGAACCCGCAGTCCACAAGCACAGCCAATTAAGGAAATCCACAGAGAGAAATAATTATGCTCAACTATAACTTTACCGAAAAATAGTGCCAATAATTAACAAGGAGTTCAAATAAGGCAATTAGGCAACTAAACAATTAAGTGCTACCTAATCATGCTCTTCTAACCACTACCGGGTAAAATATCAAATTAACAACCAAGACAGGGATATCGCTCATCGAACATTTAAATAAAGTACGTGTTCAACAACCAGCGCATGTACACGCCCGTCACCTCGCGTACAAGGCATTTAAACTATCACATAATATCCTAGGGGTGAAAATTCCCCACACGAGGTTAGACAAGCCACTTACCTCAATTCCGGTACAAAACCGCTAAGTAATAACCCTCTTGCCACGAATGTCGGCCTCCACAAGTGTAGTATCTGATAAAAATCAATAGAATCACATCAAAATAGGCCAATTGGGTATTACCCAATCAAAATAACTCAAAATGCACCAAAACTCACAAGTTGTCAAAACCCGACTTTCGGTACGCTTATCGAAAAATCACGAAAATTATATTTTCGGGTTCCTTATCTCAATACGAGTCTAGGCATATAAAATTTACCAAAATCGGACTCCATTTGCCCACTCAAATCAGAGATTTTCTAAAGTTCAAGACTAGGGCTAAATCCTCCATAATTACCCCAAATTCCTCCATTTTCATGATATAATTGCATAATATTACCAATACTAATCATAATATGAGTTCATAGTTGATTACCTGATGATTTCCCTTGACTTCCTCCTCAAAATCGCCCAAAATCGCCCTTAAGCCGAGACCCCCAAATGTTAAAAATGTTTCTGAAATTTTCTAACTTCTGATACACTTACTTACAGTGATTTTCGCTTCTGCGGAATATTTTCCGCTTCTATGCTCCCGTATCCGCGACCAAAGGGTCGCTTCTGCGGTTCCAGGCCTAGCCGGCCATTTCCGCTTCTGCGAACCAGAGGGCCGCTTAAGCGGCTCCGCTTCTGCGAAGAAGCATCCGCTTCTGCGGACAATCCCGCCCCTGCGCATCACTGACCGCTTCTGCGGTCTCGCCCAAGCGGAAAAACGTCCGCTTCTGCGGACCATGCCCAAATTCTCTCGTCCGCTTCTGCGATCCCAGACTCGCACCAGCGACCCCGCTTCAGCGGAAATTCTTCCGCTTCTGCGGAACCACCCGCTCCTGCGCACCTCGTCCGCTTCTGCGGACTCGCTCCTGCGTCCAAAAGTCCGCAGGAGCGGAAACAACAGAAGCAGTGCACCAGTTCTGCAATTTTCCATGTTTTTCTCCCGATTAACCATCCGAAAACACCCCGAGGCCCCCGGGACCTCATCCAAACATACCAACACATCTTAATACCTAATTCGAACTTGCTCAAATCCTCAAAACACGTCTAACAACATCAAAACCCATAATTCTCATCGAATTCAAGCCTAAATTTCTTAAGACTTTCCGAATTGCATATTCGATCAAAAACCCGTCCAAACGACGTCCGAATGACCTGAAAATTTGCGGACATATCCAAAATCACATAACGAAGCTACAGAAATTGTCGGAATTCCATTCCGACCCCCGGATCAAAATCTCACCTATCGATCGGATTCGCTAAAATTTCAACCTTCGGCATTTCAAGCCTAATTGAGCTACGGACCTCCAAAATATATTCCGAACGCGCTCCCAACCCCGAAATCACCTAACGGAGCTAATGGAACCATCGGATTTCCGTTCCGAGATCGTCTTAACACTGTTCCGGCTACGAACCGTTTTTCTAGTTTCAAAGCTCTTATTTAGGGACTAAGTGTCCCAAAATGCTCAAATTTTCAGAACCGACTCTCCCGGCAAACCACAATAGCAGAAATGAACTTAGGGAAACAATTAAATTAGGGATTGGGGCGTAATTTTCTAAAACGACCGGTCGGGTCGTTACATCTTCCCACACTTAAAGATTCGTTCGTCCTCGAACGAGCATAGAAAACATACCTGGAGTAGTGAAAAGATGAGGGTACTGGCCGCGCATATCCTGCTCGGTCTCCCAAGTCGCCTCCTCGACCGGCTGGCCCCGCCACTGAACCTTTACCGAAGCGATGTTCTTTGACCTTAGCTTCCCGACTTGCCTGTCTAGAATGGCTACTGGCTCCTCAACATAAGAAAGATCCTTGCCTAGTTGAACAGATGTGAAATCCAATACGTGCGACGGGTCACCATGGTATCTCCGGAGCATGGAGACATGAAATACGGGGTGAACTCCGGCTAGGCCGGGAGGTAAGGCCAACTCATAAGCAACCTCCCCAACACGCCTCAAAATCTCAAAAGGGCCAATAAATCTAGGACTCAGCTTCCCTTTCTTCCCAAACCTCATAACGCCCTTCATGGGCGAGACTCGAAGCAGAACCCGCTCACCAACCATAAAAGCCACATCGCGAACCTTCTTGTCCGCATAACTCTTCTGTCTAGACTGGGCCGCACGAAGTCTGTCCCGAATCACCTTGACCTTGTCCATAGCCTCCTGAACCATATCAGTACCTAGTAACCTGGCCTCGCCCGGCTCAAACCAACCCACGGGAGACCCTGCACCTCCTACCATATAGGGCCTCGTACGGTGCCATCTGAATACTAGACTGGTAGCTGTTGTTATAAGCAAACTCCGCCAGTGGCGAGAAGTGATCCCATGAACCTCCAAACTCAATCACGCACGCACGGAGCATATCCTCCAAAATCCTGAATAGTGCGCTCGGACTGCCCATCAGTCTGGGGGTGAAATGCTGTGCTCAGCTCCACCCGAGTACCTAACTCCTCCTGTACAGCTCTCCAGAACCGTGAAGTGAACTGAGTGCCTCTATCTGAAATGATGGAAACTGGAATACCATGCAGCCGAACTATCTCCTTGATATAGATCTCCGCCAGTCGCTCCGATGAATAAGTAGTGCTCACCGGTATAAAATGGGCGGACTTGGTCAGCCGATCCACAATAACCCAAATAGAATCGAACTTCCTAATAGTCCGTGGAAGCCCAGATACAAAGTCCATGGTGATGCGCTCCCATTTCCACTCTGGAATCTCAATCCGCTGCATCAATCCACCCGGGCGCCGATGCTCATACTTCACCTGCTGGCAGTTGAGGCATCTAGAAACATAATCAACTATATCCCTCTTCATCCGCCTCCACCAGTAATGCTGTTTCAAGTCCTGATACATCTTCGCGGCACCCGGATGGATGGAATACCGCGAACTATGGGCCTCTCCTAGAATCAGCTCTCGAAGATCATCTACATTGGGCACACAGATACGCCCCCTGCATCCTCATAACTCCATCATCCCCGATGGTAACATCTCGAGCATCACCACGCCGAACTCTATCCCGAAGGACAAGCAAATGAGGGTCGTCGAACTGACGCTCCCTGATGCGGTCAAATAGAGAAGACCGAGAAACCACACAAGCCAGAACCCGGTTGGGCTCCGAAAGATCCAGTCTAACAAACTGCCTGGCCAAAGCCTGAACATCCATCGCCATAGGCCTCTCCGAAGCTGGTAGATATGCCAAACTTCCCAAACTCTCTGCCCGGCGACTCAAGGCATCAGCAACCACGTTAGCCTTGCCCGGATGATAGAGAATAGTAATATCATAGTCCTTCAGTAGTTCCAACCATCTCCTCTGACGCATATTCAGATCCTTCTGCTTAAGCAAGTGCTGCAAGCTCCGGTGATCAGTGTAGATCTCACAAGGAACTCCATATAAATAATGACGCCAAATTTTCAAGGCGTGAACAATGGCAAGCTAGCTCCAAATCATGAACAGGGTAATTCTTCTCATGCACCTTCAGCTGTCTCGACGCGTAGGCAATCACCCTACCGTCCTGCATCAACACCGCACCGAGTCCAACTCGTGAGGCATCACAATATACAGTATAGGACCCCGAACCTGTAGGCAACATCAATATAGGGGCCGAAGTCAAAGCTGTCTTGAGCTTCTGAAAGCTCGCCTCACACTCGTCTGTCCACTGAAAAGGGCACCCTTTTGGGTCAATCTAGTCATAGGTGCTGCAATCGAAGAGAACCCCTCTACGAAACGACGGTAGTAGCCCGCCAAACCAAGGAAACCGCGAATCTCAGTAGCGGAGGAGGGTCTGGGCCAACTCTGCACGGCCTCCACCTTCCTCGGATCTACTCGAATACCATCACTCGACACCACGTGGCCCAAAAATGCCACCGAACTCAACCAAAATTCACATTTAGAGAACTTGGCATAAAGCTGCTTCTCCCTCAGAATCTGAAGCACTATCCTCAAATGCTGCTCGTGCTCTTCCCGGCTCCGAGAATATACTAGAATATCATCAATGAAGACAATCACGAACGAGTCCAGATAAGGCCTGAACACACTGTGCATCAAATGCATAAATGCCGCTGGAGCATTAGTCAACCCAAAAGACATCACGAGGAACTCATAGTGACCATACCGGGTCCTGAAGGCAGTCTTCGGGATATCTGGCTCCCGAATCTTCAGCTGGTGATACCCAGAGCGCAAATCAATCTTAGAAAACACATGTGCGCCCTGTAACTGGTCAAATAAATCATCAATACGGGGCAAAGGATACCGGTTCTTCACCGTAACCTTATTCAGCTGACGATAGTCAATACACATACGCATAGAACCGTCCTTCTTCTTCACAAACAATACAGGAGCACCCCAAGGCGAAACACTGGGTCGAATAAAACCCTTGCCCAATAACTCCTGTAACTGATCCTTCAACTCCTTTAATTCAGGAGGAGCCATACGGTACGGTGGAATAGAAATGGGCTGAGTGCCCGGCAACAAGTCAATAGCAAAGTCAATGTCTCCTGTCAGGCGGCATGCCCGGAAGATCAGCTGGAAATACATCAGCAAAGTCACGTACCACATGAACAGAATCAATAGAGGGAGGGTCAATACTGACGTCCCGCACATAGGCAAGATAAGCAGCACACCCCTTCT
This sequence comes from Nicotiana noctiflora, assembly GCA_032618575.1. Classification (NCBI taxonomy): domain Eukaryota; kingdom Viridiplantae; phylum Streptophyta; class Magnoliopsida; order Solanales; family Solanaceae; genus Nicotiana; species Nicotiana noctiflora. Next base: position 117,815 of record JASVEL010005943.1, read on the forward strand.
CAACCATACGCCGAGCTCTGAGAAAAGAAATAACACGGCTAGGGGTGTGATCTAGAGTACCACTCCACTCAATACGTGGAATGCCTGGCATAGCCAGCGTCACGGTCTTAGCGTGACAATCAAGAATAGCATAATGGGGCGACAACCAGTCCATGCCCGGAATAATATCAAAATCGACCATCCCAAGCAGCAATAGATCCGCTCTGGTCTCAAAATCACAGATGGTAATCAAACACGACCGATATACGCGGTCCACAGCCAAAGAATCACCCACCGGAGTGGAAACATAAATGGGGGCACTCAAAGAATCCCGAGGCACACCCGGATGAGAAGCAAAGTAAGAAGACACATATGAAAAAGTGGAACCAGGGTCGAATAGAACCGATGCCTCCCCGTGACTAACCATAATAATACCTGTGATAACAGAGTCAGATGCAACAGCTGCAGCGCGATCAGGAATAACATAAAATTTGGCCTGACCCCTCTCTCGAGGGTGGCCTCTGGCACCCTGATCTTCGCCCCTGGCTGGCTGGGTAGGTGGAGTGGAAGATGGGGTTGGAATGATGACCTGCTGACCTTGTGAACTACGCTGAGGCTACAAAGACTGTGGAGGCACTCCTCTTCTACGCCTGAGGCACTACCTGACCAGGTGGCGAGTATCCCCGCACTCAAAACAAGCTCTAGGAGGATGCGGTGGCTGTGACTGACCGACCTCACCCCCACTAGTCTGACCCTTGGAGGTACCGCGCAGGTGGCGCACTAGAAACTAGGGGAGCATAATAAGGCTCCTGAGATGCTGGAAGAGCTACAGTACTACCGGCTGACGACAATGCTGAATAAACTAGACGACCGGAATAACCTCTGCCAAAACGACCGGCTGCTGAAGTGCGGGCACCACAGAAATGGCCCGACTCACGAGACCTCTTGGCCTCTCTCTCTCCCCGCTCTCTAGGGAGCATACTCTCGATCCTCCTGGCAATGCTAACTGCCTGCTGATAAGATATATCTGTCTCCAACTCTCTGGCCATGCTGGATCGGATAGGCGGAATCAAGCCCTCAATAAATCTCCGTACTCTCTCCCGAACCGTGGCTACCAAGGCCGGTGCATGCCTGGCCAGACGGGTGAAACTGATGGCATACTCCGATACTGACATGGAGCCCTGTCGCAACCGCTCAAACTCCGAGCGCCAAGAATCCCTAAGGCTTCGGGGAACAAACTCTCTCAAAAACAGATCTGAGCTGAGTCCAGGTCAATGAAGCAGACTCCTCTAGACTATCCAACTCGTACGTGCACCACCAATCGTAAGCGGCCCCACGAAACTAAAAAACAGTAAAGGAAACCCCGCTAGTCTCCACAATCCCCATGGTATGAAGAATACGATGACACTCCTCCAGAAAATCCAATGCATCATCTGAAGCCAACCCACTGAACAGTGGAGGGTCATATTTCTTGAACCTCTCCAATCTACGCTGCTCGTCCTCAGAGGCAGCTGGCTCACCTTCGGGCTGTGCTGGGGTGGCAGGAGGCATAACCAAAACCTCTAGGACCTGTCCCACTGGCACACGCTGCTCAGGTGTAACGGCTGCGGGAGTCTGGGCCCCTTCTCCGGCCTGGGATGTAGCTGGGACGAGAGGAAGCAGTCCTGCCTGGGCTAAAGTGGTATACATGCTCATGAACTGAGCCAGGGTCTCCTGTAGTGCTGGAGTAGTAGCAGCTGTAGTCGGTGTACCAGGTGCGTGCGCTCCAACCTGGTCTACCGGTGGCACCTCAGCGGCAGCGCGCGATGGTGCCGTGGCTGCACCTCGGGCGCGTCCTCGTCCTCTACCTCGGCCCCGGCCTCTGACGGAAGCAACAGGGGGCGCGGGTACCTGATCATCGCGGTTAGCTCGTGTCCTCACCATCTGTGAGAGAATAGAAAGCAGTAGTTTAGATTTTTGATGCCAAAAATGTCGCACGACAAGGAATCCAAAAGAAATGAAGAGTTTCCTAAACAGTTACATAGCCCCTCATAGAAAAATACAGACGTCTCCGTATCGATCAGCGAGACTCTAAGTAACCGGTCCGTGTCCCGTGACTCCTATGAACCTAGAGCTTTGATACCAACTTGTCACGACCCTAGTTCACCAATTGTGAACATGTCGTGATGGCACCCAGTCCCCACGACTAGGTAAGCCTAACACGTTGCGGAATCCATAAATTATAAATACTTAAATAGGAAACAACGGAAAATAACGTAAAAGATATGTAATCCGTGCCGCTTGGCACATACATCCGTCACAAAATAAATAAAACACTACCAAGATCCGGAACCCCACGGTAACACAGACTAAAAGAGAAATACAACTGGGGCTCTATGTATAAAGAGTATCTAACAACGAAATGAAGAAAACTATCAACTAGAAATACTAGATTAGAAGGGAAGCCTCCGGATCCGCGGACGTAGCAGATCATACCTCGAAGTCTCCCAGAAAGCTGCAGAATCACCTAGTACGAGCCTGCTCTGATGTACCTGGATCTGCACAACAAAAGTGTGCAGAAGAGTAGCATGAGTACACCACGGCGGTACTCAGTAAGTGCCAAGCCTAACCTCGATGGAGTAGTGACGAGGAAGGTCAGGGCCCTACTGAGAACAATAATAATATGATGATAACAAAATAAACAATTTAACAGATAACAACAAAATTTCCAAAATAACAACATTTACTGAAACTGTCTACAATCAAGCTAATAACAAATAACCAACTCAAATAAACAAATCCAGGATCTGTGGGAATTGAACCCACAGTCCCATTCTCAGTACCTCTGGGTCTCCGGGAATCGAACCCGCAGCCCATGTCTCAATAATATCTTAATAACTCAGGATCTCCGGGAATCGAACCCGTAGTCCCTACCAATAACTCGGGATCTCGGGAATCGAACCCGTAGTCCCTACCAATAACTCAGGATCTCGGGAATCGAACCCGTAGTCCCTACCAATAACTCAGGATCTCGGGAATCGAACCCGTAGTCCCTACCAATAACTCGGGATCTCGGGAATCGAACCCGTAGTCCCTACCAATAACTCAGGATCTCGGGAATCGAACCCGTAGTCCCTACCAATATCACATCGGGTCTCTGGGAATCGAACCCACAGCCCTGGGTCTCCGGGAATCGAACCCGCAGTCCACAAGCACAACCAATTAAGGAAATCCACAGAGAGAAATAATTATGCTCAACTATAACTTTACCGAAAAATAGTGCCAATAATTAACAAGGAGTTCAAATAAGGCAATTAGGCAACTAAACAGTTAAGTGCTACCTAATCATGCTCTTCTAACCACTACCGGGTAAAATATCAAATTAACAACCAAGACAGGGATATCGCTCATCGAACATTCAAATAAAGTACGTGTTCAACAACCAGCGCATGTACACGCCCGTCACCTCGCGTACAAGGCATTTAAACTATCACATAATATCCTAGGGGTGAAAATTCCCCCACACGAGGTTAGACAAGCCACTTACCTCAATTCCGGTACAAAACCGCTAAGAAATAACCTTCTTGCCGCGAATGTCGGCCTCCACAAGTGTAGTATCTCTGATAAAAATCAATAGAATCACATCAAAATAGGCCAATTGGGTATTACCCAATCAAAATAACTCAAAATGCACCAAAACTCACAAGTTGTCAAAACCCGACTTTCGGTACGCTTATCGAAAAATCACGAAAATTATATTTTCGGGTTCCTTATCTCAATACGAGTCTAGGCATATAAAATTTACCAAAATCGGACTCCATTTGCCCACTCAAATCGGAGATTTTCTAAAGTTCAAGACTAGGGCTAAATCCTCCATAATTACCCCAAATTCCTCCATTTTCATGATATAATTGCATAATATTACCAATACTAATCATAATATGAGTTCATAGTTGATTACCCTGATGATTTCCCTTGACTTCCTCCTCAAAATCGCCCAAAATCGCCCTTAAGCCGAGACCCCCAAATGTTAAAAATGTTTCTGAAATTTTCTAACTTCCTGATACACTTACTTACAGCGATTTTCGCTTCTGCGGAATATTTTCCGCTTCTATGCTCCCGTATCCGCGACCAAAGGGTCGCTTCGGCGGTTCCATGCCTAGCCGGCCATTTCCGCTTCTCGCGAACCGCAGGGCCGCTTGCGGCTCCGCTTCTCGCGAAGAAGCATCCGCTTCGCGGACAATCCCGCCCTCGCGCATAAATGACCGCTCTCGCGGTCTCGCCCAAACGGAAAACCGTCCGCTTCCGCGGACCATGCCCAAATTCTCTCGTCCGCTTCGCGATCCCGGGCTCGCACCCGCGAGCCCGCTTCGGCCGGAAATTCTTCCGCTTCTGCGGAACCACCCGCTCCCGCGCACCTCGTCCGCTTCTGCGGACTCGCTCCTGCGTCCAAAAGTCCGCAGGAGCGGAAACAACGAAGCAGTGCACCAATTCTGCAATTTTCCATGTTTTTCTCCCGATTAACCATCCGAAAACACCCCGAGGCCCCCGGACCTCATCCAAACATACCAACACATCTTAATACCTAATTCGAACTTGCTCAAATCCTCAAAACACGTCTAACAACATCAAAACCCATAATTCTCATCGAATTCAAGCCTAAATTTCTTAAGACTTTCCGAATTGCATATTCGATCAAAAACCCGTCCAAACGACGTCCGAATGACCTGAAAATTTGCGGACATATCCAAAATCACATAACGAAGCTACAGAAATTGTCGAAATTCCATTCCGACCCCCGGATCAAAATCTCACCTATCGATCGGATTCGCTAAAATTTCAACCTTCGGCATTTCAAGCCTAATTGAGCTACGGACCTCCAAAATATATTCCGAACGCGCTCCCAACCCCGAAATCACCTAACGGAGCTAATGGAACCATCGGATTTCCGTTCCGAGATCGTCTTAACACCTGTTCCGGCTACGAACCGTTTTTCTAGTTTCAAAGCTCTTATTTAGGGACTAAGTGTCCCAAAATGCTCAAATTTTTTGGAACCAACTCTCCCGGCAACCCACAATAGCAGAAATGAACTTAGGGGAACAGTTAAATTAGGGATTGGGGCGTAATTTTCTAAAACGACCGGTCGGGTCGTTACATTGATACTAGTTGCACTGTATATACAAACTGCTATATGTTTACCGCTTTGATATCGCGTGAACTGTATATAAAATTATGCCGAAAACCCTTCACTTCTCACCCCCAGGGATGTGCTCACTGGTTGAGACTCCTTATTCTGTTAGTGTCATACCCCGAAATAATGAAGAGGCTCGGAAAGTTTCTAAGCCGGTTGGCCTTTTGGTTCCCGGAAAGGAGCTCCTTCCTCAGCCCGAGTTGTCCGCTTGGGTACACAGTCTAGATCATGTACCGAGGTTTTGAACTTAGAATAACATAACCGCATACCGGATCCCTAGTAGGAAACGCTTATTTGCATCACGTTGCATTTGACTTAGGGGACTCAACACAGGGGTTGGGTCCGTCTAGGACAGGCAACCTGAAATGAAAAGACCATCTTGCTATACCATGTTTGTTTTCAGCATTTATTCGGACTTGCATGCTGACCGGCTTTTAAATACTGAAGAAAAACGAAAAACAAAAGGAAACAGTATGGGGAAATAGATATTTTTCAGAAAATACAAAAATGTGTTTTATCAACAAATCAATAATTTAGTTTGCTAATAAAAGACGACGGAAGAATGACTTTGCCAAACAAAATGGTTTTCTTAACCAAATGTGTTTTCTTTGTCGGTCAATAAAAGGAAAAAAAAAAGTTTGTTTTGACGGATCGAACTACGCGGGTTTGATTCTCACCGAACGTGAGATACGTAGGCAACCCCCGTCGGGTCCAACTTGCCCTTTTTCAAAAAATATACCAAAATTGTAAATTTTGAAAAAAAAATAGTCCAATCATTGCCAGCCAAAATGATCTTCTTATTTAAATAAATGTGCAGGATGAGCACGATTCAAAATGAACCCTTTTCACTCATAACTAAAATCCCAGTACAAATACTACTATGGTGGGATGATCTAGGCAAAGAAGGGCAGGATGAGGTTAAGAAGTATTTGAAAGGTCTCACAGGTCTGCTTGAAATAAAACCTCGAGGGGACATCATAAGAGCATTAGTCACATATTGGGACTCCGCGCACAATGTCTTTCACTTCTCGGACTTCGAGCTCACCCCAACTGTGGAGGAGATGACCGGATACATTGGAAACACCTGATATACCATTGGGGCATCAATATCTAATCGCCCCCAAGGTTGTCGCCATACACCGGTTTTTAGACTCCCTGAAGACAGCCAGAACGGTACGTAACCCGGATCTAGCACAAGGGTTTTGTACTTTAAACTTCATCTATCAAAGGTACGGTCATGTGGGAGGTTTCGACAAGCCAGAAAACAAATTATGCAGCAAGGGTAATCGCCAGAAATGGGAGGAGCACAGACGAGTTGCTTTCATGATAGCCTTCTTAGGACTCGTGGTATTCCCGAGGAAAGACGGAAACATTGATATAAAGGTAGCCGGAGTCGTCAGTACTTTGCTTGACCAAAGCGAAAGTACTCTTGCTCCCATGATACTATCGGACATATATCGAGCTCTCACAGCCTGCAAAGCCGGAGGAGATTTTTTCGAAGGCTGTAATTTACTGCTACAGATATGGATGACCGAGCACCTGTGTCGCCGCACCCAATTCTTGAGATATGGGTTGGTTGAGAAAACTTGCATAAGCGAATTCTATACAAGGATTGATAAGACCATCTTGCCTGAAGGAACATTGGCATGGAGGACATACTTTCAGGCTCTCAGCGCAAGTCAAATACAATGGACGTTGGGTTGGTTACAGATAGACAGAATCGTGTACATGCCAGCAGCTAGGTCCCCCTTTCTCTTAATGGGACTTAAAAGCATTCAACCTTATGCGCCCCATCGGGTGTTGAGACAACTCGGGAGGTGCCAGGTAGTACCCAAAGAAGAAGACCTGAGTACCCAGGTTATTGAAATTGGTCCCGATGGTCAATTCCCAGAAGCAAGGGTCCGCCAGATCTGGAGCAAATGCCAATATCCGGAGGCAAACACTTGTGTGCAGGATCGAGCTAGAGGAGAGGTTGTACCCAGGATATCTTACTTGGTACAAAGGAGAAACATCGGGTGAAAGACCAACCAAAAGACCTCACCTCAGGGAATTTGCTGAAGCGTCACAAGAACAATGGGACTGGTTAGCTAAGGAAGAGGTTTACAGAACAAGGATCGGCAAGATAGAGCAACGGGTCCAAGATCTCCAATTTGAAAAGGATATGCAAGCCGCCGCCGACGAAGGAGATAAAAAGAAGTTGGCACAAGAAAATGACTTTTTGAGGGCTCAAATCCAGCAAATGAAAAGGGATGCCGACAGAAAGTTGAGGAGTCGAGCAGACGAAAAATTGATAAGGGGTTTGAGAAGCCAAGTTGCCGATGTCCAAAGAGAATTGGAAGAGTCGAAGGCCCAAACAATGAGGATCCGTGCTAGCCGGAGAAAGGAGGCACATCAACATGCACTTCACCTACAACGGGTGGAAGAAGATTACACTGAGATCATCACTAGTCTAAGGGAAGCAAATGTTATCCTCGGGGAGCGGGTTTTCAAGCAAGCCCGAGATGCCAGAGCAGACCTCGACCGTTGCCACGATTTGATGGCCCGATTGCAAGAACAAGTGGATAGGCTCTTAGACCAAGTCACCAACAATGCTCGAAGATTGGGGGCGAAGAACCAGCAGATAGAACAGCTACTCAGAGAAAGGGACATGATTAAGGACAGAATTGGAGAAATCGGGCACTATGTCACCATGAAGTGTTTAGCTTGTGAAAAAATGCCCCGCCCCGCCCTCTTTGCTTCGGTTATGGGCTATGTTCATCAGATCATGAGAGAGTTAAGGGGACTACACAAGGACCTCACACCTAGGCCCTGCGGCAAGGCCGAATGATGCCTCGCGGGCCCCCAGGAATTTTAGAGCATTAGACTTCTGATTAAAAATGTATTTTGAAATATTGAGTCAAGTTGGTTGGCATTTTATTTTCCTTTTTCGAGTCAAGCATTCCTCTATTTTGTCGATTATTGTAAGACATGTTTTGTAACTTTAAGGTTTTATTTGATATAAAAGTTACTGAATTTTGCCACAATCTTGTTACCAGAACTACGCTCGGTCTGATTCACGCGGGACGTGATACGTAGGCAATCCACATAAGATTCGACCACCACTAAAAAGAAAGGAAAAGAATACGAAGGTTAATAACAATAAGGCTTTCAAGGATAGTTGAAAAAGAGAAAAGAAAAAGAAGAAAAAAGAAAAAGAGAAAAGCTGGAATGACGCATGTTACGAGTACATGTAGAAAGGGTTATTCGGTTAGGTGCATTACATCCAACGTGCGATAACGTATCTGTTAAACTCAGTAAGCTAACAAGTTTGTTGCAATTACCAGAAAAGTTTAGCAGTTGATTTGACAGAATATACTGGCCGACCACCATTACCGTACTAGATCTAAAGGGCCAATTCCAGCGAGCATGTCTAGTTCCGGTAAAAGTCTCGAGGAAGAGAAATCAGAGATACAGATCATGAAAGAAGAGGTAGATCGGTTGAGACAGCAGATAACAGAGATGTACCTAGCCTGGGCTAGGGGACAGTCTTCACCAAACCTCCCTACTCTCGCATCGGCTCCAGAACATCCACCCCTTGATCCTTCGACAAGCGCCCCACTCTATCCATACTATCAAGGGAAAACCCTTATGTCACCCAAATTCCACCAGCCAAACAAAATCCTCCTCCGGTCACCCCTGTTTTTGTGGCACCCCCACCTGCCACTCTACAAAAGTCGTCCGGTAAGCCGCATGTTCAAATCCATGACAATTCTTACTATCCTCCCGAGCCTACCTTTAGGGCTCCTGAACCACACCCACATACCCCTCATTGGGATAGCCCGGCAGAACCGGAAAAGCACCTCCAAAGTTTGGAGCACGAGGAAGTTATTCGAAAAGTTAAAAGCCTGGAGCAGTCTTCAAGAATATGCACGGTTTGGGCAACCAGGTCAGTGTCGCTTACAAGGATCTGTGTCCATTCCCAGATGTCCAGTTGCCGGCCGGGTTCAAAATGCCCAAGTTTGACCTATACGAGGGGCATGGTGATCCAGTAGCCCATCTTCGAGGGTTTTGTAGTAAAATGCGAGGAGCCAGAGGATGGGACGAGATTCTGATAGCTTACTTCGGTCAGAGTTTGGGGGGATCTGCACTGGAGTGGTACACTAGGCAGGATCCCAGCAGATGGTTTACATGGGATGATTTGGCTCAGGCATTCATTGGCCAGTTCCAGTACAATCTTGAAATAGTCCCAGACCGCTTATCATTGCTAAAGTTAGAAAAGAAACCCGCCGAAAGTTTCAGAGAATTTGGTTTCCGCTGGAGGGAACAGGCAGCAAGGGTAGATCCGCCTATGAGAGAGAACGAGATGGTGGATTACTTCTTGCAGACACTAGAGCCAACCTATTTCGGACATCTGGTGACGTCCGTGGGCAAGTCATTCACTGAGGTGATAAAGATGGGAGCTATGATCGAGGAAGGCTTGAAAGCCAACAAGATTATGAGCTATTCAGCATTGAAAGCCACCACCCAAGCTATTCAAAGTGGTACCGGAGGAGTGCTTGGGAAAAAGAGGAAGGAAGAAGTCACGGCAGTCGAGTCCGGAACATGGTTCAGAAACAGAGGCCCCGCACCCCAGTATAACCCGCCACAGCCTCACCACCAAAATTACTTCCACAATCCATATAACCACCCGCAACATTACTATCCGGCACCTGATCCCCATTTTACTGTCCATCACGCTCAGTCATATGCCGCACCTCCCGTCCAGGCACCATGGCGGGCGCCAAATCCACAGAACAATTACCCACCCCCAAGAGCCTATAGAAATCCCATGGGTGCGGGCTTTCGGCCGAACCAAGCATTCAAGGGCGACAGGGCGCCAAGGCCAAAGACTTTCACTCCCTTGGGAGAGTCTTACACTAGTTTGTTCCACCGTTTGAAGCAAGTAGGGTTGCTAAATCCGGTTGAGGCTAAGCTACCAAACCCTCTTCCAAAGAATCTGGACCATTCAGTAAATTGTGCATACTGCTCAGGATGTCCGGGACACGACACGGAAAAGTGTTGGAGGTTGAAAACAGCCATCCAGGAACTCATCGACACTCGCAGGATTGAGGTCCAGACTCCAACCGAGCCCAACATCAACCAAAATCCACTTCCAACTCATCATGAGACCAACATGATCGAGTTGGTACGGGTAGAAGAAGGAAAGGAGAAAACCTCTCAGACTGTAATGATGATCAAGTCTAGTGGGGTAGGAATGAGAAAGGGGCCAAGCCTTGATGAGTCACCCATTTGCAAGAAGGACGTACAAAGGGGGTTGGAAGCAGAAAAGGGAAGTGTGAACGAAGTACCGGTGAGGCCGGGGGAAGCAAAAATAGTTGTACCGGGGGTAGCAACCAAACCCGTCTTGACGGTGGCGGGTGTTCGAGTGGATCCTTTCATCATCAAGCCAGCAATACAGTTGCCAATAACCGATAGCAGAGCTATTCCATGGAATTATGATCGGATTACGACAACCTACAAAGGAAAGGAAGTGAAAGAGGAAGTTTGCGAAGCGCAAGGTTTGACCCGCTCGGGGAGATGTTTTGCCCCTGCGGAATTGAGGAAGATCACTCCGGCAACATTGAAAAGCCGGTAACTGACGAAGAGGCAGAAGAATTCCTGAAAAAGATGAAGCTGCACGATTATTCTGTCTTAGAATAGCTGAAGAAAACACCTGCGCAAATCTCATTGCTATCCTTGCCGATACATTTTGAAGAACATCGGCAAGCTTTGATGAAAGTTTTGAATGAGGCCCACGTACCTGATAAAATCTCAGTGAGTCATTTGGAGAAGATCACCAATAGGATCTTCGAAGCGAATCGGATCACCTTCACCGATGATGAGTTGCCTGAGGAAGGCACCGAACACAACAAGGCTTTATATCTTACGGTAAAGTGTGAGGAGTCGGTGGTTACCAAAGTCCTTGTCGATAATGGGTCCAGTGCTAACATCTGTCCTCTCTCTACACTGGACAAGTTGAAAGTGGACATCGGCAGGATACGCAAGAACAGCATATGTGTTCGAGGGTTTGATGGAGGAGGCAAGGCGTCGGTCGGGGACATAGTGTTAATCTTGACAATTGGGCCGGTGGAGTTCACCATGGAATTCCAGGTGCTGGACATGGTAGTGTCATATAACCTTCTGATAGGGCGACCGTGGATCCATGCCGTAAGAGCGGTTCCGTCCAGCCTACACCAACTCGTCAAGTTTGAGTGGGACCAACAGGAGATCGTCGTCCATGGAGAGAATGATCTACAACCGGGCACCATCGTCCCCTTTGTTGAGACAGAAGAAGATGTTGGGCCATGGGTATACCAGATCTGCGATGTGGTATCCGCCAACCGAGTTCCAGAAGGGGAATGCATTCCCAATGACAGAATAATTACTGCAGACGTCATGGTGGCTCATGAAATGTTGAGACATGGTTTCATACCCGGCAAAGGTCTAGGTGCATCTCTGCAAGGAATCATACAACCGGTATCTGTGGTCGAAAACGTGGGAACCTTCGGCTTGGGATTCAAGCCAACATCAGAGGACATCCAGCGAGCCAAGAGGAATAAGCAGAAGACATGGGTGCTCCCGAAGCCTGTTCCACGCCTTTCCCAATCTTTTGTCAGGTCTGGAGTAAGAGGACATTCGACGACAAAGATTCCCGGTCCTATGGTTAGGCCGGACGAAGAGTTCTTAAGAAAGTTCGAAGACCTATTCGCAGATGTATGCATGCTGGAGGATGGCGAAGGATCCAGCCATGCCGAGATACAGTTTGTGGGATTGAAAGCAAAATTGAATAATTGGAAGGCTACTCCTCTCCCTGTCCGGAAGGAGTCTTGGTAGTTTGTTTTGGATTGTTTTCTTTCGAAATTTTGTGTTGGGGGTTGTCCCCGAAGTAAAATCCGTTTGTTTTAGTTCATTTTGATTTGAGTTTGCAAGTTTGTTTTTCGTTGTACTGTTCCCATTAATGAAATTTTGTTCACTTCGTGTCTAATTTTGTTTATTTTCCTTCTTTTTACTTTTCTGAACAGCCTTCTTTCAACCGATCTTAATGATATGGCGTGCTTAAAGATTAATCAATCCAGTCTAAAAAGTCAATCGGGTTTGGAAATAATAACGCATGAAATAAGAAGTGACGAGAGTGAATCGGAATACGGCGATGATGAAGCCGTAGAAGAAATCGGCGAAGAATTAAGTCACTTCGAGGAAAAACCCAAACCAAATTTAAATGATACTGAGGCTGTTAATCTGGGGAACACAGATGACGTCAAAGAAACCAGAATAAGTGTCCATATTGAATCCAACCTGAGAGAAGAGTTGATCAAAACGCTCATAGAGTTTAAAGACATTTTCGCATGGTCGTACGACGACATGCCAGGACTCAGCACTGATCTAGTGGTTCATAAATTACCCACTGATCCGGCATATCCTCCCGTCAAGCAAAAACTGCGGAAATTCAAGACGGAGATGAGTGTGAAGATTAAGGAGGAAGTAACCAAGCAGTTGCAGGCGAAAGTCATTCGTGTCACTCGATACCCCGAATGGTTGGCTAATGTAGTACCGGTGCCAAAGAAAGACGGAAAGATCAGAGTATGTGTGGACTATCGCAACCTCAACAAAGCAAGTCCTAAGGATAATTTCCCGCTTCCCAATATCCATATCCTGATTGATAATTGCGCTGGACGTGAAATCGGATCCTTTGTGGACTGTTATGCGGGGTATCATCAGATCTTGATGGATGAAGAGGATGCAGAAAAGACGGCTTTTATCACACCGTGGGGGACTTATTGCTACCGGGTGATGCCGTTCGGTTTGAAGAATGCAGGGGCAACATATATGAGAGCGATGACTACGGTATTCCATGACATAATACACAAGGAAATTGAAGTGTACGTGGATGATGTGATCATAAAATCCAGACGTCAAGAAGACCACGTTGCCAACCTCAGGAATTTCTTTCAAAGACTTCGAAGATATGATATCAAGCTCAATCCGGCCAAATGCGCATTCGGAGTTCCATCAGGAAAGTTGCTAGGATTCATCGTCAGCCGACGGGGCATTGAGTTGGACCCATCCAAAATCAAGTCCATTCAGGAGCTACCCCCGCCGAAGAATAAAACAGAGGTAATGAGTCTGTTGGGAAGGTTAAATTACATCAGTAGGTTTATTGCTCAGCTTACAGCAACCTGTGAACCCATATTCCGTCTGTTGAAGAAAGACGCTGCGATAGAATGGACGACAGAATGTCAGGAAGCATTTGACCAAATCAAAGGGTATTTGTCAAACCCACCCGTACTAGTTCCGCCTGAACCGGGTAGACCCCTGATTCTCTATCTAACGGTCTTGGAGAATTCGTTCGGCTGCGTGCTGGGGCAGCACGATCTTACTGGCAGAAAGGAACGGGCCATTTACTACCTCAGTAAGAAGTTCACGGTCCACGAGGTTAATTACACTCATTTGGAAAAAACATGTTGCGCCTTGACCTGGGTAGCCCAAAAGCTAAAACATTATTTGTCTTCTTACACCACTTACCTCATTTCGCGCTTGGATCCGTTGAAGTATATTTTCCAGAAACCTATGCCTACAGGGAGGTTAGCAAAATGGCAAATATTACTTACAGAGTTCGACATCATATATGTGACAAGGACGGCTATGAAAGCTCAAGCCCTAGCCGATCACTTAGCCGAGAATCCTGTTGATGACGGATACGAACCTTTGAGGACGTATTTTCCGGACGAAGAAGTATCGCAAATTGATGGGTTGGAATTAACCGAGGATCCAGGGTGGAAGCTTTTCTTCGACGGAGTGGCGAACGCAAAAGGAGTCGGAGTAGGGGCTGTGCTCATATCTGAAACAGGACATCATTATCCTGTTACTGCTCAACTGCGTTTTCACTGTACCAATAATATGGCCGAGTACGAGGCATGTATCTTGGGGTTGTGATTAGCGGTGGACATGGATGTACAGGACGTCTTGGTCTTGGGGGACTCGGACCTTCTGGTACATCAGATTCAGGGAGAATGGGAAACCAGAGATTTAAAGCTTATCCCGTATCGTCAATGTTTGCATGATCTAACCAAATGTTTTCGATCAGTAGAATTCAGGCACATCCCAAGGATGCATAACGAGGTTGCCGATGCTTTGGATACTTTGGCATCAATGTTGCATCACCCGGACAAGGTTCGTGTCGATCCGTTACATATTCAGGTTCGTAATCAACATGCTTATTGTAATGTGATTGAAGAAGAGATGGATGGTGAGCCATGGTTTCATGATGTCAAAGAGTACCTCAGGTTAGGAATATACCCGGAGCAGGCAACCGGAGATCAGAAGAGGGCTATTCGACGATTGGCAAACGGATTTTTCCTTAGTGGAGGGGTGTTGTACAAAAGAACCCCAGATTTGGGATTGTTGAGATGTATAGATGCAAGTCAAGCCACAACAGTGATGACAGATGTACACTCCGGAGTTTGTGGACCACATATGAGTGGATATGTATTGGCAAAGAAGATTCTTCGAGCAGGATATTACTGGCTCACTATGGAGCGTGATTGTATAAGTTTCGTGCGAAGATGCCATCAGTGTCAGATACATGGAGATTTGATTCATTCTCCACCGACCGAATTACATACAATGTCGGCGCCATGGCCATTTGTTGCGTGGGGTATGGATGTTATCGGACCTATAGAACCCGCGGCTTCCAATGGTCATAGGTTCATTCTGGTAACGATCGATTATTTTACCAAGTGGGTGGAGGCCAAAACATTCAAATCAGTGACCAAGAAGGCGGTAGTGGACTTCGTACACTCCCACATCATTTGTAGGTTTGGAATTCCAAAGATGATCATTACAGATAACGGTGCAAATCTTAACAATGGATTGATGAAAGAGGTATGTCAACAGTTCAAGATTACACACCGAAATTCCACACCATATCGTCCCAAAGCAAATGGTGCGGTTGAGGCAACAAACAAGAATATAAAGAAGATATTAAGGAAGATGGTAGAAGGGTCTAAGCAATGGCATGAAAAGTTACCATTTGCACTGTTAGGTTATCGCACTACCGTCTGGACTTCGGTAGGTGCAACTCCTTACTTGTTGGTGTACGGACTGAAGCAGTAATACCCGCAGAAGTTGAAATTCCATCCCTCCGAATTGTCGCTGAAGCTGAGATCGACGATGATGAGTGGGTCAAAACCCGATTAGAGCAATTGAGCTTGATCGACGAAAAGAGATTGACAGCAGTATGTCATGGCCAATTGTATCAAAAGAGAATGGCAAGAGCATATAACAAGAAGGTACGTCCCAGGAAATTTGAAGTGGGACAACATGTGTTGAAGAGAGTTCTACCACATCAGGCCGAAGTGAAAGGCAAGTTCGCTCCAAATTGGCAGGGACCATTTGTTGTGACTAGGGTATTATCCAACGGCGCGCTATGTCTAACTGATATTGAGGGAAGATGCACTGATATGGCTATCAATTCTGATGCAGTCAAGAGATATTATGTGTAATTCTTTAATGTAGTTGTCGACGTTTGGTTTCGTTTGTGTGTATTTTGGCATTTTTCGGAGAATGAAATGACAGAGGCAATTTTTCTACTACCCAAACACTTTAACCCTTGTTTCCCCCTTTTGAGCCTTAACTATCCCTTCATATACCCTCTTTCGGAATCATCAAGGAAAATGTGTAACAAAAATAGAAAAAGAAACAAAGAAAGGATACAAGAAAAGTGAACTACGTTCGACCCGATTCCTCAAGAAGGATACGTAGGCGCCACACGGCTCGGTCATAATAAAGTAAAAATCAAAGGCTCCCCAAGCAACAAAACTGGGGCAGAAGTCATTGTTTCGTTTGAAAGATGGTATGGACTCTGAAAGTTGTAATGAGCTAACCGCCGAGGTGAAACCTCTTTTCTTTAGCCCCGCGCACAAAAACCACATTAATGACCGAAAAAGACCTCTCGATCAGTATTTGAGAAATGCCAAGTCATGCGAATGAAAGCCAAAAGCGACACTCCGATCCTCGATTGAATCCAGGATGCACAAGCCGAAAAGGGATAATGCTTTAGAAGGAATCTCGTGGGTGATACCCCAGCCTGGAAAGAAAGCGAAATGAGAGAGCCTTAACGGTGAAAACCCTCGCGGGCACCTTAAGGCGAAGAAAGTTGAGAGAAATAAAATGAGAGAGTCTTACGGTGAAAACCTTTACGGGCACCCTAAGGCGACGGGAGATAGAGAAAATGAGAGAATCTCATTAGTGAAAACCCTTTGAAGGGCACTATGAGGTGACAAGGCGAGATAGTTACAAAGTGTCTGTATGAGACAAGGTTTGGACATCCGTTTACCTCTAGCAGAACGCGGCCATCAAAAAGTGATTGACATGAATAGACTGGGTAGTTTAATCTCAAAGGCGCGGCATAACCATTGGATCAGTCACACATTCGGATAAGTTTTTCCTATTTTTGAGTTCAGAAAAGTTTTCCCTTTCTTTTGTCATTTGCGGTCAACATTCTTTTTCTTTTCTTTCGTTTTCGAAAATTGATTTTTCAAAGCTTACTACCAAGTCTCCCAAAGCGGTACAATGAAAATGAATAGGCGTGGAACGAGGCAATAAGGCAAAAGTCGTTCCGATATTAAGATTGGAACGACATGTTGATTGGAAGGTTCACAGGAATTATGGAGTATGATGGACACATATTGCACGTCCGGAAGATGATTTCTCACAACAGATCACCGGCTAAAAAGGGTCGGATCAAACTAAAGGTTGGAATAAAAGGGAGAGATGAGAAACCATCTGTGGAAAGAGCATCATCCCCAGCAAGCGTCAACGTCGTCCCCGAAAGTTCGAGGGAGGCCAAGCAGTTGAAAGAGAAAAGGAAAATGGCCCCCAACAAGAGTGGCACGACCACTCACTGCGTTTTGAAACTAACAATTTTTCTTTGATTTAAAGCAGGAAAAGAGGGTTCGTCGGCGGAAAAGCATGCCACGTAGAAGGTCATCAAATGGGGCAGAAAATTTTCTCCGATTGCGAAAATTTTCTTGAAAGCAAAACACCCAGTGGATAAGGATAGAAAACAACACGAGACTTCGGGAAATGCCCGTTCCGAGCAGAATAGTGTTGAGAGAGGCCAGACAACACGAGCGGGGGGTCTTTGAGCCTGGTATCATCCCCAGCAGGTGTTGGGAAAATGAAACATTAACTTCGAGATTTCCCCAGCATCATTATATCCCATAAGTTTTCAAGGAAGCAGAGGCGTGAGTCCCGGAGGAGGTCCGGGAAGAAGGAAAGGGAAAAGGCATCCCCCGCCAGCTAATGACATTTCAACCCCCGCAAGTCCGAGAGAGAACGAAGGGTGAAGGAAATAGAAAAAGATGAAGCAAAGAATACTTCCCCAGCAGCATCATCCCTAGCAACCATAAGAAAAGTAACATGACCTCGTGGGAAAGAAATTCCAAGACAAGGTAATTCAGAAGAAAAGGATAGCCCAAGAGACGATGCAGGAAGAAGAAAATGGTACAGGAAACAAAGGAAGGCGATTTTATTCTGAAGTTGTAGTTGAAGTCAAGGAGCCCGCCTGAAGAATAGAGTGGCGATTTAGTTTTGAAGTTGTAGTTGAAGTCAGGGAGGCCCGCCTGAAGAATGGAGTGTCGATTTATTTTGAAGTTGTAGTTGAAGTCGGGGAGCCCGCCTGAAGAATGGAGTGGCGATTTATTTTGAAGTTGTAGTTGAAGTCAGGGAGCCCGCCCGAAGAATGGAGTGGCGATTTTATTTTGAAGTTGTAGTTGAAGTCAGGAGGCCCGCCTGAAGAATGGAGTGGCGATTTTATTTTGAAGTTATAGTTGAAGTCAGGGAGCCCACCTGAAGAATGGAGTGGCGATTTAGTTTTGAAGTTGTAGTTGAAGTCAGGGAGCCCGCCTGAAGAATGGAGTGGCGATTTTATTTTGAAGTTGTAGTTGAAGTCAGGAAGCCCGCCCGAAGAATGGAGTGGCGATTTTATTTTGAAGTCATAGTTAAAGTCGGGAGCCCGCCCGAAGAATGGAGTGGCGATTTATTTTGAAGTTGTAGTAGAAGTCGGGGAGCCCGCCTGAAGAATGGAGTGGCGATTTATTTCGAAGTTGTAGTAGAAGTCAGGGAGCCCGCCTGAAGAATGGAGTGGCGATTTATTTTGAAGTTGTAGTAGAAGTCGGGGAGCCCGCCTGAAGAATGGAGTGGCGATTTTATTTCGAAGTTGTAGTTGAAGTCAGGGAGCCCGCCCGAAGAATGGAGTGGCGATTTTATTTTGAAGTTGTAGTTGAAGTCAGGGAGCCCGCCTGAAGAATGGAGTGGCGATTTTATTTTGAAGTTATAGTTGAAGTCAGGGAGCCCGCTTGAAGAATGGAGTGGCGATTTTAGTTTTGAAGTTGTAGTTGAAGTCAGGGAGCCCGCCTGAAGAATGGAGTGGCGATTTTATTTTGAAGTTGTAGTTGAAGTCAGGGAGCCCGCCTGAAGAATGGAGTGGCGATTTTATTTCGAAGTTGTAGTTGAAGTCAGGGAGCCCGCCCGAAGAATGGAGTGGCGATTTTATTTTGAAGTTGTAGTTGAAGTCAGGGAGCCCGCCTAAAGAATGGAGTGGCGATTCATTTTGAAGTTGTAGTTGAAGTCAGGGAGCCCGCCTGAAGAATGGAGTGGCGATTTATTTTGAAGTTGTTGTTGAAGTTAGGGAGCCCGCCTGAAGAATGGAGTGGCGATCTAGTTTTAAAGTTGTTGTTGAAGTCAGGGAGCCCGCCTGAAGAATGGATTGTCGATTTATTTTTGAAGTTGGTTGAGGAAAGCGGTAGAGTATAACGGAAATCCCCAGCATGAACCCAAGTTCATAATCAAAAGGAAGGCAACAAGGATCAGAAAGATAGCTTCAGACTTCGAAGGAGAATAGTTCGAAGATCACAAAGAAGGGACCAATGGTCGGAGTTCGGCAATCAAGATAGGCCGAAATAACAATTGTCGGAAGAGAAGAAGCATGTGAAGAAACATCAGAGCAAGCAGGATGGCAAGGAACATGACAAGATCAAGTTGAAAAGATAGATAAGAATTCAATACTGTAACTTAGTATAGCTTCTTATTTTTGGTTTAGCACGGTGTAATAAGGAGATCAGTTAAGCAGTGGCAACAGCAGCAACAGCAGTAACAGCAAGATCACAGCAGTCATGGTAGTCCCAGCTACCAAAACTTCCCGAACTACATTGACCCGATTCCCTTTTAGCCAGGGATATGTAGGAGATCTTCTGAAGCAAAGGTTCGGTCAAACTTTTCAAAAAATGCTTCACACGGAGTGCTCAGACGGGCAAAAATCGCTCGTATCCGCTCACTTATCTTTGCACGAAAACTCTTCATGTTTTCGCGCAAAGAGGGGTAGCTGTGAGCACGTGATTTTTGCCCTACGTGAGATTTACTCCCAAAAATTCAAAATAAAATTGTTTTTGTATAGTTGTAATATCTGTGGATTTTTGTGTTAATTTTCTTACTATTTGTATTCTTTGTGTATGCATGTTTGATTGTTTAAATTAAGAAAAATACAAAAATATATTGCGTTTGCGTTCTTAGGTTTTAATTTACAATTGAAAGTAATCAAGTTTATTTGACAAAAATAGAAAAATCACAAAATACGTATATTTTGTATCTTTAGCATTTAATGTCCCAATTGTGTGATTTTAGTTTAATTTAACTATAATAAGAACTTAATTAGTATTCTTATAAACTAATTTGATTTTTGTAATGTATTTTAGAGTTTTGGT
This sequence comes from Nicotiana noctiflora, assembly GCA_032618575.1. Taxonomy (NCBI): domain Eukaryota; kingdom Viridiplantae; phylum Streptophyta; class Magnoliopsida; order Solanales; family Solanaceae; genus Nicotiana; species Nicotiana noctiflora. Next base: position 137,744 of record JASVEL010005943.1, read on the forward strand.
TTTTAATAAATTAAGAATTAAAAAGAAAATAAAAGAAAAGAAGAAAATGGAGAGGAAATCGGAATGGACTAGGCCCAAACCAAAGACCATGCCAAAATTAATCCCAGGCCCAATTACACACCTCCCCTGATCCAACAACCCAACCTGTCTCCCAGCCCATCCAAACGACACCGTTTTAGTATAGTTAGCTCAATCTCAGCCATTGGTTAGGCTAATCTAACGGTTAGAATTAAAACACTATTTTTAATAACTAAAAACCCCCAATACCCCATACCCGTTTTCATTCTCCCAAAACACTCTCACCGTCGTCTCCTTCAGATGACATCACCCACGAAAACCCTAGCCGCCGCCCACTTTTTCCATTGCCTGAAACCCGGCGGCAACAACGCCGCCGGCCACCAAAACAACACCACTTGACCACCATGATCCCCTCTCGTCGAATCCATGTAAGGTTTAGTTCGAATCAATCCTGAACCGCTCGAATCTTCGATTGAAGATTCGAGCCGAGCTAAAACCTATAACAATCAACCCCAAATTCGTACCAATTGCTCCCATGACCTTCCTAATCTCCACACCACCGTTGGTCCGGCTCGAATCCGACCGGAATTAGTCGAACCCCAAATTGAGCCCAGGAACCCTAAAATTCAAACAAAAAGGATCCTCGTCCGATTAATTAAAAGTTTGGAGTCTAATAGACCTTAATCGAAGCATTTTCAGTCGAAAATACTTCGATTAAGTTCCGTTCGACTTCAAAATCCAAGTTCGAATCCGAGCCCAAGACTGTTCCCATTTTTGTCATTGTCTGAGGTGTTTTCCTCCTTCTCTATTCTTATGTTTTGCTTGATTATCGTATGAGTGATTATTTTCCCTTATCTTTTTTTTTTAAATCTGTTCTTCTACCTCAAAGACCTTTTATTTGGTCAATTATTATCCTGTTTTATTTTTGTTCGAATGTGCTTGTCATAGGATAGGTATTCGTTTCGATTAAGGTCGTCAAGCATTTAATTCATATTTGATTGGTTCTTTGATTCTGCCTGAAATATATTGAATCAAACTGTAGGTCGCTCATTTGTTATCAATTATGTATGTTGTCATCGACTAATCAATGTGGTCGATTAGTTTCATGAGTTTGTTTATTAGCATTTTAGGGCAGAAATGGACACTATAAATCACTGTTGGATCGAGATTCCCTTTCTTTTGAACTGTTGTTTAATTAAGTGGTGAATTGGATATAGTTGTTGGTAGTTAAGGATTGAAGGGTGTAACTGATGAAGGGTAGTGCACATTAGGGCTGCTGGTGGAACCTGCTGTATAGCAGAGTTCACCACCAGTTATCCCTTGTTTATTAATTTTAATTAATGAACCCATACTTAGACACAATATAGTGGCACAAGCAGAGGGATGGGTCTGCCCAGGGGAATCTACTGGGCTGGGCAGAGATAGGAATGGGCAGGGGTATTAGTTTAATGGGTGGCATTCACTCAGGAAATTTTTTTTAAAAAAACTATAAATATAGGGTTGAGTACACAGACGGGAGAGGAGATATACACAGGCTTAGACATTCATACATACAGAGAAAAGGACCGGGAAAACACATAGAGATATTCTGATAAATGTTGGGATATCAACTGTAAAAAACTACTGTTCCATTGAACTTTCAAAAGAACTTTAGTTTAAATCATCAAGTGGCTTTTGAAAATTATCTTGGAGAGTCATCTTAGCTGAGAGTTTAAGACAAAACCTTTGATAAACCAATATTTGAGTGGGTTACTGTCCATTGGTGTTGAGAGTTGTTTCTCGTTTGATTTCGAATAGTTTGGGGGGTGTGATTGAGTTAAATTTTATTGAAGTTTTGGTCTGCTGAGATGGTGCAGTAGTTTGTTGTTCTGTTGCTGGTTGGTTCTCCTGCTGTGGCTTTTGGCTACTGCTGTTTGCTTCTGTTGTTGTTGCTGCTTCTGTTTGTTGTTGAGGCTGTTGTTGTTGTGGTGGTTGTTGTTGTTTTGTTGTCCTGTTGCTGTTGTTGTTCTGTTGCTGTGGTTATTGTGTCTTATTGCTGCTGCAACTAACCTCCCTTCATTGTAATTGCCAGGTACACCTCTATATCTATGCTGTGATTTTGAGTTCAAGTCATGAAATAAAATGTCTCTTGAAGACCCTTTTGAATTGCTCTACTTAGTCATAGTTTGAATCGTATCAATTTTATATTGTGTAGACAATATTTGTATTTTAAAAGTTGGACTGATGGACTGATAATCATTTAATTGTTAGATACAACATAGTTCTAATACTGTGTAGGATCATCTTATATGTAGTTTTTTTTAGTTCGATATTCTATTGCACGTTTGAACTTTCAAAAATTTTTAGATTGTTTGGACTAGTATTTGACTATACTAATATGCTTGAAGTACTATGATCCTTTATAATAATAAAGTAAATTGATAGATTTGAATTTTATTTAATATAGTATGTAAAATCTGGAATTGTTTCATTAAGTTGCCTATTGTTTAATTTTCATTCTAATATAGAAATTAACAAATGCAAATAGCAATGTGTTTAAACGTTTGTTTTAGCATATTAATAATTTTGGTAGGTTAGTTATTCATTAGAATTTTTTTAACAGATAATAATAGTCAGAATTTGTTAAAAAATAGTAGTATTAATAGAATCACTTGAAATTTTAATAATCCAGGTTGTGTTTCATTTGTTTGTTACTGAACGTGCCTATAAACGAATAAAAAACAATGTTAAAAAAATAGTAAGCTCAATAACTCCTGAGATTCCGTCATTGGAAATTTGTTGCATGATAATGCGTCTGAGCTGGATCACAAGCCCAAGGGAAAGGAAACATAATTAGAGATATTTTTGGGTCAGCAATTCCAGGCCCAGAATTGCAAAGACAAATTATTAAAAGTCCAAATAGAATAAATGCATACTAAGAACACTAGAGAGTTAAATTCATAGTCATAAGTTAACTAACTTTTGGAGACGCAAATTTAATAGAGAATTATAATTATTTTAAGTTGGCTTTTTAAATAAAATGAGACGAGCCTCGCCAAATCGAATACATAATTGCGGGGCCCTCGAATAATTGTCATGAAAACTTAGATTTGGAAGGACCGTTTAGTGAATTTCACGGTCCTTTCCCAAAGTTAAACAGACGATAGACTCTTTAGGCACGATTTGAAAAATGAAATTACTTTCCTAAATACGGGTGTGCATTTATGTGACCCAAATCTTACTCCCGGCGGAACTGAAATACATTAAAGTCGCAGGCGTACTGGTTGCGGTGTGGCTCGAAATGTGTTTTCGTGACGTCGCAATTCTTCTAAAAAATTAAAGCAGAATATAAGAGCACACAAAGATAAAATATATAAAGAAATCAGATAGAAACAAAAATTGCAGTTGAGCGACCGTGTTAAAACCACGGAATCCGGGAGTGCCTAACACCTTCTCCCGGGTTAACAGAATTCCTTATCCAGGTTTCTAGTTTCGCAGACTATATTACAGAGTCATAAATTTCCTCGGTTCGGGATTAAACCGGTGACTTGGGACACCATTATTTTTCCAAGTGGCGACTCTGAATTAAATGAATTGATCCCGTTTCGATTGTCCTTTAATTGGAAAAACTCCCTCGCGCTCTCGCGGGTAAGTGTAAAAAGGAGGTGTGACAATTATTATTACTCACTCAGTTGAAATATACTCACCCCACTCCCCTGCACTTTCTGTGCAGATCCACAGGTGCCCGAGAGCAGTTGAGTTGTTGTAGCCGCTGATCATTATCTACTTTTGCGGAGACTATGAGGTAGCTGCCGGCATCCGCAGAACTTGTTTTCTCCTTCTTTACCCTTTTGTTGTTTTCATCTTGCTTAGACTTGTTTGTACTAGGATGTTTATTCTGTAGAGGCTCAGACTCGTGACACCACGATTCGTTTGGGACCGTATTTTGTATGTTGCTACTATTGCGTTTATCATATTGACATGAACACTTGTTGTTTAAGTTTAACTGGATTAATTGGCATTAATAATTAGCTGGTTTAAGAGATAATATGGTCGGGCTTGCCTAGCATTATGTTGGGCGCCATCACGATCGGGGTTTGGGTCGTGACAAGTTGGTATTAGAGCCTAGGTTAATAGGTCTCACGAGTCATGAGCCGGTTTAGTAAAGTCTCGTAGATCGGTACGGGGACGCCTGTACTTATCCTCGGTAGGCTGCAAACCTTTTAGGAAAGTTTCAATTCTTGGAATTCTTGTCGTGCGATCACTTTTGACTTGAACTGAACTTTGACATTCTATTCTCTCACATATGGCGAGAACTCGAGCTTCCGGACGGGGAGGACGACCACCACTACCACCTGCTAGAGGTCGTGGACGCGGTCGTGGTCGTGGCGGAGGTTAGGTAGCTCATGCAGTACCAGCTGACCCACAGCCCCTAGTTGCAGAGGGTCCAACAGCACCAATTCAGGCACTAGATGTGCCCATTGTCATTCTGGGTCTACAGGAGACCCTGGCTCAGATACTAGCAGTTTGCACTGGCCTGGCACAGGCGGTTTCAGTTACTACTGCAGCAGCTGCATCAGGGACCGGGGGTGGTCATCAGACCCCCGCAGCACGCACTCCAGAGCCAGCAGTGCAGGGCTTACAGACACCAGAGGCTCCTCCAGTTCAGCCAGCAGATCAGGTTCAGGGGGACAGGGTCCCAGCTATGTCGGACGATGAGCAGCGTCGTCTTGAGAGGTTCACCAGGTTATCTCCTCCAGTGTTCACTGTTGCTCCGGGCGAGGACGCCCAAGGTTTTCTGGACAAGTGCCGTCGGATGCTACGTACGGCATGGATCTTGGAGTCCAGTAGGGTATCTTTCACTACCTTTCAGTTTCAGGGGCCAACTTTCGCTTGGTGGGAGTCTTATGAGCGCCGCAGTCCAGTAGGGGCAGCACCACTATCATGGCTAGAGTTCTCCACCATGTTCTTGGAGAAGTGGGTGCCTCGATCTTAGAGAGAGAAGATGCGTAGGCAGTTTGAGGGTCTCCGTCAGAGGGACATGACAGTGTCAGAATATGAGATCAGGTTTCCCGAGTTGTCTAGACATGCACTGTGGTTGGTTCCTTCCGACAGAGAGAGGATTGGACGCTTTGTGGACGGCCTCATTTATCCCATTCGTATTCTGATGACTCGAGAGAGGGTTTTGAGTCGTACATTTGAGGAGGCTGTGGATATTGCTCGCGACATAAAGTCAGATCGTCGCATAGAGCGGGATGAGAGGGAGGCCAAGAGGCCTCAAGGTTCAGCTAGTTCCAGTGGCACTCAGAGCAGAGGCCAGAGTCAGCAGAGAAGAGGTCGCTCTTTCAGATCTTCGCAATTGGGTCACTTAGATCATGGTGGGTGGTCTTCTAGCCAGGGTTATCAGGGTTCGCACCAGAGCCATCCATCTCTCAGCGCCATGCCAGCTCAAAGTTCTTCATAGGCCCCATCTGCTCAGGGTTCTTCTCGGCCTAGTTCATCAGCTGGACACTCCAGCGCCAGGGGTCCTTATCAGTCTCAGCCCCCATCACCAGGGAGTTGCTACGAGTGTAGAGAGTTTGGGCACCACCGTAGAAAGTGTCCCCGATTGGTTTCCAGGTCTTATCAGTAAAGGGGGCAGCCCTCGTCGTCTGATCCTTCTACTTCAACACCCGCTCCGCGCCAGCTAGGGGTGAGGTTCAGTTAGCTAGGGGTCGCCCTCGAGGGGGAGGCCGATCAGGCAGACAGGCTAGATGCTATGCTCTTCAGGGCCGATCTGAGGCCGTTGCTTCTGATGCTGTCATTACAGGTATTATTTCAGACTGCTACAGAGATGCCTCGGTGTTGTTCGATCCTGGTTCTACTTATTCTTATGTGTCTACATATTTTGCTCCTCATTTGGGCACGACCCAAGGGTGTCTTGAGCTGCCAGTGCATGTATCTACCCCGGTGGGTAATACTATTGTTGTGGACCATGTATACCAGTCCTGTCTAGTCACTATTGAGGGTCTGGAGACCCGAGTAGACCTATTGCTTCTCGGCATGATCGATTTTGATGTTATATTGGGCATGGATTGGCTATCTCCATGTCATGCTATTCTGGACTGTCATGCCAAGACAGTCACTTTGGATATGCCGGGCATTCCGAGGATCGAGTGGCGAGGCACGACTGAGTATGTACCTAGCAGGGTAATATCTTTCCTCAAGGCCCGACGAATGGTTGGGAAGGGATGTCTCTCTTATTTAGCATTTGTGCGGGAGGTCGAGGCCCAGACTCCCAGTATTGATTCTGTTCCCATTGTGCGAGACTTTCTTGATGTGTTTCCTTCAGACCTGCCGGGCATGCCGCCGGACAAGGATATTGATTTTGGTATCGATTTGGTGCCAGGCACTCAGCCTATTTCTATTCCTCCGTATCGGATGGCACCAGCTGAGCTAAAGGAATTGAAGGAGCAGCTCCAGGAACTCTTAGATAAGGGGTTCATTCGGCCGAGTGTGTCGCCGTGGGGTGCACCGGTCCTGTTTGTTAAGAAGAAGGATGGATCCATGAGGATGTGTATTGACTACAGGCAGCTGAACAAGGTAACAGTGAAGAATAAGTATCCTCTGCCTCGTATTGATGACCTATTTGATCAGCTCCGGGAGCTAGGGTATTCTCGAAGATTGATCTTCGTTCAGGCTACCATCAGCTGAAGATTAGAGAGTCCGACATTATGAAGACTGCATTCAGGACCAGATATGGTCACTATGAGTTCCTTGTGATGTCTTTTGGGTTGACCAACGCCCCAGCAACATTTATGCATCTGATGAACAGTGTGTTCAGGCCCTATCTCGATTCATTTGTGATTGTGTTCATTGATGACATTCTAGTCTACTCTCGTAGCCAGGAGGAGCATGCTCAGCACTTGAGTATTGTATTGCAGAGATTGAGAGAGGAGAAGCTGTATGCCAAGTTCTCCAAATGTGAGTTCTAGGTTAATTCCATGGCATTTTTAGGACACGTGGTGTCCCGTGATGGTATTCAGGTAGATCCGAGGAAGGTCGAGGCAGTGCAGAGTTGGCCCAGACCGACCTCAATTACTGAGATCCGTAGCTTTCTGGGATTGTCACACCTCCTTTTTGCGCGCTTACCCCGAAGGATAATGCATAAGGGAGTTTTTCCAATTTAAGTGACAATATTCGAAATGGTATTATTTATTTATTTCAGAGTCGCCACTTGGAATAAATTATGGTGTCCCAAGTCACCAATTTATTTAAATCCCAAATCGAGGAAATTTTCGACTTTCCAAATGAAGTCTGCGAACCAAAAATTCTATGTAAGGAATTCTGTTGACCCGAGGGAAGGTGTTAGGCACCCCCGGATCCCGTGGTTCTAGCACGGTCGCTTAAATTATTGTAATGGCTAAATATCTGATTTTTAAAAAATGTTCAATACTATAATGCAATTATAAATCATTTACCGCGTTTGGTTATTTTTAAGAAAGAAAAACAAATAAAAAAAAATGAACATTGTTATTGAGGGGCCCCGCAATTTTATTTCTTCTATTTAGCTAGGCTCGTAACATTTTTTATTTAAAAAAAAGATAATCCTAAAGTGACTACATTTTTTCTATTTAGTTTGTCTCTAAAAGAAAAGAAAAATCCTAAACAATTACATGCTTAAAAGGCTACTCTATATTAGTACAAAAGGTGTTCCCTTGAATGACAAATTTATTCTTCAAATTATAAAGCTAACTACAATTTGACAAAACTAATAAAATAGAAAATAACAACAAATATTAATCAACAACTTGCTTTTCTATTTCATTTTAAAACTTCAACTTCCAATTCGAGCTTACATCAACACATAGTTTTTAGAATGTGTACCTGGTTTTGAAAGGAATGGAAAAATGGCAAATCAACAGGGCGGTGAAAATACAGCAACAACAACAGTAACAACCAGCAGTAGCTTCAACACCTCAATCCCAAAAATCCCAGCAATACAGAGAAAAACAAAAAACAAAATGGTAAAAAATAGAAAAAGAAAAATATATTCCGGATTTTCTCTTTGTTTTGGCTTTCTAGCTTTGAACTCTTTTCACTTCTCAAAAGAAACTCTCAAAAATTGCATTTTTCCGTGTATACTTCTGTATCCAGAGTGTATATCGAGTGTATACCACAGCAGGGAATATTTTTATTTTTTCTTCTCTCTCTTCCGATTTTTCCTCTCTTTTTTCCACCCTCTTTTTCATAAATCTTCTCTTCTATTTATAGGCAAGAATTTCGAAAATTTTCAGATCTTTTTTATTAAAAATAATATATTTTTTAATTTAAAGAAAACTCACTAATCCATGTTTTCCTCTTCATATTTTCTTCCTTGATTTCCTTGCCCCCACTACTTTATATTATGTGATTATGATTATTTTTGGCTAAAAAATCTGAAATTTTCTTTTTGGGCCAAGGGTTTTGGGTTGGGTAAGGGTGCTTAGGATTGGGCTTGTAACTTAATTTGCAAGATGGCCCAATCCAAATTTTTCTATTTTGTTCTTCTCCATTATTCAACATCCTAATTAATAAAGCCCAAAATACTAAGATTAATTTATAAAAACTAAAATTATCTTGAAATACTAATTAACTCATAATAATAATTGTCACCTAAATTTAAATGGTAATTAAAATACAATCACACAATTTGGACATTAAAGGCTAAAATGCAAAAGATGTCTATTTTTGTGATTTTCATTTTGTAAGATAAAATTAATTACTCCTAATTGCAAAGTTAGATAAAAAATGTAAACACGACATATTTTTGTATTTTTATTAATTTAAACACATATAATCACGCTTATACGAATACAAACAATTGCCAAAAATAACACGAAAATTCACAAAAATACACACCGTACAAATCTATATTATTTTTTTGGATTTTTGGGAGTAATTCTCATGTAAGGCAAAAATCACGTGCTCACTGGGATTAGCAGGGTATTATCGCCGATTCGTTCAGGGGTTCTCTTCTATTGCTTCACCCTTGACTAGATTGACTCAGAAGGGTGTTTCTTTCATATGGTCCGAGGAGTGCGAGAAGAGGTTTCAGAAGCTCAAGACAGCACTGACCACAACGCCGGTCTTGATTCTGCTATCAGCTTCAGATCCTTATACTGTGTGTTATGATACCTCAGGAATTGGAATTGGTTGTGTGTTGATGCAGGAGGGTAAGGTCATTACTTATGTTTCTCGACAGTTGAATCCCCATGAGAAGAACTACCCTGTTCATGATTTGGAGCTAGCAGCCATAGTTCACGCTTTGAAGATTTGGAGGCATTACCTGTATGGTGTCTCATGTGAGGTGTACACGGATCATCGCAGTCTTCAGCACTTATTCAGACAGAAGGACCTTAATTTGAGACAGCGAAGGTGGTTGGAGTTTCTTAAGGATTATGCATCACTATCTTGTATCATCCGGGCAAGGCCAATGTTGTGGCCGATGCTTTGAGTGGAAAGGCGGTTAGTATGGGCGGCCTAGCTTTCATCCCAGTTGGGGAGAGGCCATTTGCTTATGATGTTCAGGCCCTAGACAATCGGCTAGTGAGGTTGGATATTTCGGAGCCGAGTCGAGTGTTGGCTTGTGTTGTTTCTCGATCTTCCTTATATGATCGCATCAGGGAGCGACAGTATGATGACCCACATTTGCTTGTCCTTAAGGACAGAGTGTTGCACAATGATGCTAAGGATGTGACTATCTACAGTGATGGTGTTCTGAGGATGCAGGGCCGTATATGCGTGCCCAATGTAGATGGTTTGCGGGAGTTGATACTTGAGGAGGCACACAGTTCGCGGTACTCTATTCACCCAGGTGCCGTGAAAGATGTACCAAGACTTGAGACAACACTACTGGTGGAGGAGAATGAAGATGGATATCGTTAGGCATGTAGCTAAATGCCTCAATTGCCAGCAGGTCAAATATGAGCATCAGAGACCGAGCGGTGTTCTTCAGCGTATGGTCATTCCCGAGTGGAAATGGGAGAGGATCACCATAGATTTTGTTACGGGACTCCCTCGGACAGCGAGGAAGTTTGATTCTGTATGGGTGATTGTTGATCGGCTGACTAAGTCCGCACATTTCATCCCAGTTAGTACTACTTACTCATCGGCGTGGTTGGCAACGATCTTTATTCGGGAGATTGTCAGGTTGCATGGGGTCCCAATGTCTATTATATCTGACAGAGGCACTCAGTTCACTTCTCAGTTTTGGAGAGCATTTCAGCGAAAGATGGGTACGCGGGTTGAGTTGAGCACCGCATTCCACCCCCAGACAGACGGGCAGTCTGAGCGCACTATTCAGATCCTGGAGGATATGTTGCGAGCAAGTGTGATCGACTTTGGTGGTTCGTGGGATGAGTTCTTGTCACTTGCTGAGTTTGCCTACAACAACAGTTATCAGTCGATTATTCAAATGGCCCCGTACGAGGCATTGTATGGCAGACGGTGTAGATCTCCCGTGGGATGGTTTGAGCCTGGTGAGGATAGATTGATAGGGACTGAGTTAGTTCAGGATGCTCTGGATAGAGCGAAGTTGATCCAGGAGAGGCTTCGCACGACACAGTCTCGCCAGAAGAGTTATGCAGACCGTAGGGTTCGAGAGTTGTCTTTCATGGTTGGTGACAGAGTATTGCTGAAGGTTTCACCCATGAAGGGTGTCATGAGGTTCGGGAAGAAAGGCAAGTTGAGTCCCAGGTACATTGTGTCACGCCCCAAATCGGAGGACATGACCGGCGCCCGACCGGGTTGCCCCAATCAAGCAGACCTGGGTGCCTTTCATTCCCATGCGTTACCCCTGTGTTAATTATTACTCATGAACCAAAGATCTAACCAATTATAACTGATTTTACAGTATACAAACATAACCATGTGATTGATTTACTAACAAGTTCATAATTTATTTTTACAACGCCCCATACATATACATAGGCCACAATCCCACAGTTTACATGTCTACAGAGCCTCTAGGATACAAAAGGGAAATACAATACTTGCCGGTAACAAGGCTCCGGCTATACCTTACAAAACCAAAATGAAATCTAAACCGAAGTGGCATGAACCACACAAGGCCCCGAGGAAGAAAGGGGCTCACCAAAAAACGGGCAGTGGAGGATGAAGGATACTACTGCCGATGTGCTGAAGTGCCTGCTACAGATCCACCTACAATCATAACACGAATGTAGCGTTCCCGGCAAAAGGGACGTCAGTACACTTGAATTGTACTGGTATGTATGGACAAACTTTGTCCCAAGTAAACTCAAGCCATTAAATTACATTAAAACTAATCAAGCCAACCAACCATGTTTTCCACCTTTTACTCATTTCATATAAGCCTCAACATAAGCACATTCAAGGTCAACAAATAAAACAACAACCAATCAACAACATAAATTGCAAGTAGTCAAACATAGGGGCAATCAGTGCCCCCCAGGTTGCAAACTCTCCTGCTGTCTCCTTTCACAATTCCACATTAATGATTTTGTATCAATTCTCAATAGCGATTTCGATCGCTTTCCACCCTTATTGCCCCTGACCACCCTTATTACCTCGGCCACCCTTATCACCCCAACCCACACCTTATTTCCCACGTTGCGGCGCGCAACACGACCCCGCCTTACAGTTGAAAACACAACAATTTCAAACAGCAGATAAGGTACTACACACAATTTCAACAAGTTCAAATAAGCAACTTACACATTGGTTCATGTTATCAATTACTTCTCAAGCCAATATCAAAACCAAGTTACAAGTATTCCAAAATCGAGAATGCCCACATAATCATGTTCAACAATTTACCACAATTAAGGTGTTTCAAATTCCTTCCACAATAAGCCAAATATGCCATCACAATGGTTGTTCCCAATTCTTTACCAATCTCAATTACCTTTTTATCTTTCAATTCATATTTCATACCACACCACACGTAGTTCAACATCAATCGAATGCTCAACAAGGAAATCAAAGAATTACGTACAATTTCTCAATTTGACACATGCCAAAACAATTCGCACACATTTGGGCGATTTTACAAGAATCAAAATTAGCCATACATACCTGGTGATGAGTTTTTCTTCCGTTAACTTCCTACTTTATGCTTACCCAAGCTATCTTACTCTTGCCAACCTTGTTCTTGAAGACTCTTACTTCTACTCACTTCTTTTTTTACTAGAAATCAAGTTCAATAATCATGCATGAGTGTAAAATTCTATTTCCAAAAGCTATTATATGCAAACCTCTCTTTACCCAATTTAAAACTGAAAATCAAAGAAAATAGTTAGGGTTTTTACCTTGAAAATATTGGGGAAGTTGAATCTTTGCCCTAGAATCCTTTGAACTAAGATGGTTGGAACAATCTTTGAAGATGAAAGATTTCTCTCTCTAAAACCCTCTCTTCTCTCTCTAATTTTGGTAAGATGATATGATAAAATGAAGAAGAAGTGTGTTATATTAAAGAAGAGATCGGGTCAAAATGTTACAAAAATCTGGGCCGGGGCAAATCTGCGGTGCACTTTGCGACCGCAGAATCAACATGCGGTCCGCATAGTGACCGCAGAATGGCCTCAAAAATGACTCAAGTTCTGTAACAGAATGCGGCCATTATGCGGTCCGCATTCTTGATCTGCGATCGCAAAGTGGACCGCAGATTCACTATGCGATCGCAATTTCGACCGCATTATTGACACGATTTTGGGAAACTCTCTGGAACGTTTTGCGGCAAGAATGCGGTCCGCATGTCAAGTTTGCGATCGCATTCTTGACCGCATATTGGACACTTTTCGGAAAAATTAATTCTCTACATTTTTGAAACTTAAATCACTACCAAGGGTCCAAACCGCGGCTCGCAAGCTCGCCGCGAAGAATTCTACGCATTCCTAACACATTATTCGGACCATGACACCACAGCTACTAGGTTTTATGCACAAAAATTTTTTGCGGGGTCTTACACATTGGTCCTTATGAGATACTCAAGAGGGTTGGAGAGGTGGCATATAAGTTGGCCTTGCCGCCCAGCTTATCCAGCGTTCATCCAGTATTCCATGTGTCTATGTTACGGAAGTACATCGGAGATCCGTCTCATGTATTAGACTTCAGTACCATTCAGCTTGATGGCGATCTATCCTATGACGTGGAGCCTATAGCTATTTTGGGTCATCAGGTTCGAAAGTTGAGGTCTAAGGAGATTGCTTCAGTCAAGGTGCAGTGGAGAGGTCGACCCGTGGAGGAGGCTACTTGGGAGGTCGAGCGGGAGATGCGGAGCAGATATCCCCACTTGTTTGAGACTTCGGGTATGTTTCTTGACCCGCTCGAGGACGAGTGTTTGCTTAAGAGGGGGGAAATGTGATGACCCGGCCCGTCGTCACGGGAATTACCACCCCGTTATGCTGTAATTATATGTTTTATTCTTTCATATCAGCATTAGAGTCTATCGGGTGAGTTAGGAGTGAATTGGATTGAAAATGAGGCATATAGCCTTTTTGAAGGAAACTTGAATATGAAAAGTCAAACTGGAGTTGATTATTTATTTAGAGGGCTCGGAATCGGGTTCTGATGATTCGGGTAGTTCCGGGAGGTGATTTGTGACTTAGGGGAGCGATCGGAATTGAATTTGGAGGTCCGGTCTAGAAATAGGCTTGAATTGGCCAAGGTTGAATTTTGGCGAAATCCGAACGGTAGGTGAGATTTTGATACGGGGGTCGGAATGAAATTCCGACAATTCCTGTAGCTTCGTCATGTGATTTTGGATGTGTCTGAAAAATTTCAGGTCATTCGGAGGTCGTTTGGTCAGGTTTTTTATCGAATGTCGGTTTCGGAAGTTTGAATGAAAATTTAGGCTTGAATTTGCTTGGATTCCATGTTTTCCGTGTTTGAGGGCGTGTTTTTATAATTGGAACAAGTTTGTATCGTGTTATGGAGTATGTTGGTAGTTTTCGTTGGGGTCCCGGAGGCCTCGGGATGAATTCGGGGGTCCAAACGGACCATTTTTGGCCTAAGGCAGCAGCTGAATTGTTGTTGTATCTGCAGAAGATATTCCTTCATCGCGTTCGCGATGAAGGTCACGTGTCCGCGAAGGGTAACAAGGTTATTCATCGCGTTCGCGATGGGCTGGACGCGAACGCGTAGGGTCAGGATCGGAGGCTTCGCGTTCGCGGGGAGTTTGAACGCGTTCGCGTAGGAGTGAAATGTTAGGCATCGCGTTCGCGTGAGGGGCGACGCGAACGCGTAGAAGAAAATCCGGGCGGCTGGAAATTGTGCTTCGCGAACGCGTGACTGGGCATCGTGTTCGCGATGGGTGAATTGAGTAGAGCATCGCGTTCGCGTGAGGGACATCGGGTTCGCGTGAGGGACATCGCGAACGCGTAGAACAAAAGTCCCAAGTAGTGATTTTAAAACCAGAACATTTCACATACGAGTTTCATTCTTAGAAACCCCATTGTTGAGCTCTAGAGTGAGAAAGTGACGAGAATTGCTGGGAGAACATCGGGATATTGTCGGAGGTAAGTTTTGTGGTTTAATTACGCGCTTTTATCATGAAATCATTGATTATTTCTATGAAAATGGAAGATTAAAGGTGGGTTTTAGCCCTAGGCCTAAAATTGTAGAAAAACACCGATTTGAGTGGGCAAATGGAGTCCAAATTTGGTAAATTGTATATGCCTAGACTCGTATTGAGACGAGGGTTCCGAATATGTAACTTTTATAATTTTTCGAGAAGCGCACCAAAAGTCGAGATTTGACAACTTTGTGGGTTTTGATGCAATTTGGGTTATTTCAAATGGGTTGCGTGAATTGGACATATATTGATGTATTATTATTGATTTTGAGCAGATTTGGCATCCGAGGAGATTGATTTGCGAGGCAAGCGCAAGGCGGACTGAGGCTTCTACCGGTTCGAGGTGAGTGGTGATAGTAAATAATGTAGTGAGGGTTTGAAACCCTGTACTAGCACTTCACAGTGCTATGTTGAGATGAGACACGCGTTCTGTGATGGGCGTGGTGACATTGTGATTGGGGGTTTGGACTTGGTCCTTCCCGGCTAATAGTATACTATGTATTATGACTGATAATGAGATTATAGCTGTGTAATTGGGCTAATAGCCATGTTTGGGGCCTTGTGCCGATCTGCAGAGCATTAGGGAACCTGTAGAGCTAGGTGACCCTTATATCGTGTTGGAAACTTTCACTCAGCCGTAAAACTAGATGAATAGCCTATTAAGAGCCAGTACTAGATGTGCACTGTGAGAGATAGATTACTTAGGGTGGAAGTTCCCTGATTTAGCTGAGTGGGCCTGAAAGGCCAATCCTATACTAATTGGGACAGGGTCGAGGACCCGTTAGGAGGTATTATATACATATATATAAATATTGGATCGGGCTGCACGCCGCAGCAGTATATATATTGGATCGGGCTGCACGCCGCAGCACTATATATATTGGATCGGGCTGCACGCCGCAGCAGTATACATATTGGATCGGGCTGCACGCCACAGCAGTATATATATTGGATCGGGCTGCACGCTACAGCAGTATACATATTGGATCGGGCTGCACGCCACAGCAGTATATATATTGGATCGGGTTGCACGCCGCAACAGTATATAAATATTGGATCGGGCTGCACGCCGCAGCAGTATATATATATATTGGAGTGGGCTGCACGCCGCAACATTATACTTATTCAAATACTTATACCTTATAGACACATGTATATGTCTCCATATATTGAGATGGTTGTACACCGTTGTGGTACGAGTGAGGATTTAGTCAGTGTGGGACCTTGATGAGATAGATGTGGACTGGTGATCGGAGTACTTACTATAGTGATGACTTACTTGTGGGGGTTTGCCTTAGAACTGTTTAGTGATAGCACAAGAGTTCTTACTTTCAGTTATTGTTTATTATTATTACTCACTGAGTTGAAATATACTCACCCAACTCCCCTGCACTTTCTGTACAGATCCACAGGTGCCCGAGAGCAGTTGAGATTTTGTAGCTGCTGATCATTATCTACTTTTGCGGAGACTACGAGGTAGCTGCCAGCGTCCGCAAAACCTGTTTTCTCCTTCTTTACCCTTTTGTTGTATTCATCTTGCTTAGACTTGTTTGTACTAGGATGTTTATTCTGTACAGGCTCAGGCCCGTGACACCACGATTCGGTTGGGACCGTATTTTGTATGTTGCTACTGTTGCGTTTATCATATTGACATGAACACTTGTTGTTTAAGTTTAATTGGATTAATTGGAATTAATAATTGGCTGGTTTAAGAGATAATATGGTCGGTCTTGCCTAGCATTGTGTTGGGCGCCATCACGACCGGGGTTTGGGTCGTGACATCTCCCCTGTCTCTTTTTTATATACGTTCAAGACACATTTTCTCCTGATTTTCAGCCTTAATGAGCAATCAATTAACTTATCTTTAACCCTTAAAATCAGTAAAAGCATTTCCCACTATAAGTTGTCTCTCTACTATTTAATCCCACTTATCCTTGTCTTATTCAATCCTTTAGCATCCCTTAATTATTACTAATCCTCTTTTACCCAATTTACCCCCAAATCTTCTGTTATTTATCACTCCTGGATATTAAATTATCACAATTACAATAATAGTAAACAAAAGACTGAAACCCTATTGGATTGAAAACCAAAATTGGCTATTGGATTGATTAACGACATACATTAATAAGAAATGAAATGAAGGAAACGAACGGACAATTCACAATTTTTTTTAAAAAAAACCTAATTTAACACTTAGTTAATCTGTTCAAAGAAGAGAAGAAGAAGAAAAAGAAAGGAATCAGGAATACACAAATAAATCGAAAACAGAAGACTGGTTCATTTGGACGAAACCTTGGAATCTTCTAAACTTCCGGCCAAATTCGGTATTAATCATGTATTCTTATCAAGAATACACGAATAACACCAAACTTGGCCAGGAATTTCAATAACCTTCCGATTTAGGCGATTTTAGGAATTTAGGGTTCCGTTTCGTTCTAAAATTCGAGAAGTTCCAGGGGGTGTTCGAGGGAATTGGAGTAGGGATTTGGGAGGATGGGGTTGAGGTGGTTGTCTAGTGTAAAGTTGTGGCTGTTTGGACCATCGAAACCGGCGTGAGGCGATTTCTGGTGGGCGAAATAGGGCGATGTAGGGCGACGTTACTGGGATGTCTCTAGGTTAGAGACGAAGTCAAGGGGGTTATGGCTTAGGGGGCATGGGGTAAGGGATGGGGATTTTATAATTAGGAGAAAAATTAATTTGGGCCGTTAGATCACTTAAGATTAACGGCCTGGATTGGAAAACTTAATAGAAACGACGTCCTATGGATTAAGTGAGACCGGTGGATCTCTGGGTGAGACGGGTCGGGTCTAAACGTGGGTATGGAGAGGTGATCATGGCCGTTGATCCAGTGAAATCAATGGTCCTGATCAACTAAACCAAAACTACGTCATTTTTTAATAGTCTCTTGGGCTGACTTAACTGGACCGGGTACATGGAGCTGAACTGGGCCTGGGTATGGTCAAATTTGGACAACCCAGTCCCATTTTTCTATCTATTTCTATTGTTAATTTCTTCATTTTAAATCCTAATTTAACACATTAAAATCCTAGATTAGATTACAAAGAATCAAATTAACTTTCTACTAATAATTAACACACATAATTAAATACCAAATAAAAATAAAATCACATGTTTGGACATTAAATGGTAAAAATGCAAAATACATTATTTTGTGATTTTTTCTTTTTCATGAAACAAACTTAATTACTCTTAATTGCAAGTCTGAATTTTATATACAAATGCAATATATTTTTGTATTTTTATTCATATAAACAAATAACACTGACACACAAACGCAAACAATAAGAAAAAAATAACATAAAATTCACAAATATTGCAAACAACACAAAACTCTTTTATTTTGAATTTTTGGGAGTAATTCTCATATAGGGCAAAAATCACGTGCTCACAACTGTTATTTGTTAGTTTTTGGTATGTTATGTATTTTATGCTATTTTATGTTATTTTAGTACGAGTCCATTGATACTAATATATCATCTCTTGTTGCTTTCTTGAGCCGAGAATCTCCTGGAAACAACCTCCATGTCCCTTGGGGTAGGGGTCTACCTATATATTACCCTCCCCTGACCCCACTTGTGGGATTATATTGGGTTGTTGTTGTGGTAATTTGAATCTCAAAAAATAAAAAGAATTTACATAAACTGAAGTTGCGAGAAGTAATTAATCCAAAGACTTAATTATTTATTCTAACTATTAAAAAAATATTATCTCTTCCGCATTGGGGCTTCGTACTTTTATAATAATATAAAAATATTGATTATTTTTTAACCCCTTTCCTGCTCGAATAATACTTTTATCTTTATTATTTTTATAGTATTGAAATATATATTCACTAATTTAAAAATCTTTAATTAAATATAAACCTCTCACTTTTATTTAATAGTAAAAATATACAGAAGGTTCCCTTAGAATTCTAGGTACACTATAATAATAAGAATAAATGTCAAACATTTCATTGTATTTATCGTAAGGAAAAGAAACTTAATACTCCTACATAATATTCCTATTTCCCAAAAGTAATATTGTTATTGAATGTCCTAAATATTAGAATTTTTTACGTCATTTAATTAAGGAAAATTTAATAACCAAAATTTTAACTAATTTCAATGTCATCAAATTTAGGAAAATAATTAAAATACGATTTTGTCTAATATAAAATCTATTTTTAAAGGTTAAAAAAGGCGAACAACGTTTTGTTAAGAACCTCCGTACCCTATTAGCTCATTTAAAAGATAAGTTAATATAATTGAGGATATTCAAGGAAAAAATTACTGCTGAATATTTTGTTTTAATAACGTAGAAGATCAGTATTTTCTTTTATTTAAATTGTAAGTGAGCATACAAATTGTCTTCCTATGCATAGTCATCTATAAATAAAAGGGATAATTTCACATAAGAACTTGAGCTCCCCATTTTTCAATTTTATAGCCCATATTTTTTCAAGAGATTTTTATGCGATAGGTCATATTTTAAGACTTATCTATATAAACAACACAACTTTTGGTTTATTTCAAAAATGATAGATTTATTTACCTTTATAGCACTTTAAAGAATTAAATGTGACTTTCAAAATAAGTACTAAATCACAATTTTTGTAGCCAAAACGTGATATCTTTCATTTAAAATAAAACCTACATTTAATACAACTACCATATAAATGTTAATGCCCCCACCAAATATGAGGAATCGGTTTCTATTACCTATTTATTTTATTTCTTCTCACTCTTCCATAAAACACAAAATTACCTTAATTTTTTGGAGATTTTCGGCTCTTTTTCGCATCTTCTGCCATCTTTGTACATTTTCATTCATCTTCTTATTTTCCATTTTTACTGTTTAAATCTGTGAATACAAAGTAAATACCTTAGAGATATTCTATACATGATATTTAGTAGTTTTCTGTGTACTGATATATTAATATATATGGTATAATTTTATTGAGTTATAATATTATATATATCTGGCATAATATTTTCTTTTGAGAAATAATATGTATGATCATGGTATTAAGGTATAACATTATATATAACTAGTATATTGATACTTCGGGAAATACTATGTATATTAATTTAATAACATACCTTTGATATTTTTATAAGAAAGTACTTCCTAATATAATAATGATATAAAATTACTTCGTTGATAATATATAAATACCTCAAATATACATTATATTTTTCATTAAGTATATGTATTTATTTTTCAAAATATAAAGGCTAGAGTTTATATAGCATAAAAAAGTACATGTACGTTCTTTTCTAATAAAAAATTCATGTATGAAAAGTAGAAATTGTACTATGGACTGAATTAGTTTCCAACCAAAAAAAATAGGAAAAGCTATTACCATTTAAATATGTTAGGAATTGGTTTCAATATAGGAAAAAATGTTAGAAGTATTAGGAATATTTTTATTAAGGAAATAAAATTATTAGGCGCGTGATTATAGGTACATGATTTAAAGATCTGCTAGAAATATAATTATTTAATTGACATATATGTAAATAGCTAATGCTGCTATGTTTATGGAAATTTTCTTTAAATTTTGCCTATTTATGTTTTTTGCTCATATTTCAATTTACAACTAACAAGCCCAAAAATAATAGGCTAAGATTCAACATCCAACTCTAATAGATTCTCAAAATTACCATTTAATTTTTAAAAAGTATTGCTCAAGCTTTTAAGTTAATTTTCGAATTAGTAATTGTGACCCAAATATTAGTTCAACAAACCAAATCCATTTGGGTAGTAAAAATTAGATTTTTAACAACCTTAAATATGTGGGTTTAAATTTCAAATTTGATTTTGTGAGAAATTTGGAGTGAGTGTTATTTAGACTTGTTAGAAATAGTATAAGGAGGTTGTATATAAAATTTGAAGTCATTTAATTGAGATTTGGACTGGTTTTGAACAGGAATTGCAGCTGAAAATCGTGGAAGAAGTTCATCTACAGACGTTTGTATAAAAGTGTATAATAGTGTATACGATGTGTTTATACACTCATATACACTATTATACAAGTTTATACATAATTATACAAAAACTGACATCATCTTCTTCCTTGCGTTTTTCTGAAATTTAACTGAAATCTTGCTCAAATCTACTCCAAATCACTTCAAATTTAAACTTTGAATTCCTTTTGATATTTTCAATAAATTGGGACAACACCCAAACCAAACAACTAAGAATTACAAGAAATTCTATTTTCTAAAGCAAAGCTTTGAATGCCATTTAATGGTGGACTTCTACTCTTCAATTTGTTTACATTGCAACCAAGTGATATAGGGGGAGAAGCAGTAATGACGGATGTCCCATTGAAGTATATGTAAAAAAAGTGATAAGAAACAAGAGTGAAAATAATGGTTGTGAGAACACATATTTAACTCCATAACGTTTAAAAGCAATGGTTATAGGAACATATATTTTGAATTTGCAAGACCTAGTATTTTTAAAATATGTACAATATAGGCTAGGTGGGATAAAACTTAAAAATATGGGCTATTTTTTGTTATGGTGTGAAGTCAATTGTATTTTATTGTAATTCTTTCTAAATAAAATTAGTAATATGAAGGGAAAAAAAGGACAGTTACATATTATAACATACTAGTCTTAGGGTACGCACGTTGCGCGTGTACCCGTATCAATGAATATATATATTTTTTAAAATTACGTAAAGATTATAAAATAAAAGTTAAAAAATATTGAAAATGATAAATGTTACTTAGCTCAATAAATAGAGATGTCATATACTACAAAAATTCCACATGCTTTATTTGTGATTTAACAAGTACTTATCAAATTTTTGAAAATTAAAATTCAATCTCTTGGTCTTCTAGAAATTTAGGATGAAAAAATTGGCGTAATACCTCCGAAAAATTGATAGTGATAGTGTAAAATTTAAAAAATAACTAAATTTGAATAATATTTTATGATAATAACTTAATATATATACAAAAAAATATATAGCGAAATATTGACACATATTGGGCTGAATGCAGGAAAGGATAAAGAAAATAAAATGGTAACTCATTTTAATACACTTTATCCTCTAGTTTCATCCTTATTGCTTTAATTTGCACTGTTATCAATCTGACTCCTAGTTTTATATTATAATCATTTTTTTACCTTTTTACCATTAATGCTCTTCTTACAAAATTAATTTATTTACCTTAAGAATTTTATCAACTTGACAAACAAAATTACTTATATGTTGAATTTAATAATCTTTAAATTGAATTCTTTTGCTAATAAGTTAATTTAACGATTTAAATTTGTTTCCAATAATTTGAATTAGCTCATCCCAAAGTTAAATACTTATTAGAATTATAATGCTATTCAATAAAAATCTACTTTTAAATAATTAAATAATATGTCAATTTTGAACTTTTTGCTTCCCGAATCATTGTGCACTTTTTTTTTGGATAAATATTTTTCTCTATTCATTCCAAAAAATAACTTTACACAGCAAGTAGATGCTGACCATCTACACATTCGCCTAAGGATAGCAGTTAAGCTTTTCAAGTGCTCCTTACCAATGCTGTATTTTCCTGCCCCTCATGTGTATATGAATTGCTATTTCACTGCACATGTTGCTTGCAGAAGTTTCCCCGCCTTGGAATTTGAGTTTATTTCCTTTCTCTCCATATGGTATATATCATCATACCAAAGACACATGTAACAATTGCCCAATGTCCGTTCCTCTTTGTAGCATACTAACTTATCCATGCCACTTCATTCTGTCAATCTAGGATAGTTCTACTATGCCCAAGCCAATTCAGTAGTATACTAAAGAGTTGTGCTAGGAGTAATATGATTAAAAGCTTCATCCGGTTGCTTACACAAGATACATTATTGGGGTATGTGAACTCCAAACTTCAAAGAATCATTGTGCTTTTGACTCTTACAACATTTTGCTATTGCATAATTTATAAAGTTTTAAATTATAGAAAATCATATAGTTTAAGATTGATTTAATATCAACAGACATCAAATAAGGAAATTCATATAAGATAAAAAGTTTAATAAATTTAAAGTGTTAAATAATAGGGATTTTCTACCTAGTTTAATAGGAAAAGATTTGATCAATAAAATTTTACTTGATTTTAAAGTCCTAAAACTTAGAAAATAGCTTAAAATTACAAATTTATCTAAGGGTAAAAAAGACAAGATATTTCACTAAAGAGCTTTGTGCTTCGCACATGTATCCCATATTAATTAGCATAAAACTTAATAATCATATAGAATTTATTAAACTACATACAATTGTTAAGAATAATTTCCAAAATATTTTTAGAATTTTGTATGTATATATATACAATTTTCTCAAAATATTTTGGAAATTGTAGTTTGCATTATAACTGTTTATAAAATTTAGTTTTTAATTTCAATAAAGACAAATAAGAAAGTGGTTGAAATCACTTGTAAAACTTTAGAATCCTAATGAATCAACAGTTACTTTGTTGGACGTTCTACTAAATATGTATGATTTCAAATAAGGAAGGAATTATTAAGTACAATTTAGTTGACTTTAATGTATTAAATAGTAGAAAATATTAGGAGTTTCTACATAATTCAAATAAAGAAAGAGAATTTTAGTTAATTCTAAAGTCCTAAAAATTAGAAAAATTATTTAATTACGACCTTGTCCAATATAAAGTTTATTTTAAAGGGCGAAAAAGGTGAACGATGGTGAAAAAGGGGAACTATATTTCGCTAAGAAGTTTCGTGTTTTTAATATAGTATAAATATAGATATATAGATACAAATTACGACATAGCCATAAAATTGACTTATAAACCTTTAGAATACCAAAAGTAGGATCTCTTCTTGCTCTTTCAAAAAAAAAACTAGAAAAGCAGCTTGGTGCACGAAATATAATCATGTAGAGTTCGAGAAAGAGCAACACTTTAAAGGGATATGATGTAGGTAGCATATATGTTATCAGAGATAACTTTACCGATGTTTCAAAATTCTCCTTCAAATAGCTATTAAAAGGAATCGAATATATATTAGCGAAGCTAAAAGATTAAATTTTAACATATATGAATTTTTTTTAACAGGTTAAAAGTTTTTCCAAAAATTTGATGAAGTCGTCCGAATCAATTGTCCCTATATTTCTCTTACCTATTGATTTAAGGATAGCAATTTCTCTTTCCTTTTAATTTACTACAGGTTGACAACAAGAGCAATTAATAATAAATAAATAAATAAATGACAACGTGCACCCATAAAGTAAAAGTTGTCGTATTAATTGTATTTTATAAGAGACTTCATTGAATTTTTTAACACGACTATATTCGGTAGACCTCATTGAATTTTATAATCGACTTAAATGAATTTTTAAAAGTGACTATGTTTCTATCTAAAAAATGAAGATCTATCTGTATTTTGAAGGTTGACTAATTATTAAAGGATGTGGTGCACTAGGTAGGATTGCTCCTCCCTTAATTAGAGGTTTCGGATTCGAGCCCTAAATATGAAAAAAAATTTAGTAGAGAGCAATTTTCCAAAAAATGAGACTTTATGCGATGCGAATCTAGATATAATCGAGCACCAAACATCGAATGAAAAACAAGAAAAAAAGAGGGTTGACTAACTATGAACGCACATCGGTATCATACAGACTGTATGGACGGTTGGCTATGTAGTCATTTGAAAAACATAAAGCTAACAATTACCGACAGAGTCACGATTTAAAATTTATAGATTCTGATCTAACGATTATAACTTGTCTTACATTAGTTTGGATGGTTGTTACTTATTGTATTATATCGTATAATTACTTTGATATGATATTTATTTTGATTATTATTTAAATTTTATTGTATTGCATCATTCAATTCGTTGTAACGTAATGATGAAATGCATTGCTTTATGTAACAACTAATTTGGTGTGTTGCATCGTTACCTTGATCCTACCTTTTTATATAATAATTTTATCCTATATGATAATTTTTCTTTATAATATTGCTGTGATGACCCGGCCCGTCATCATGTGAGTTATCACCCCGTTTTCCCCGTTATATGGTTATTCATGTTTCAATATGTATGTTTGGTGAGTTTGAGTCAATTCGGAATGAGTTTGGTTGGAATTGAGACAAATAATCTCTTAGAAGAAGGAATAGTTGGGAAAAGTAAACCGGATGTTGACTTGTGAGTTAGAGAGCTCGGAATCGAATTCTGATGATTCGGTCAGCTCCGGGAGGTCATTTGTGGCTTAGGAGAGCGATCGGAATTGAATTTGGAGGCCCGATGTAGTTTTAGGCTTGAATTGGCTAAGGTTGAATTATGGCGAAATCTGAACGGTAGGTGAAATTTTGATCCGGGAGTCGGAATGAAATTTCGACAGATGCAGTAGCTCCGTTAGGTGATTTTGGATATGCCTGCAAATTTTCAAGTCAATTGGACATCGTTTGATCGGGTTTTTGATCGAATGTTGATTTCAAAAGTTTTAGATGAAACTTAGGCTTGAATTCGCTTGGATTCGATGATTTCCGTGTTTAAGGGCGTGTTTTTATGATTGGAACAAGTTTGTATCGTGTTTTGGAGTAGGTTGGTGGTCTTCGTTGGGGTCCCGGGGGTCTCGGGATGAATCCGGGGGTCCAAATGGACCATTTTGTGCCAAAAAGCACAGCTGATCTGCTGCACTAAATTGCAGGAAAAATTTACACATCGCGATCGCGTACATGGCCATGCGATCGCGTAGTGTATCGTAGAGCTGAGAGGTTTTTGTTCTTCGCGATCGCGGGATGAGGGATACGATCGCGTAAGGCGAAGGCTGTGTTCATCGCGATCGCGAGGCCCTTCATGTGATCGCGTAAGGTTGAGTCTGGAAGCAGTGCGATCGCGGTGTGAGTGTCGCGATCGCGTAGAAGTGTTAAGCTGGCCATCATGATCGCGGCTGACTCCACACAATCGTGTAAAAGGAAATTCAGGCATGCCAACAATCTGTACATCACGATCGCATGCCAAAGGCTGCGATCGCGTAGAGTAACAAGGCCTGGCAGAAGGGTTAAGTTCAGAACATTTCATCCGCGACCCCATTACACATAACCTCCATTTTAGAGTTCTTAGAGAGAAAAGTGACGGGAATTGAAGGGGATTTCACTGGGTAAACATTGGAGGTAAGTTCTATTGTCTAAATACGTGATTTTATCCTAGAATCTTCAATTATTTCACTATAAATGGGATGATTAATGGTGGATTTTTGCCCTAAGCCTGGGTTATGGTAAAACGTTGATTTGAGTGGGCAAACGGAGTCCGATTTTGATAAACTTTATATGTATGGAGTTGAGATAATGATTCCGAAAATGTAACTTTTGTAATTTTTCAAGAAGCGTACCAAAAGTCCGATTTTGACAACTTCGTGGGTTTTGGTGTAAATCGAGTTATTTCGATTGGGTTATGTCTAATTAGCCTATATTGATGTATTCTCAATGATTTTGAGCAGATTTGGCATCCGAGGAGATTGATTTGCGAGGCAAGCGCAAGGCGAGCTAGGACTTCTATCGGTTCGAGGTGAGTGGTGGTAATAAATGATGTACTGAAGGTTTAAAACCCCGTACTCGCACTATATAGTGCTATGCTGAGATGAAACACGTGTCATGTGACGAGCGTGGTGGTATTGTGACTGGGGATTTGGACTTGGTACTTCCCGACTGATAGCTTACTATGTATAATGACTGAGATTGAGCTTGTATCTGTGTAATTGGGCTAGTAGCCGTGTTTGGGGCCTTGTGCCGATCTATAGAGTAATAGGGAAGCCTGTAGAGCTAGGTGACCCTTATATCATGCGAGATACATACACCCAGCCGTAATTATTGCTGTATAGCATGTCATGAGCCAATACTAGATGTGTACTTTGAGAGAGACTACCTAAGGTGGGATTCCCTGTTCTAGCTGAGTGGGCATGAGAGGCCAAGTCTATATTGACTGAGATAGGCTTGAGGACCCACTGTGAGATCGCAGCGCTATATATATTGGATCAGGCTGCACGCCGCAGCACTATATATATTGGATCGGACTACACGCCGCACCAGTATGAGTGAGGACTAGGTCAGTATGGGATCATTGTGAGATAGTTGTGGACTGGAATTGGACTTATCACTATAGAGATGACTTACCTGTGAGGTTACCCTTAGAACTGTTTAGTGATAGTACAAGTGTTCTTACTTTTAGTTGTTGTTTATTATTATTATTCACTGAGTTGAAAGATACTCACCCCACTCCCTTGCACTTTCTGTGCAGATACAGGTGTTCAGGAGGGCAGTTGAGCTACCCGCAGCTGCTACATTTCTGTTATTTCGAGGAGACTTCGAGGCTTGGGCCGAGGACCCCTCCGAATTGTATACACCCCCAGTGAGCGCCGTCGACGTTAAATGGAGCGGGCTGCATGCCGCAACGTTATATATATATTGGAGCAGGCTGCACGCAGCGTAGTATATATTGGAGTGGGCTGCACGCCGCAGCATTTTACATGTATATTGGAGCAGACTGCACGCCACAGCATTATACATATATATACACATATATTGGATCGGCTACATGTCGCAGCAGTATGAATGAGGGCTAGGTCAGTGTGGGACCGTTATGAGACAGATGTGGACTGAAAATGGGATTATTCACTGTAGAGATGGCTTACCAGTGAGGTTACCCCCTTAGAACTGTTTAGTGACAGTACATGTGTTCTTACTTTCAGTTGTTATTTATTATTATTACTCACTGAGTTGAAATATACCCACCCCACTCTCCTGCACTTTTTGTGCAAATCCACAGGTTCAGGAGGGCAGTTGAGCTATTGCAACTGCTTCATTATTACTATTCTGAGGAGACTTCAAGGTAGCTACCGACGTCCGCAGGACCTGATCTCCCCCTCTCTATCATTTTGTCTTTTACTATTCTTCCTAGACTTGGATTGTATAGGATATTTTCCATATGTAGAGGCTCAGACTTGTGACACCGAGATCATTGGGGCTGTATTTGTGTATTTCGTTTCCACACTTCTTGTGTTTGTTATGAAAACAAGCTAATAACGCTAATTGATCAGTACCATTTAATAACTGGTTGGTAAATTGGATAACATGGTCGAGCTTGCCTAGCAATGTGTTGGGCGCCATCACGACCGGGGTTTGGGTCGTGACAAGTTGGTACCAGAGCCTAGGTTACTAGGCCTCATGATTCATGAGCCGGTTGGTAGAGTCTCGTGGATCGGTACGGGGACGCCTGTGCTTATCCTCGGGAGGCTGCAAACCTTTTAGGAAACACCTCGAATTCTTGAAATTCTTATCGTGCGTACTTGATTCAGCTTGAGGTATGATTCTGGAAATTTCCTTCTGCACATTGATGTGCGCACTCGAGTGCTTAGTGATAGATTTGCCTTGATGGCTTATGATTTCCCGATCGAGGGGCAAGATATAATCTCTGTGAGTTCATGTTGGGCTAGTCTGGAGGACTTGAGGCCAGATCTTTGTCTATGACTTGGGCACCAAGGTGCTAATTCGCGAGCCGGTATTATGAAATTCATACGATCAGTATTGTCCCTAATTGTGGGAATGGCGGTTTGATAATGGGTAAGTTGTTAGGTGTTCGACTCTTATTGTGATCCGTTGAATATCATTTAACTATGGGCGTGGTGAATATGTTCACGCCTCTCAGTGGAAATGTAAAGTGCACTGCGTGTGGTAGTATGAGTTCAGACTCAAGAAGACTGAATTGGTTGTGCTATGAGTATTGTGGTGAAAGGTGTCTTAAGGTTGGGTATGTGGCTAGTGATTGTGATTTCATTAGAAGGGATCAAGAATTGTGATATGTTATGTTAATTGGGGTTCTAGGCATCCGTATTGAAAAGTAACGATAACGAATTCAGAATCGCAGGAAGCTCTTCAAAATAAAGTATTGTAGAAGGTGGTACCTCTGGGAAACATTGAAAGAGTATTCAGCGGCCTGTGAGGCTTAGACCGTGTGGTCTTGTGTATGAGTCTCGTGTAGTAACCTGAGTTGAGGTATTATGATTCTTCAGTAAAGGAGAATAATAAATTAAAGATGAATCGGAAGGAAATTAGGATAAATGGAATAGCTTGATAATAAATCGAAAAAGTATGATAAAGATACGAGTAATTCCTGGTATGTATTTGAAGTAATGGGTCTTACAGGTATTGTGCAGCAAAGCTCTTGAATGCTGGCAGTTGCGTAGCTCGATGTGGGTACAAGGATTCAGTCCTGGCGGTTTAGTTGGTGCAATGGAATTGGGAGAAAGAGTTCGTGATGTGTTTTATCGTGGTTTGAAAATGAGTATATTTCCTGTCGTTATGCGAAGCATGGAATGTGTAATGATTTTTCTTCTATATGGGATCATGAAGGTCCTTGACTAATTGAGTGCATCGATGTTTGCAACGTAGGAGAGGGATAGAAGTTTCTATGTATCTTAGTATGGTAGGGTATATGCGATGTGTTATGGAAAGCGGATAATGGCATGTTCAGGGTTTTGAGATCAGTTCATGTTATATGGGAAGTCATTAAAACTCTCAAGTAGCGCGGGCGGCTGCAGATAATTTGAGAAGCAATCTTTTTGGTGATTAAGGAAAATGGTACTACTATTATAGTGATTTGGCAGAGTATATGGTCAAAAGGACAAGGTAATGTAAACTGATAATATCTAGTTGTATTGTGGTACTCTTGTTGGATTGACGGTGATGATTGAGTTGTTAATGGCATAGGGAAATTTCTGAATGGCTTTCGTGGTATGAATGGATGCTTGATGTATGTTATGTATTCATACGATGGAGTGTGGAATCAGGCATAGTGATTCATTGTGTTATATATGTGTTGGAGACTAGAAGTTCTCGTAATCCGCCTACGCAGTGGTGGTATATCGTGTGTATCGGCACTGTTTAGCGGTTATTGGAATTTAGAAGCCCTAGTAGCTCTCTTGTTACTTGATATGATAAATTGGAATAATGATATATGATTGCAGACTGGTTGTCATAAGTCAGGTTGTCTAGACTAATGTGATATGGACTATGTCAGGAAAATGTCACAACTGCGTGGCAGAGTGCATCGGATCATGCTCCAGCAGGGTAGATGTACCCTAGGGCCAGCGGACGACTGGTAGGTATTGCTTTGTCAGTTGGGCCTTCGTGGCGGATGTCAGTGTAGTGGTATCTACCATTGATTCAGTTCCGGTATTGAGGAACTTTGTCGGATGCATTTCAAGTGGCCGAGCTTGAGGCTAAATATATGTTTGTTGCAATGAGCAACTTGACTCGATGTGCATTCCCTTTTGCTAGATTTATGCAGGATCGGGTGGCACGCCGCCACAGGTATGGTATCTGGATCGGGTGGCACGCTGCCACAGGTATGGTATCAGGATCGGGTGACACGCCGCCACAGGTATGGTATCTGGATCGGGTGGCACGCTGCCACAGTTATGTTATTGGAACGGGTTGCACGCCGCAACAATGTGATGTGGAAAATATAGTTTCCTATATGTTACCTTGTATACAATACTTCCTAGCTTCTGAGGAATAGTCCGTATTGGGTACCGCTAGGGGGATAGCACATCGGTTGTGTCCTTCCAAAATTTGATATTGTATATCAATTATATCACTGCATGTGTGATTGATTGCTTGAGTTCAGACCTAAATATGTGCGTGGCTGACCGTTTTGAGCATGGTGACTTGAGGTGCTCCATGAGTAATAGTGTTTGGATAGAATCATGAGTCGTGGCAAGGCCACGCGATGTTATGACATTTGAAGGAGGATTCAGGTACTCTATGATGTGAGACGGGATTTCAGTTCTATGTTATGATGGTACGGATGAATTGAATTATAGCTCTTTTGTTTGAGTCAGTTGTTATGATTTGAGTACGTTCAGACGTCTCTTATTGGAGCCTGTGTTGTGCTCGTCACGGCTTAGGCCGGTGTTGAGGTGTCATATCACCAGTGTGGTGTGTTATAATCGAAATGATCGTTGGAGTCATTAATGAGTGCGAGCATATGTGATTTCAGCTGGTCAGGAAGGTAATATCGAGGTTTTTGCTCCGAAAACTGTTGTGGTATCAGTTAAATGGGAAATGGATTCACGAATGGCTGACTTGAGAGATGAATTCGATATATCGCGTGTTCAGCTGCCATGGTGTAACGACCCGACCGGTCGTTTTAGAAAATTACGCCCCAATCCCTAATTTAACTGTTCCCCTAAGTTCATTTCTGCTATTGTGGTTTGCCGGGAGAGTCGGTTCTGAAATTTGGGGCATTTTGGGACACTTAGTCCCTAAATGAGAGCTTTAAGGTTAGAAAATGGTCCGTAACCGGAACAGTATTAAGACGATCTCAGAACGGAAATCCGAAGGTTCCATTAGCTCCGTTAGGTGATTTCGGGGTTGGGAGCACGTACGGAATGTATTTTGGAGGCCCGTAGCTCAATTAGGCTTGAAATGCCGAAGGTTGAAATTTTGGCGAATCCGAACGATAGGTGAGATTTTGATCCGGGGTCGGAATGGAATTCCGACAATTTCTGTAGCTTCGTTATGTGATTTTGGATATGTCCGCAAATTTTCAGGTCATTCGGACGTCGTTTGGTCGGGTTTTAGATCGAATGTGCAATTCGGAAAGTTTTAAGAAATTTAGGCTTGAATTCGATGTGAATTATGGGTTTAGATGTTGTTAGACGTGTTTTGATGATTAGAATAAGTTCGTATCATGTTTTGGAATAGGTTGGTGTTTTTCGTTGGGATCCCGGGGGTCTCGGGATGAATCCGGAGGTCCAATCGGGCTAATTCATGCATTTTGGAAATGCTGATAACTGCTGGTGGGTGCTGCAGACGAATGCTCTATGCGATCGCAATGGGCTAATGCGATCGCATAGAAGGCTTTGGAGAGGCCAAGTATTTGTTCTATGCGACCGCGGGAATGGATATGCGATCGCATAGTTTTGGAAAGTTGTGCTCTGCGATCGCGTACAGTCCTATGCGATCGCATAGTGTATAGAGAAGAGGGGTCCCAGGTCCAGCTTTTGTCCTATGCGATCGCGGAGCAGGTATGCGATCGCATAGGTATATTTTGGTGAGCATTGCGATCGCATTGAGGACTATGCGATCGCATAGAGTAGTTTGGCGAGGGTCAAAATTTGTTCTATGCGATCGCAACAGGGATCATGCGATCGCATAGAGTAAAAATGTCCGGCAGTGACTTAAGTCCAGAAACATTTCAGCCGCGACCCATAAATCAAAAACGCCATTGTTGAGCTCCAAGAGAGGATTTTGAAGGGGAAACGCTGGGATATCATCGGGAAATCATCGGGGGTAAGTTTCTTGACCTTAATTCGTTGGTTTATCATGAAATCCATGATTATTTCACTGAAATTGGAAGATTAAAGGTGGGTTTGAGCCCTAGGCCTAAATGTTAGAAAATCTCCGATTTGAGTGGGCAAATGGAGTCCGATTTTGGTAAATTTTATATGTCTAGACTCGTATTGAGATAAGGAACCCGAATATATAATTTTCGTGATTTTTCGATAAGCGTACCGAAAGTCGGGTTTTGGCAACTTGTGGGTTTTGGTGTATTTTGAGTTATTTTGATTGGGTAATGCCCAATTGGCCTATTTTGATGTGATTCTATTGATTTTTATCGGATTCTACACTTGTGGAGGCCGACATTCGCGGCAAGAGAGTCGTTTCATAGCGGTTTTGTACCGGAGTCGAGGTAAGTGGCTTGTCTAACCTCGTGTGGGGGAACCTTCACCCCTAAGATATTATGTGATATTTTAAATGCCTTGTACGCGAGGTGACGGGCGTGTACATGCGCTGGTTGTTGTAACTCACTTTACTTGAATTGTTCAATTCGTGATATTCCTATTCTTAATTTATTAAATTGTGACATTCACCTGGTATTCGTTAGGGAAGCATGATTAGGTAAGATTTATCTGTCTAATTGCCTAATTGTCCTACTTGAACTTCTTGATAATTGTTGGCACTAGTCCTCGGTGGAGTTATAGTTAAGCATACTATATTTCTCTCTGTGTATTCCTTTACTTGCTGTGTTTGTGGACTGCGGGTTCAATTCCCGGAGATCCCAGGGCTGTGGGTTCGATTCCCCGAGATCCTGAGATTTATTGAAATGTGGACTACGGGTTCGATTCCCGAGATCCTGAGATTTATTGAAATGTGGACTACGGGTTCGATTCCCGAGATCCCGAGATTTATTGAAATGTGGACTACGGGTTCGATTCCCGAGATCCTGAGATTTATTGATTATTGGTAAGGACTGCGGGTTCGATTCCCGAGATCCTGAGATTTATTGAAATGTGGACTACGGGTTCGATTCCCGAGATCCTGAGATTTATTGATTATCGGTAAGGACTACGGGTTCGATTCCCGGAGATCCTGAGCTATTGAGATATTATTGAGACATGGGCTATGGGTTCGATTCCCGGAGACCCAGAGGTACTGAGAATGGGACTGTGGGTTCAATTCCCACAGGTCCTAGATTTGTTTTATTGAGTTGACTATTCGTTGTTAGTTTAATTGTAGACATTTGCTGTAATCGTCTTTTTGTTGTTAGTTCGGGAATTATTATCATTTAAACTGTTTAATTTGTTATCATCATTATATTATTGTTTTCTCAGTAGGGCCTTGACCTTCCTCGTCACTACTCCATCGAGGTTAGGCTTGGCACTTACCGAGTACCGCTGTGGTGTACTCATGCTACTCTTCTGCACACTTTTGTTGTGCAGATCCAGGTACATCAGAGCAGGCTCGTACTAGGTGATTCTGCAGCTTTCTGGGAGACTTCGAGGTATGATCTGCTACGTCCGCAGATCCGGAGGCTTTCCTTCTATTCTAATAGTACTAGTTGATATTTCTCTTCATTTCGTTGTTAGATACTCCTTACACATAGAGCCACAGTTGTATTTCTCTTTTAGTATGTGTTACCGTGGGATTCCGGATCTTGGTAGTGTTTTATTCATTGTGTGACGGATGTATGTGTCAAGTGGCACGGATTACATATCTTTTTATGCTATTTTTCCGCTGTTTCTCATTTAAGTATTTATAACTTGTATATTCCGCAACGTGTTAGGCTTACCTAGTCGTGGGGACTGGGTGCCATCACGACATGTTCACAAGAGGTGAACTAGGGTCGTGACAAGTTGGTATCAGAGCTCTAGGTTCATAGGAGTCACGGGACACAGACCGGTTACTTAGATTCTTGTTGATCGATACGGAGACGTCTGTATTTATTTACGAGGGGCTATGTAACTGTTTAGGAAACTCTTCAATTCTTTGAATTCCTTATCGTGCGCCATTTATTCAATTGGAGCCTATGTCATATGTTCTTTTGCATCCACTTGTGTATTGAAATTTGCGCACTCGGTATCAAGTATCCATCGACGGTTCGTGATGCTACAGAGGGATTATGAGGGAGTCAAGAATTTACTCAACCCTTGTTACCGCGTGTCATCCATATCGATAATGCAAGAGAATTGAGAGATCTTCAATTGTGCACATGGGGGTGCACTAGTTTCTGACATTCGAGTGTTAAGTACGGTCTTGAGAAGGTTTACTTAAATGCCCAATCGTCACGATAATGGTAGAATCACAAGGTGGATATAGATTTAAAGATAGTTGGTGGTAATAAAGACTATATGGTTCATATGAGATATCTATTTAGCGAAAGATTCAGCCAGCAGAGATGCTGGGGAAAATGAGTTTAACTGTCTTAAGAAGGACATGTACCAAACGAATGCCTTTGGCTTGTTTTATGATGAAGACGTACGAATGTTAAGGGCTAGTATCATGGATTAGCAAGATGTATCTTAAGGCTTCGTGTCAAGTGAAAGGATTTCACTATCAACGATGTAATTATGGGTCATGTGTCGTATCGGATTTGGCCTGCGATGTATTTAGGTGCTATTCAAAAAGTTCTTGAAAACTTGCGGATGGGCAAGAGTTGAGGCTCGTATGGTATAATGTTGGGACCTTAGATGTTCCCGTGTCCCTAATAAACTCGGCATTTTATTATCAGCATGGAAATATTTGACAAAGGCTACATGGTGCTTCGTAGGCGTGTGAGAATCATAGTATGTTTTAAGATGTTGTTGGTAGAGAATGCTCGGTGCATGGAGCGAGAAGATGTTTGGTTGTATTGGGATGAGGTCATACCCTATGATGTTAGAGTGCTAATAGAGCACATGTGGTTATATTCGTTGGATCAAGTGAGTTGCAGTTGAATAATAGTAAATGACTCGAGAGAATGGTTCTAATGTGTTCGAGAGTCGTGTAATAGTGGCTTTGGGCTAAATGGGAGAGTCCCACCGCTGAAGATTGGGCCGCATGGTTAATTACCTGTGTGAATTCTGGATACTAGCGTATTATTGTGTTATTGCAGCCACGGAAAAGGGCCATGAGTGGTAACTTGAGTATATAAATTGTTGAATGCATGTTATGGTTAGCCTTACTGGCTCGTGTTCAAACTTGAGGAAAGATTCATGATTTATGCCTCGAATAGGTGCAGGCTTCGCGGGAAGTGGTTCCGTTGGGGGCTTTATCGAGAGGGTATTCATATGTAATAAAGTTCAATAGAGTTGGTTGCGTACTGGGGCAAGTTAGGGCCAGATGGCTCTCAATAGCGGTCCTAGTGAATTCAAGAGGTAAAGTGTGGTGCCTGATAATTCTGAATCTATAAGTACGGTTGAGGCTCAAGCTTTTGAAGCAACTTATGAAGAAAGGCACAAAACGATCTATGATGTTTTGACTTGTGGTGTAGTATTTGAGAGACATGAAATGGTCGTCGTTCTTGAGATAGCATGGCCTCGTGATTTAAGGTCACTCGGGGTAAGTGCGGTTGGAATAAGTTAGGTATTGAAGGAAGATATTAACATTTCTAAGGCAATCAAGGATAACCTGGAAGGAAGTAGATTGATCGGCCATAGTTGAGTTGGCGTATTAGTGTCAATGATCGGTTCATGCAACGTGATCGAATTATGCATGTGATTTGTGGCGGTGCATTTGAGACTTGTCGGCCGCAGTGATTGATGTTATTCTGAAGTATTCTTTTGTTAAGGGCTTGTTATGAGTAGGCGGATCTCGGGAAGGGTTATGGTGGCTTGGACCACTACTTATGGATTGGCATATTCGATGGTTATGAGAATTCGCCGTATGTTGTTATAGTTCTCCTGCAGTGAGCTTAATGAAAAGTCTTATGTAATGAAGTATTAGCCTATCGTCAGTTCTAGAGCTATGATGGAAATTGTGCCTATCGTATATCGGCACGTGGGGTGCAGTGAGTAGTATGAAAAATTTGAAGTAAGGACCAAGGTCACAATTTGGTCAATGAATGTGATATAAAGAGCTCGGATGAGCAGGGAAAGAGTGTCACTGTTTTGAGTAAGATGGGTATTAACATCAGTATTATTTGAGATTGGTGTTCTATGAGAAAGGCTTTGCATCCCGGTTAGGGACTCCTGATCGCTTTTCAGTGTTAGTGCAGTCGGTGGGTTGAATGTGCAGGTCCGTTTAATTATTCGGAAGATAGTGGGAGCTTGACCCACAAGAAGATTGCATAGGTGTGACTTGTAGTCACTTGATTGGTTAGAAATTTAAACCAAGTATGAGGATTTTGGTGATATCATCCATTTGAGAACTTATGCCTGGAGGGCACTCTGCTTAGTGGGTTATAGACCTGTGAAATATTATTGACTTAGCTTGGCACGACCGGGATAGACTTAAGGTCGGTGGATAGATTTAAATGTGGAAATGAGCCTTGCGTTAGGCCAGTTATGTTTCTTCCAGCAATGCGCCCTTTATGGAGGGATAGTCGCGGTCTTATTTCGTGGTTAGTTAATTCAAGTAAAGATATATTGCGCCGTATGAGTGTGCGACGACTTGGTAAGTTCCTTATGTGTTGAGGTTCCGCTCAGCGGTGATGTTATATGAGCATGATGGCTCTTGAGGCTCATATCTTATGTCGCACCTCGGTTGTGCTTGAGTTCATAGCCTATAGCGCTATATGTTTTCATTGAGTCTGATATCATGCACCTTAGTGTGCTTATGATCGATATTCAGTATTTTGATGTGATGAGCTATTCAGCTCGACATATGACTCTTTGTGTGAGTCTATATTGTTGGGATCGGGTGGCACGCCGCCATGGTTATATTGTTGGGATCGGGTTGCACGCCGCAACAGTGTGATGTTTATTTCAGTGTCTATAATTGCTTTTATGTGTTCTGTTTCCTATTTTCTGAGGAGGTCCATGTTAATGTGAGAGTTGAATAGTTCTCTCTAGTGTTCGCCTTCTTTTTGTATCACGTACGAATCAGTAGCCTACTGGCACATTGTGTCATCTTGTGGGACTTTTGATTATGTCTGATGTGACTTATTGCCTGAGCAGTTCGTACTGGGTGAGATGAGATTATGTGATTTGGGGTCAGTGCCAACTGATTATATGAAATATATTATAGAGGAAAGGATCATCCTCTGGTTTAGGACAAGGTAATGGATCTTGTCAGGAGTATAGACCCAATGAATTGTTGACTCAGTAGTTGGTTATGGATATCGGCACATCTCTTCCGTCGTGTCAGTATTGTAAAAATTGGAACGAGACCTATGTAGATCGTGAGGTGCAATGGGAGCATCTGATTCGTTGAATTTTTGGCTAATTTGATCATAAAATATTATCGTGGTCCTGTGGATTTAGTGTTGCAAGGTAAGAATCCAGCAAGGTTATGCAATCATGTTTGAGGATGGCGTTTGAGGAATATTAAGTGAGCTCTTGATGAAAACAAGCCTGACATAGAATTCCGGATGTTGGAATTAGGCTCTAAGACTTAATTGTTGAACAAGAGGGAATATCTTCAGATTATATCAGGCTAATGTGCCCAGCCGAGTCCTAGATCTATTGGCCCTTTTGAGATTTTGAGGCATATTGGGGAGGTTGCTTATGAGTTGGCCTTACCTCCCAGCCTAGCCGGAGTTTACCCCGTATTTCATGTCTCCATGCTCCGGAGATACCATGGTGACCCGTCGCATGTGTTGGATTTCACTTCTGTTCATCTAGACAAGGATTTGTCTTATGTTGAGGAGCTAGTAGCCCTTCTAGACAGGCAGGTCAGAAAGCTAAGGTCAAAGAACATCGCTTCGATAAAGGTTCAGTGGCGGGGCCAGCCGGTCGAGGAGGCGACTTGGGAGACCGAGCAGGATATGCGCAGCCAGTACCCTCATCTTTTCACTACTCCAGGTATGTTTCTATGCTCGTTCGAGGACGAACGAATCTTTAAGTGTGGGAAGATGTAACGACCCGACCGGTCGTTTTAGAAAATTACGCCCCAATCCCTAATTTAACTGTTCCCCTAAGTTCATTTCTGCTATTGTGGTTTGCCGGGAGAGTCGGTTCTGAAATTTGGGGCATTTTGGGACACTTAGTCCCTAAATGAGAGCTTTAAGGTTAGAAAATGGTCCGTAACCGGAACAGTGTTAAGACGATCTCGGAACGGAAATCCGAAGGTTCCATTAGCTCCGTTAGGTGATTTCGGGGTTGGGAGCGCGTACGGAATGTATTTTGGAGGCCCGTAGCTCAATTAGGCTTGAAATGCCGAAGGTTGAAAATTTTGGCGAATCCGAACGATAGGTGAGATTTTGATCCGGGGGTTGGAATGGAATTCCGACAATTTCTGTAGCTTCGTTATGTGATTTTGGATATGTCCGCAAATTTTCAGGTCATTCGGACGTCGTTTGGTCGGGTTTTAGATCGAATGTGCAATTCGGAAAGTTTTAAGAAATTTAGGCTTGAATTCGATGTGAATTATGGGTTTAGATGTTGTTAGACGTGTTTTGATGATTAGAATAAGTTCGTATCATGTTTTGGAATAGGTTGGTGGTTTTCGTTGGGATCCCGGGGGTCTCGGGATGAATCCGGAGGTCCAATCGGGCTATTTCATGCATTTTGGAAATGTTGTTAACTGCTGGTGTGTGCTGCAGACGAATGCTCTATGCGATCGCAATGGGCTAATGCGATCGCATAGAAGGATTTGGAGAGGCCAAGTATTTGTTCTATGCGATCGCGGGAATGGATATGCGATCGCATAGTTTTGGAAAGTTGTGCTCTGCGATCGCGTACAGTCCTATGCGATCGCATAGTGTATAGAGAAGAGGGGTCCCAGGTCCAGCTTTTGTCCTATGCGATCGCGGAGCAGGGTATGCGATCGCATAGGTATATTTTGGTGAGCATTGCGATCGCATTAAGGGCTATGCGATCGCATAGAGTAGTTTGGCGAGGGTCAAAATTTGTTCTATGCGATCGCAACGGGGATCATGCGATCGCATAGAGTAAAAATGTCTGGCAGTGACTTAAGTCCAGAAACATTTCAGCCGCGACCCATAAATCAAAAACGCCATTGTTGAGCTCCAAGAGAGGATTTTGAAGGGGAAACGCTGGGATATCATCGGCAAATCATCGGGGGTAGGTTTCTTGACCTTAATTCGTTGGTTTATCATGAAATCCGTGATTATTTCACCTGAAATTGGAAGATTAAAGGTGGGTTTGAGCCCTAGGCCTAAATGTTAGAAAATCTCCGATTTGAGTGGGCAAATGGAGTCCGATTTTGGTAAATTTTATATGCCTAGACTCGTATTGAGATAAGGAACCCGAATATATAATTTTCGTGATTTTTCGATAAGCGTACCGAAAGTCGGGTTTTGGCAACTTGTGGGTTTTGGTGTATTTTGAGTTATTTTGATTGGGTAATGCCCAATTGGCCTATTTTGATGTGATTCTATTGATTTTTATCGGATTCTACACTTGTGGAGGCCGACATTCGCGGCAAGAGAGTTGTTTCATAGCGGTTTTGTACCGGAGTCGAGGTAAGTGGCTTGTCTAACCTCGTGTGGGGGAACCTTCACCCCTAAGATATTATGTGATATTTTAAATGCCTTGTACACGAGGTGACGGGCGTGTACATGCGCTGGTTGTTGTAACTCACTTTACTTGAATTGTTCAATTCGCGATATTCCTATTCTTAATTTATTAAATTGTGACATTCACCTGGTATTCGTTAGGGAAGCATGATTAGGTAAGATTTATCTGTCTAATTGCCTAATTGTCCTACTTGAACTTCTTGATAATTGTTGGCACTAGTCCTCGGTGGAGTTATAGTTAAGCATACTATATTTCTCTCTGTGTATTCCTTTACTTGCTGTGTTTGTGGACTGCGGGTTCAATTCCCGGAGATCCCAGGGCTGTGGGTTCGATTCCCAGAGACCCGGATTGCTATTGGTAGGGACTACGGGTTCGATTCCCGAGATCCTGAGATTTATTGAAATGTGGACTACGGGTTCGATTCCCGAGATCCTGAGATTTATTGAAATGTGGACTACGGGTTCGATTCCCGAGATCCTGAGATTTATTGAAATGTGGACTACGGGTTCGATTCCCGAGATCCTGAGATTTATTGAAATGTGGACTACGGGTTCGATTCCCGAGATCCTGAGATTTATTGATTATCGGTAAGGACTACGGGTTCGATTCCCGGAGATCCTGAGCTATTGAGATATTATTGAGACATGGGCTACGGGTTCGATTCCCGGAGACCCAGAGGTACTGAGAATGGGACTGTGGGTTCAATTCCCACAGGTCCTAGATTTGTTTTATTGAGTTGACTATTCGTTGTTAGTTTAATTGTAGACATTTGCAGTAATCGTCTTTTTGTTGTTAGTTCGGGAATTATTATCATTTAAACTGTTTATTATTGTTATCATCACTATATTATTGTTTCTCAGTAGGGCCCCGACCTTCCTCGTCACTACTCCATCAAGGTTAGGCTTGGCACTTACTGAGTACCGCCGTGGTGTACTCATGCTACTCTCCTGCACACTTTTGTTGTGCAGATCCAGGTACATCGGGGCAGGCTCATATTAGGTGATTCAGCAGCATTTTGGGAGACCTCGAGGTATGATCCGCTACGTCCGCGGATCCGGAGGCTTTCCTTCTATTCTAATAGTACTAGTTGATATTTCTCTTCATTTCGTTGTTAGATACTCCTTACACATAGAGCCACAGTTGTATTTCTCTTTTAGTATGTGTTACCGTGGGATTCCGGATCTTGGTAGTGTTTTATTCATTGTGTGACGGATGTATGTGTCAAGTGGCACGGATTACATATCT
This sequence comes from Nicotiana noctiflora, assembly GCA_032618575.1. Classification (NCBI taxonomy): domain Eukaryota; kingdom Viridiplantae; phylum Streptophyta; class Magnoliopsida; order Solanales; family Solanaceae; genus Nicotiana; species Nicotiana noctiflora. Next base: position 178,486 of record JASVEL010005943.1, read on the forward strand.
TTTTATGCTATTTTTCCGCTGTTTCTCATTTAAGTATTTATAACTTGTATATTCCGCAACGTGTTAGGCTTATCTAGTCGTGGGGACTGGGTGCCATCACGACATGTTCACAAGAGGTGAACTAGGGTCGTGACACATGGGCAGGATATGAAGGTATTGGAGTAAGACTTTAGCTAATGAAAAAAAAAGGGTTTTTCAGTTAGTATTTGGTTACCGTGGGTAATTGTTGTGATCAGAGGCCATCGTCTCGAGCGATTGGGTTGTTTGATACATCATGTGATCTCACCTGGAGTGGCGAGTATGGGCTATTACAGTTGGTTCGTGTGTATCCTGAGTATAGGCATGGAATTAGAATTGGTATATGATTTCGAAAAGTGCAATGTGGTCCATGGTTTGGATGAGCTGTGAAATTCCAGCTATAGTGTGTACCGGACTTATGTGAGATAGGGTGACGTGGAATCGCCCCGAATATATGCTTGGTAAGGTCATTCAGCTATTGGGTTACTTCTTGTAAACCTCTTGGTCCACTCGAGGACGAGCGTTTGCTTAAGTTTGGGAGAATGTGATGACCCGGCCCGTCATCATGTGAGTTATCACCCCGATTTCCCTGTTATATGCTTGTTCATGTTTCAATATGCATGTTTGGTGAGTTTGAGTCAATTCGGATTGAGTTTGGTTGAAATTGAGACAAATAGTCTCTTAGAAGAAGGAATAGTTGGGAAAAGTCAACCGGATGTTGACTTGTGAGTTAAAGAGCTCAAAATCAAATTCTGATGATTCGGTCAGCTTCGAGAGGTCATTTGTGGCTTAGGAGAGCGATCGGAATTGAATTTGGAGGTCCGATGTAGTTTTAGGCTTGAATTGGCTAAGGTTGAATTTTGGCAAAATCCTAATTGTAGGTGAGATTTTGATCTGGAAGTCGGAATGGAATTCCGACAGTTGCAGTAGCTCCGTTAGTTGATTTTGGATATGCCTGCAAATTTTCAGGTCAATCGAACATCGTTTGATCGGGTTTTTGATCGAATGTTGGTTTCGGAAGTTTTAGATGAAACTTAGGCTTGAATTCGCTTGGATTCGATGATTTCCGCGTTTAAGGGCGTGTTTTTATGATTGGAACAAGTTTGTATCGTATTTTGGAGTAGGTTGGTGGTCTTCATTGGGGTCCCGGGGGCCTCGAGATGAATCCGGGGGTCCAAACGGACAATTTTGTGCCAAAAAGCACAGCTGATCTGCTGCACTAAATTGCAGGAAAAATTTACACATCGCGATCGTGTACATGGCCGTGCGATCGCGTAGTGTATCGTAGAGCTGAGGGGTTTTTGTTCTTCGTGCTCGCGGGATGAGGGATGCGATCGCATAAGGCGAAGGCTGTGTTCATCGCGATCGCGAGGCCCTTCATGCAATCGCGTAAGGTTGAGTCTGGAAGCAATGCGATCGCGGTGCGAGTGTCGCGATCGCGTAGAAGTGTTAAGCTACCCATTGCGATCGCGGCTGACTCCACGCGATCACGTAGAAGGAAATCAGGCCTGCCAAAAATCTGTACATCGCAATCGCGTGCCAAATCGCGATCGCATAGAGTAACGAGGCCTGGCGGAAGGGTTAAGTTTAGAACATTTCATCCACGACCCCATTACACATAACCTCCATTTTTGAGTTCTTAGAGAGAAAAGTGACGGGAATTGAAGGGGATTTCACCGGGTAAATATTGGAGGTAAGTTCTATGGTCTAAATACGTGATTTTATCCTAGAATCTTCAATTATTTCACTGTAAATGGGAAGATTAATGGGGGATTTTTGCCCTAAGCCTGGGTTATGGTAAAACGTTGATTTGAATGGGAAAACGGAGTCCGATTTTGATAAACTTTATATGTATGGACTCGTGTTGAGATAAGGATTCCGAAAATATAACTTTTGTAATTTTTCGAGAAGCGTACCAAAATTCCGATTTTGACAACTTCGTGGGTTTTGGTGCAAATCGAGTTATTTCGATTAGGTTATGTCTAATTAGCCTATATTGATGTATTCTCATTGATTTTGAGCAGATTTGGCATCCGAGATTGACTTGCGAGGCAAGCACAAAGCGATCTAGGACTTCTACCGGTTCGAGGTGAGTGGTGGTAATAAATGATGTACTGAGGGTTTGAAACCCCGTACTCGCACTATATAGTGCTATGCTGAGATGAAACATGCGTCATGTGACGAGCGTGGTGGTATTGTGACTGGGTATTTGGACTTGGTCCTTCCCGACTGATAGCTTACTATGTATAATGACTGAGATTGAGCTTGTATCTGTGTAATTGGGCTAGTAGCCGTGTTTGGGGCCTTGTGTCGATCTGTAGAGTATTAGAGAAGCCTGTAGAGCTAGGTGACCCTTATATCGTGTGAGATACAAACACTCAACCGTAATTGTTGTTGTATAGCATATCATGAGCCAGTACTAGATGTGTACTTTGAGAGAGACTACCTAGGGTGGGATTCCCAATTCTAGCTGAGTGGGCCTGAGAGGCCAAGTCTATATTGACTGAGATAGGGTCGAGGACCCACTGTGAGATATTATATATATCTATATTGGATCGGGCTGCACGCCGCAACACTATATATATTGGATCGGACTGCATGCCGCAATGATATATGTGTGGATCGGACTGCACGCCGTAGTAATATACATGTGGACCGGACTGCACGCCGCAGTATTATTGCGCTTGGGCTGTTGGAGCCCTTTCGGACACATTCCCAGCGAGCGCTGCTATATATTGTTGGATTGGGATGCACACCGTATATGTATATATATATATATATATATGCACGCCGCAGTAGTATAATTATATATGTGTATGTATATATATGGGATCGGACTGCACGCCGTAGTAATATATGTGTGGATCGGGATGCACGCCGGAGTATCATAGCGCTTGGGCCTAGGGAGCCCCTCCGAAGTCTGTATACACCCCCGGTGAGCACCGTCGACGTTAAATGGAGCGGGCTGCGCACCGCAGCGGTATATGCATTGGAGCGGGGCTGCACGCCGTAGCGTTATATGTATTGGAGCGGGCTGCACGCCGCAGGGTTATATATATTGGAGCGGGCTGCATGCCGCAACATTTTACATATATATTGGAGCGGGCTGCACGCCGCAGCATTATACATATATATACAAATATATTGGATCGGCTACACGCCGCAACAGTATGAATGAGGGCTAGGTCAGTGTGGGACCATTGTGAGACAAATGTGGACTGAAAATGGGATTGAAAATGGGATTCAGCTTGTATTACGGGCACAACTATGGCAGTAGCCAAGTTGTGAGCAATTGGTTGTGCCCAATTACAAAGTGCACCCTCAGGCACAGGAGGTGCTTCTTCCCTAGCATTTAACCCAGCTTCATGGTTAGGATTATTCACGTCTCCCATGTCAATGTCTAATTTCGATGTCTGCTGAGATTGTTGATGTTGTTTATTTGCACGGTTTAGTGCCCGGAATGTTTGCTCTAGGTCTGAGAGTCCTTCAAGTAATTCTCCAGTCCTTGTAAATTTTTTAGGCATGCACCTGACCAACCAATTCAACAATCGTCAAGATTTTCAATCAAAAGTTGGGTAGTAAGAAATCTGACTACAATAAAAATCTTGTAATTCTGTCAATGGCAATTGATAATTCCGTTAACTCCCTAGCAACGGTGCCAAAATTTGATCACGCCCAACTATGCCTTACAAAAAGGACAATACGGTCGCAGCGAATATAACCCAAGTATTTCATACGGGGTCGAATCCTCAGAGAGTTAACCTACCAACTACAATCTTTAAAACCCAATAATCTTCTGAATCAGCTTCCCCAAATATTCAAATATCCTTTTTGAGTATTTCTTAATAACTACTTTTGCAAAGAACTAAATACTGGAAACAATACTAATGTGTTGTAAACAAGAATGAGAAAGACTAAGGTGATGATTTCCCCTATTGATGGAATCCCTACTGTTTATGCTCATACAAATTTATCACTATTTCTCTATCAATCGTGAACAATATTACTACCGTAAATCTCTTTCGAGTATCACAGTAATTTACTATTGTACTCTTCCGAGTTACCCTAGCTTGCTCTAATTATCACAATTCACTTTAGAATACACCCAAGGTTTTGTTATTCCTAATCCCACCTTTAGACCAGCAATTATAGATTCCTCTAATAATCTAGGAATGGTGTTGTTCAACAATAACCTAAATATGCATTCTTTTCTAAGTTCTAGACACTAAATAGGCACAGCTAATTGAGGATCCTATCAATTAACTACAACAAGAACGAAGTTGAACAAATAGAGATTAACTAACAATTTGTATTCATATAAATCGGAAGTTCATCAACCAATAGGTTCCATCACAACCTTAGATAGGAATTTAGCTACTCATAACTATGAAAGCAAAAGATAAAATAGATTTCATAATGAAAATTCAAAAGAAAAGTAAGAGATATGTTTAGAGAATTCTCTCACACTAGTTTCCTTGCAAAAGTACTCAATAATACAAAACTTGCCTCCTTTGGGCGAATCCTAAGGTTTTATAGAGGGTTTAGGTCATAAAAATCCCATTTTACACTTTAGTCCCATAGCTTTTTCACCTGTCACCGCGGTTTTACCGCGGTCGCGGTCGAACTGCGGAGAAACACCCTCTCTGAATCTTTATTTTTTCAGCAGTCTTCAACCACCGCGGTTTCACCGTGGTCGCGGTGGAACCGCGGTGAAACGTATTCTCTGAATCTCAAGGGTTGTCATGCGTGGACTTGAGTGATTTTTGCATAATTGGCCTTTTTCATCTTCTTTTGACTCCAAAATTGCTCTTTAGCCTTCTTCAACCATTTTGTACCTGATAATAGGTAAATTTGACTATAATTATGCCCTAAATAATCACACTTTATTGTTGAATTGATATTGTTTATGATGACAAAATGCTTTTATTAGTATTTATTGGTGTGTTATAGGTACACATGAGCCATTGGAGACTAAAGGAGCTATTTTGGAGTCATAAGAAGATGAAAAGGCCAAGTGAAGAGTTAAAGTGAAGTTGGCTTGAAAAATTGAAGTGAGATTCTGGAATGCTGTTCATTCGCGGTTCACTTGCGACCACGAATGAACCGCGGAAAAACATGCTCGCGGAACCTTTGGAGATTCAGAGGCGTTCTCTGTTCGCGGTTCGCTCGCGACCGCGAACGAACCGCGGAGGCTGCCGCAGATTTTAAGGACAACTTTGTAAAAACTCTATTTTTAAGACCTAAACCCTCTATATAAACCTAGAATTCGCCCAAGAGAGGCAAGCATTGTATTATTACCTACTTTTGCAAGATTATTAGTAAGAGAGAACTCTCTCAACTTATTTCTTTCTTTTATATTAATTCTTTGATTATGAATTCAATTATTATTCTTGTTTCTTTGATCATGAGTAGCTAATTCCTTATCTAAGGTTTTGATGGAACCTATTGGGTGATGAACTTTTCGTTTATGTGATTACAAATTGTTAGCTAGATTTCTATTTGTTCAACTTCGTTCTTGTTGTAGTTAATTGGTAGAGCTCCCGATTAGTTGTGCCTATTTAGTGTGCATAACTTGGAAAAGAGTGCATATTTAGGTATATTGTTGAACAACACCACACCTAGGTTATTAGAGGAATCTATAACTTTAGGCGTAAAGACGGGATTAGGAATAACGAAGTCTTGGGTGCAATCTTAAGTGAACTATTCAAATTAAAGCTAACTAGGGTAGCTCGGGAGAGTGCACTAGTAAATTATTGTAATTGCTGGAGAGAGAATTACGGTAAAAATAGCGTTCATGATTGATAGAATATATTAACAATTTGTATGAGCATAAACAGAAGGGATTCCATCAATAGGGGAAATCAATACCTTAGGCTTTCTCCATATTATTTACCCAATATTCAATTCTTTCTTTTAAGTCTTTTAATTCTTGCAAAAGTTAGTTGTTAGAAAACCTTCATAAAAATATACTCAAAGTTTAAGAACTTGCTTCAGAAGTGTTCTTGGGTTGTGAAAGTTGCGGTTAGTAGGTTAATTCCATGTGGGATCGATTTTGGACTTATTTGACCAGGTTATATTGACTAGGACCGTTGCTTGGACGTGAATCAACGTCACAGGACATGGCAAGACATGGGCATCAATTGCCATTGACAGAACTACAAGATTCTTGTGTAGTCAGGTTCTTTCTACACTTTACATTGAAATTTTTGACGGTTGTTGAATTGGGTACTTAGGTGCATGCCTAGAAAATCTGCAAGGACTGGAGAACTAATTGAAGGACTCACACACCCCGAGCAAACTTTCCGGGCACGTAACAGGGCAATCAAACAAATTCAGCAATCTCAGCAACCAATCAAACTAGATTTCGATATGGGTGACGTGAACGACCCAAACTAGCAAGCTGGGTTGAACATGCAAGAGGCGCAGGAGGCGCAAGAAGGTGCACTATTTGACTGGGCACAACCCACAGCGAATAATTTGGCAACTGCCATCGTTGTGCCAGCAATTCAAGCTGAGTCTTTCCGGATTACTAACAACATGCTACACTTGTTGCAAAACAAGGGATTATTCTCTGGGTCTCAGCTTGATGATCCACAACAGCACCTGAAGAACTTTCTCTCAATATGCAAGACACAGAGGCAGCCAAATGTGACACCGGAAGCCATCGGACTATTGCTATTTCCATTCTCAGTAACAGGGGTCGCGCAGTTACGGCTAAACTCACTCCCTATAAACTCTATTGCAACTTGGGATGAGTTGGTCAAGCAATTCGACAACAAGTTTCATCCACCTAATAAGACAGCTCAGCAAATTTATGAGATTGTGAGCTTCAAGCAGAAACCAATGGAGACATTACATAAAACTTGGGGCAGATTCAAAGGTATGCTTGTTATGTGTCCTCACCATGAGATTCCTGAGCAGATGTTGGGTCAAAGGTTGTACATGGGGCTTTCAGATAGTATGAAGAATATTGTAGATGCTTCAGCAGGTGGGGCTTTTCTGAGCAAGACTTGGAGGGAAGGCCAAAATTTACTTGACAAGATGGCTCAAAACTCCGGGTGGACAACCAGGAATGCTCCTATCACTCCAGTGGTACACTCTGTACCTCTGAATCCATCCAACACTATGGAGGAGAACATGGCAACCTTATTGACACAAATGAGCATCATGACGAAGAAGGTGGAAGAATCTGGGGTCAAGCAGCAGGTTCACATTGTAGACACTATCAATGGTGGTTTATGCACATCTTGCATTAGCCAACCCATAGGTAATCCATGGGCTGCAGACCAAGAACATCATCACCAGCATGAAGATATGAACTATGTAGCAAATTATGGAGGGCAGCGACAGGGTAACCTGAGTTGGGGTCAGCAGGCTCCACAGCAGTACAGGCCTCCTCAACTACAGTATAATGCAGCACGTATGAGGCCACCAAACAATATGGCTCCATATCCTAGACCTCAGAATTTCAACAATCAGCAGCAGGGATATCATCCACCTCCACCACAGCATGGGGGTAGACATGACGATGGGTTCGCAAGGTTGGAAGCTATGATGCAGCAGGTAATTGGGTCAAATGCCAAAACTAATGAAAGGATGGATGCACATGACGCAACTATCAAGAATATGGAAGTGCAGATAGGCCAGATTGCTATGTCACTTAACAATCGACCTCAAGGGACATTGCTTGCAGATATACAAACAAACCCAAAGGATCAAATCCCAAAGCAGCTGATGACAGTTAATCTGAGAAGCGGTAGAGATCTTGATGTTGAGCAAGAAAGAGAGAGAAGCAATGCACAGGTTGAGACACTCACTCTAGTGCCCATTGAATTGGATGAGTTCACCGGGTTGACAGAAGTTACAGTCCAGAGCCAGTAGCTGAAAATAAAGATATGCAGCAGGGAATAGAGAAAGTAGCTGAACAGGTAGAGCAGCAAGTTGAAGAGAGAGTGATAGAAAAAGAAAAATCCCAAGTGATTGGGAAGAAGAGGCCTCCACCATCATTCCCCCAAAGGTTGGCCAAGCACCAGAAAGAAGAGCAATACAAAAAGTTCTTTGATACGCTCAAGCAAATCCAGGTAAACATTCCTTTAATTGAAGCTTTGAAAGAAATGCCTGGGTATGCTAAGATGATGAAAGACTTGATGTCGCGGAAATTTGATTTCCAAGACTTGGCCACCGTGACTCTTACTTAGACTTGTAGTGCAGTGGTTTCTAGACCGTTGCTTGGACGTGAATCAGTACCTACAATACATGAAAAACATTAATAAGAGCATTTTGTCATCATATATATTATCAAAACAACGTTAAAATGTGATTATTTAGGGTATGAATATAGTAAAATTCACCTATTATCATACAACACAATGCGCGACGATACATTATGAAACAATATGTAATAATTATCAAAACAAGTTGTTAGTTACTGAGTTTGTAATTCGATATTTATATATATTTAATATATTTTCTAATATAAATATACAATCTAAGCAAAAATTATTAAACGCGATAATGCTCCTTAATATTGCACCTTTTCTCCTTTCTTTTATTCAAAGATATTTTGGTTATTTGAGTAGGAATTGATTCGTAGATAATTGAGGAGATATAAAAGAATGGAATATTCCCATGATATTGAAACCTGCACCAGAGAGTGGCAGACAACACGAAAATTGCTTTAATCTTAGTGGGCGTTTGGATAGAATTGTAAATTTTCAAAATATGGTGGAAATTTCTTTGGAGTGTTTTGTATTTGAAATTTAGAATTCTGTCTCGATATGAATATAATTTTGGATTATTTTTGAAATTTTGTAGATAATTTGAGTGAAAATTTTAAAAAACAGTCTTTTGAAGTTTTTTAAATTTTCTAAAATTTTCAAAATGTACTTAAAGTAAAAATTAAAAAATTTCTGAACAAACATTAATTTCAAAAAAATAAAATAAAATCGAAAAAGAAAAAAAACTCTTTATGTCCAAACGGGCTCTTACTTTCTTGTGATTTTCCCATTTCCTATTTATCTCTTTTAAAAGCGGGTTGCTTCACATTCTTTCAAACTATATATTACGTGTACTGTTTTTTTGGACTTTCGTTCAAAAAAGTGTAAAAGAACTCTTAAGTAATCACTTGTAGTGTTCTAATTGATTAAACAACAATGTAGGAAATAATTAGATGTATTATTAACCTTATGTAACACATGTGCTTGTTGATAAGAACCATCCAGTAGTAGGATTGGTAGAATTATTTCATCTTCCACTAAAAGTCTCGATTTCGAATTTTAAAAATAGGTCAAATATATATATAAAGCACATTTAACTTGGTACCATTTTTCATTTTGGTATTTTATCTCTATTTTATTTTATTTTGGCCCTCCAACTCTATTATTTGTTCCACTTTAACAAAAAAACGAAAATCAGTACAAAAAATATAGCGCATATGTATACACAAATCTGAAGTGTAATAAATATTCATGTAAATGTTGTCACTGGTTCTTTCATCCATGTCAGTCGGGTTCGGGTATTTTAGTATTTACCCGTTTGACATGGATGAAAAAACAAGTGGTAAAATTTAATTGGATAATTATTACGCTTCAGATTTGTGTATACACACATGCTATACTTTTTTGCATTGATTTCAGCGTTTGTATTAAAGTGAAACATGAGTAATACAATTGGAGGGCTAAAATATCACAAGATAGAAATAGAGTGCTAGATAAAAAATTGTGCCAAGTTGAATGAGCTTTATATGTATTGAGCCTTAAAAATAAAGAAATTCCATTCAGTGGTCTTAGGCTGCGTGAATCTAAATTAAATGTACTGGTCAGCTTTTAATAGATTTTACACGGCTTGAATCCGAACTAATTAGATTGGAATATATTGGATGTGCGAACAAAATATCACATCGATAATTGAAAAGATCGAAAAGCTACATAAAAGATGTGAATTCTCTTAACGAAGTGAGACTTTTGTGGATAATATTACCTTCTTAATCCAAAACTGATAATATCACACCATATTAAAAAAATTATTTAAGCTTGTTGAACCAACAATATGCTTTAGTCAGTGGACTATTAAACCAAAAGAACCAAAGAAAGAAAAAAAACGGAAAAAAGAAAAAGAAACCAACCAATAATAATTGTTGACAGATGGGAAAATATGAACATTAACCATTGGTATTTCCAGGAAAAAGTTCTTTACAACTGGGAAAGAAAGAATATGACAAAAAGTACTCCAAAGAAGCCAAATACCTACTTCTCCATCGTGAAACAATCAAGAAATTTGTTGAAAACATACAGAAAATTCAAAATTGACCTTTAAAAAGAATTCAGTGCACTAAGCTCTCATTATGCGCGAGATTCAGGGAAGGGTCGGACCACAAAGATCTATTGTACGCAGCATGCCTTACACTATATTTCTACAAAAGATTATTTCCACAGCTTGAACCCGTGACTTCTTGGTCAAATCGCAATAACTTTACCAGCAAAAAAAACAAATCCATTCTACAAGAGGAAAATCAAACTAAAAATGACAAAACAAATAAAGTAAGACCAAAAACCCCAAAACCATAACTCAGTTGTTGTGCACCAGATCTACCTGTATCATCAACTTCAATCTTATTTTCCACAAAATAATTATGTCTCTTAGTATACCAAAATGTAATCTTGTACCTTATTCTGCTACTCACATCAACTCGAAAAATAGCCTTAGATCCATTTGTAACAGCTTTAAGTGCAGCATCCCATGGCATATTATGAGTTTCAATCATCCCACTTTTAAATAATTCTTTATCTTTCCCTTGTTTAAATCCATCAACTGTAAAATTACCAATAGGGTAACTTGTATTTGTACCATAATAAAACTTAAGTGTAATATCATCGTAACGAACAGCTTTGTCCTTCATTTCATTCTTCAGATTGAGTTGAAATGACAGATTGTTGTTGCGTCTTGTCGCATTGTTGTTGTTGGAGTTGACTGATTTGTCAAGACCTGGCACGTAAAAATCATTGATGGAACAATTAGGTTTCGTGGTACGAAAACTTAACCAAAGAACCAGAGCTACAATACCTAAACTCACTATTAATTTCACACAATGACAAACACATGAGTCAGACGCCATGTTTTAAAGTCAGAGACTGAATTCAAGATTTAAACCTTTTGGACAATTGGTGGTGGTGGAGAAATGCTACTGTTGTTTCTCAAGAATTAAAAAAAAATGGAAAAATTTAGATGAAGAAGAGATTGGAAATGATAGAATGGAGAAGGATGGGAACAATTTTTTTTTTTTTTAGAATTGTGTATTTTGGGGGTTTATTAAAGACAAAGGTTCTTAACAAGTCATGGGTTTTTATGCTTATTTAAAGAAGACTTGGGTCAATGACTAGCTCTTAGAATTTGGACCTTACATTGTTTGATATTTTCGACTTTGCCCTTTACGAGGTAGAAAATTCGTGGAACAATTCAACAATGAAGTAGTTTCCTTATCTAAATATGAAAAAAAGACAATTCAAAAGTAGGTGTTCATAATAAAAACTAATACACACACATGTGCTAAAGAAAAAACCAAATTAAAGATTTAAACCGTTATATGATTGTAGTAAGCACAGAATGTTTAATTTTTTCGTTCACAAAAGATAATTTAATGTGATACTTATGTTTTTTTAAGTTGACAGTCTATTTGAAATAATATCTTTATAGAGGTAACGTCTGCATACATACTATATTTTTCGGACTTCAAAATATAGAATATTACTGATATATTGTTGTACACAAGATAATTTAAGCTTTTATATCAAATATAAATTTGCATAGACAATTATAAAAATATTTAAATAAATATTAAATAAGCACCCATGACTAAACTTTATTTTCCTTTTCTTTCAAAAATTTTATTCCGCAAGTACCCAAATTTTAAAACTCTGAATCCGGCCACTAATTCTGCCCTTTTATTCGAATATTTTCAAAAACTTTAACAAAAATGTAAAATTGAGCATACCAAAAGTGAAAAATAGTAGATTAACTAGTATTCTAAACAACTATAAGTCCTCTCCTGGAAGAGATAGAAATAACAAGTCACATAATTGTTCCACGAAAAGGGAAATACAAGACTACTTGGCCACAACATGTATTTTAACAATAAAGTATAATTAAACTATTCTTGAGTAAACACCAAGACTTTTTTGAGAATGCAAGAGTGCATTTCTCAAGAATTAATATTGCTAAACCAAACCGTTATATGATGTGGTAGTAAGCGCAGAATGTTTAACTTTTTCGTGCACCTAACATAATTTAATTTGGTATTTATGCTTTTCTTAACGGAATGTCTATTGAAAATAATTTTTCTATCTCACGAGATAAGTTCTATTTTCTCTAAACCCAAAATATAAGAGATCCAGAATAAAAAGGGGATGTAAGAATTTAAACTTGATCATGTTGCAGGTTCTTAATTTCTTAGAATTTCGCATTCAAAATTTAAAATTTACAACTAATAGTTTTTGAAAATTTTCACGAGTATATTTATGGTGAATCCTCCTAGCCAACGGGGACCTAGTGGTAAAGGGATGAAATTCAAAAGCTAGATTTACAAGTGAGCAATGAATAATAACCACAATTTCAAAATCTTGAAAATATTTCAGCATCATATATTGGAGTTCCATCATAAAATACCGTGTTAGATGTTTGTCCAGATTTTCTTACCATAATTGGTTTTCCTATCTTATACAGAAAATGACAATATATTTAGCATACTTTTGTTTTGTTTTTCTAGAAGAAAAATATAATTCTTTCATACCTGGCTAGTTTCTCTTCATGTAGGAAAATGTTTGTAGTTCTATAAATTGGAGATCCGGCTTTCTCATTCAGTAGCATCCACAATGTACTATATGAGGTTGAAAATCATGTTTAGGGAAAGAACTTTACGTGATAAGTGTTAGTGTGTCACTTCTGTTTATCTTCGTGGGATTATTCTCTCGATATTTTGTACTCTATTTATATTAGTGGATTGTTCATTTTCACCGTAGATGTAAGTCAGTTGACCGAACCACGTTAAATATTTGTGTTTCTTTTGGTAGATTTCTCTTTTGTTGTCTGATTTATCGCCGTTTAAGGTTTGCGTTACTAGCTTCCGCATGACATCTGATTTTTTCGGTCCTAGCATACTGGAGTTTCAGCATAATATATTGGTCCAATATAATATGTTGAAAGTTCATATAAGTGCTTCAATCTCTAGTATATTATGCTGGAATTTTTTGTATTGCAGCAAAATATAATTATTTTTCAGTAATTTTGTGAATGCTAGCTATTTTTCAATTACAAATACGAAAACCCCTAGATATGCTACTTTACAAGGTAAAGCCATTATTCGCAAGGATCACTCATACCTTTCGCCCGACTGCCGAGAACGAAAGTGATGTGTTCCGCCCTTTTATTTGAAAATTTTCAAAAAGTTTAACAAAAATGTAAATATGAGCATATCAAAAGTGAAAAATAGTACTCTCTCCATTTTAATTTATGTGAATCTATTTTTTTTTTGTCTGTTCCAAAAGAAATGATCCTTTTTTAAATTTAACAATAATTTAACTTAAACTTTCAATTCTATCCTGATAAAAAGCTTTTATAATCTTACAAATATTTTAAATCTTTTTTTATTTGTTTTGGACTATAAATTAAAAAAAATACTTTTTCTTAAATCCTGTGTTCCAGTCAAACAAGTTCAGTGAAGCGAATGAAATAGTATATTAACTTGTATTCAAAACAAGAAGTCCTCTCCTTGCCAAGAAATTCGTGTTGTGAGGAAGAGATAAGAATAACAAGTCATTGAATTGTTCCAGGAAAAGCAAAATACAAGACTACTTGACCCCAACATGCCATCTTTTTAACAATAAAGCAGAAAACAGCAAGACTTTTTTGAGAATCCAGGTCTTTAAAATATTATCAGATAGTAAACCCAAGACTGCATTTATCAAGAATTAATATTGTTAAACCACTTCCCCTCAAGTTTCATTTTCATCTTTTCTCTATTTTGGCTTTAATTTCCGACAGACTTGGCCGTGGCTAATATTTGCAACGAGCTTAAGATTTTGTGTCAGAATATTTTTTTAGAAAAATTTCGCGAAGAATTCTGATTCTTCGTTAATCTGGCACTAAATCGATCATTTGTAAATCCTTAATTTTTTTTCAGTGACCACTTTTCCTAATATGTCAATGTATGGGATCGAATCGGATGTAATGCGGGTCGAGCACGTATCCTTATACGGCGGTAGACGTCGGACGATATCCTCTCTCACGTCCATACGACGAAAGGGGTACGCCCCCGACCATAGAGGCGTATCGGCAGACTTGCCCGTACAGACGCCCCGACTTCCCTTCCCCTATGCCGTTATTATAATAATAGTAGCTCCGAAATAATGTAATGTGTTGGCGAGGGGACCTTCCTTCTATATAAGGAAGGGTCTCCCTCATTTGTAAGGAAAGTGTTATTAGTCAATAATAATACAACTCTCTCTCTATTTCATCTCTCTGTTAATAACTAGCTTTAACACTTCATCGAGATTCATTACAATTTTATAAGAACAACCTTCATACGAATCTAAGATCTATCTTTGGATATATTACCATTGATTCCGATTTACCCTCTCATATATTCTTTGATTGTTTTTAGCTCAAAAAGTAATCGATAACTTTTGAGTCAAACAATTCGGCGCCACCTGTGGGGATTTCGAGAATCAAACTCGTAGTATACATCCTCAAGATCCGATCATCGTAAAGAACCCAGAAATGGCCAAAAATAACACCCGATCCACAGCTGTGATAGAAGTTACTACCAACCTCTTGAGTTCCATGAACGAGGCCAGTGGTAGTGCTGTCATCATCTCCACCCCTGATATCACACCCGAGGCGAAAGTCTCACCTTCCCCCTTCGGGAATCTTGCAACCCTGCAGGAGAAAGACACCTCCACTTCAAGAGAAGCACCCCCAACGGTCAGGAAACTACTAGAGAAATGGTTAACCAGCACCCTGAGCGGCTTAGTGAAAAAGCCACCATGGGGATATGAAAATGCAGCACCAACAACAAGCAACACCACCGCGGCAGACGAACAGGAAGGAACACGAACCAACAGTCAACCCGTCTAAACGCAAACACATGACGAAACGTTGGCCTCCATTCTAAGGAAAATGGAAGAAATGGAAAGCGAAAATCAGGCCCTCCATGACCAAATGAAGGAGCACCAAGATAGAGTTGACAAGATCCCCGGAGCACCTAAACTGCTACCCAAACGGGACGTAGGAAGGTTTGTCGAACAACCCTACTCCGGAGAAGTCGCACCCTACACCATCCCGAAGACTTTCAAGATGCCCCCCTACCTGAGGGTGTACGACAAAACCACCGATCCCGAGGACAATCTCATGCACTATGTCACCGCTGTGAAAGGTAATGACTTATCTAAAGAACAGGTACCATTAGTGCAGCTGAAGAAGTTCGGAGAAACATTGACCGGGGGAGCCTTGACCTAGTATTCCCAACTACCCGCCAAAGCAATCTCAACCTTCGAAGAGATGGCGAATAAGTTCAGCACAGCGCATGCCAGCGCTAAAAAGGCAGAAGCAAGGGTAAATGATATCTTCGCCATCAGAAAAACAACGGGCGAAGGCCTCAAGGACTTCCTCGCCAGGTTCAACAAGGTAAGAATGAGCCTACCAAACGTGTCAGAGGGCATGGCGGTAGCAGCCTTCCAGAACGGACTCAGCAGGGACGGCTCCAGAGCAACCAAAAAACTGCTAAGCCGGCTCATGAAGTATCCCCCTATAACCTGGGACGAGATCCATAATGCCTACTACGCCGAAGTACGGGCAGACGAGGAGGATCTCAACGGATCGACCCGACGGCTGACAGCCATACATCCAGACACAAGGAGAGATCGACGACACGAGGGACGCCAGGAACTCCCCCCTCGTCCCAGTAAAGAGCGACACCAGCCTTACATGAGGTCCCCCATTCCGCCGCCTTGCCATGCGGACGCTCTGCAACGCCATCTCGCCCTACTCAGAAATGAACGAGGTACGCTCCCTTTACTTTCTTCACATAACTTATGTGCCTTTCCTTCAGAAATCGTGTACGCACTAGAGAAGCTCGGCACCAAGGTGCAATGGCCTCAGAAAATGAAATCAGACCCTGCCATAAGAAAGTCAAATGTCTTGTGTGAATTCACCCAAGAAAGGGGGCAAA
Source organism: Nicotiana noctiflora (assembly GCA_032618575.1). NCBI lineage: Eukaryota > Viridiplantae > Streptophyta > Magnoliopsida > Solanales > Solanaceae > Nicotiana > Nicotiana noctiflora. The sequence continues at coordinate 194,723 of JASVEL010005943.1, forward strand.
AGACCGAAGACTGCATTGGCCTACGACAAGAAGTTGTCAGGATGTTAAACCAAGGGTACCTGAAGGAGTTGCTCAGTGATACAGGGAAAGCTAATTTTGCACGCAGACGAGAACATTTCCGTGGGCCTCCGAAACCACCCTCTCCGAAGCGCACGATGAATATGATCGTCGGAGAAGGGAACGACGTCGCCATCAATCATGTCAATTCGCCAACACGCACAGACTGAAGAGGACCATCTCCCACGAACGGTATGATGACCTCGAAGGAAGTATCACCTTCGATAAGTCTCACACCGACGGTTTGTGTTTCCCTCATTATGATGCTTTAGTTATTACTTTACGTATCATCGATACAGATGTCAGGAGAGTCATGATTGATGACGGAAGCGACGCCTGCATCATCCATCCGAGAGTCCTCTCACAGATTGGGACTCGAAGACAGGATAACCCCCACTGCATAACTTAAACTGGCTTTAACAATGCAGTGGAGTGCACATTGGGAGAAGTGACCCTACCCGTCCTCGCGGGGGGAGTCACCCTGGAAACCACCTTCCGTATGATGAACCAGGAGACAGCCTATAACGTCATCATCGGGCGCCCATGGATTCATGCCATGCAAGCGATCCCCTCGAGCTTGTATCAAGTGGTCAAATTCCTACCCCATGGGGAATATTCAACATTAAGGGAGAACAGCGCACAGCGCAAGAGTGCTATAAAATAACACAGGACTGTGCCCACACCTGGCAATTGAACGGGGCGAGCGCAAAAGCATAGCAATCAGCCATATCGGGGACCAAGGCTGACCCGACGGCCGACGCCATCAGAGACCCAAACATTGCGGAAGCTTGTAGAGCTACGGTCGAGGATCTCGACCCAGTTTAGCTAGATCGTGACGACCCCAAAAAGAAGGTATACATCGGCCACGGGCTTGCCGATCCGGGTAAGTATCACGAATTTTTGACTAATCATGCAGACACGTTTACTTTTTCCCATGCAGACATGCCAGGGATCTCGCCAGATATCGCCACCCACCGGCTCAACATGGACCCACTACATTCGCCGGTAAGGCAAATCAGGAGAAAATTCAATGCCGCAATCAATGAGGCAGTCCGCGAAGAAGTAGACAAGTTGCTAGCCAAAGGCTTCGTCAAGGAGTCGAAATACCCACAATGGGTCGCCAACGTAGTGATGGTCAAAAAGAAGAACGGGAAACAGAGGATGTGCGTGGACTTCACCGACCTAAACAAGGCTTGTCCTAAGGATTCCTTCCCCCTACCTCACAGCGATCAACTGATCGATGCCACCGCCGAACATGAATTACTAAGTTTTTTGGACACATACTCTGGCTATAACCAAATCTTGATGGCCGAGGAAGATCATGAGAAAACCACCTTCATCACCCACCAAGGCACCTACTGCTACAGAGTGATGCCCTTCGGGCTAAAGAGCGCGAGGGCTACTTACCAAAGGCTGGTCACTAAGATGTTCAAGGAGCAACTTGGGAAAACCATGGAGGTTTACATCGATGACATGCTAGTGAAGTCGACAAGGAAGGAGGATCACATCGACCACTTGCGAGAGGCCTTCGAGATACTGAACAAATATAAATGAAGCTGAATCCCGAGAAATGCGCCTTCGGCGTAGCGTCGGGAAAGTTCCTTGGTTTTCTTGTATCTCAAAGAGGGATCGAAGTCAACCCCGATCAGATCAAGGCAATCGCCTCAATACCCGAAACACTCAGGAGCAAGAAACAGGTTCAGAAGTTGACAAGCCGAATAGTCGCCCTCTCCTGCTTCATCTCCCAATCGTTAGATATATGCCATAAATTCTTCAGCGTGTTGAGAAAGGACAACAAATTCCACTGGAATGACGAATGCGTCAAAACCCTGCAAGAACTGAAGGCATATCTGCCGTCGCCATCATTGTTGTCAAAAGCAAAGCCAGGTGGGCCTCTACTGACATATCTAACTGTATCAGAGTTTGCGGTCAACGCGGTACTGGTTCGTGAAGAAAAAGGTATGCAATCACCTATCTATTACATTAGCAAAACCCTAGTGGATGCTGAAACTCAGTACCCGCACCTCGAGAAATGGGCTTTGGCACTGGTCACGGCTTCCAGAAAGCTAAGACCCTACTTACAATGCCACCCCATCAGAGTAGTGACCACTTTCCCTCTGAGGAGCATCCTGTACAAGCCCGAACTATCGGGCCGCCTCGCTAGATAGGCCATAGAGCTCAGCGAACATGACATCACTTATATCCCCAGAACCGCCATCAAGTCACAAGTCCTCGCCGACTTTGTGGCCGACTTCAGTGGAAAAATCTCACCAGAGGCGAAGAAGGAAGCCTTGCAAGACGCTTCAAATATTGACCCTGGATTCTCCACACCGATGGGGCCGCAAATGCCTCGGGATCGGGACTGGACTCATCCTCGAAGTTTCCAAGGGTGAAGTCTATCGCCAGTCCATACGATGTCCAGAGATGACTAACAACGAGGCAGAATATGAAGTTGTTATTGCAGGTCTAAAATTAGCCATCGGGTACGGACTAGCTAAACTGGCCGCGACCGCCACCAACCTGAATAAAGAAAGCACCGTCACCCTCCTACACTCCGCGATCGACCACACCGAGGTACTCTCCTTGCATCTGACATGGGACTAGCACAATCAATTTGTATCATATTTGCTGGATGGAAACAGACCACATGACAAAAAAGAAGCGAGAAAGCTTCACACACAAGCAGCGAGGTACTATTTGGTAAACAATGACCTTTACAAAAGGACTTTTGGAAGGCCCATGGCTAAGTGCCTAGGCCCCAACCAGGCGACGGCAGTGTTAGAGGAAGTCCACAAAGGTCATTGCGACACTCATATAGGCAACTGAGCACTCGTGCGATGTCTAATACAGGCTGGGTACTATTGGCCCACCATGAAAAACGACGCGGCGGAATACGTTCGCCAATGCGAAAAATGTCAAAAGTTTGCCTCTTTGATACATTAGTCGGGGGAACCCCTCCACTCGGTCACATCACCATGGCCCTTTATCAAATGGGGAATGGACATCGTCGGACCACTAACCATCGGACAAGGGAAGGTATGCTTCTTATTAGTTTTAACTGACTATTTCTCCAAGTGGGTGGAAGCAGGTGCCTATGCCCAGATCTGCGAGAAAGAGGCCATCGACTTCATCTGGAAGAACATCATATGTCGCTTTGGCATCCCAAAGAAATAACCTGCAACATTGGACCACAGTTCATAGGACAAAAAACAACCGACTTATTCGACAAATGGTGCATCAAGAGAATACTTTCAATGCCATATCATCCAACCACCAACGGCCAGGTAGATTCATCCAACAAAACCATACTAAACATTTTGAAGCAAAAACTCGAAGACGCCAAAGGATTATGGCCCGAGCTACTGCCAGAAGTACTATGGCCACACGAGACTACCCCCAAATCCTCCACAGGAGAAACTCCTTACTCATTGGTCTACGGGACTGATGCCATCATACCGGTGGAAGTCGGTGAACCAAGCCTAAGGTACTCGCACACAAGCGGAGAAGAGAACGATGCAAACCGACTACAAGATCTAGATGAAGCCAAAGAAAGAAGGGAAATGGCCCATATTAGGCTAGTGGCCCAAAAATTGCAGATAGAGAGATACTATAACAAGAAAGCAAAAATCCGGCCACTCAAGGTCGGTGACTATATGTTAAAGGCCAAGACATTGGCATCCAAAGACCCCAACGAAGGAAAGTTGGGCACCAATTGGGACGGACCCTACAAAATCACCGCAGCAACAGAAAAAGGCTCCTTCAAGTTGGAAACCATGAATGGGAAGACTCTCCAAAACAATTGGAACATCTCCCACCTCAAACATTTCCATTTCTAAAGAGTATCCCCCAAGTCGTACTCTTTTTCCCTCATCCGAGTTTTGTCCCAATTGGGTTTTCTCGGGGAGATTTTTAATGAGGCGACGAAGGAGATGATTGGGAATGTTTAGAAGTTTAAATCTGATACACCAATAATACCGACGATTGGCATGAATGGCGTATCATAGGGACTAGGGCTACAGCCATCTCCAATGTATGAAAAGCTTCGGCCATCTCCAATGTATGAAAGGCTACGGCCATCTCCAATATATGAAAGGCTACGGCCATCTCCAATATACGAAAGGCTACGGCCATCTCTAATGTATGGAAGGCTATGACCATCTCCAATATATGAAAGACTATGGCCATCTCCAACGTATGAAAGGCTATGGCCATCTCTAATGTACGAAAAGCTACGGCCATCTCCAATGTATGAAAGGCTATGGCCATCTCCAATGTATGAAAGGCTACGACCATCTCCAATGTATGAAAGGCTACGACCATCTCCAATGTATGAAGGCTACAGCCATCTCCAATGTATGAAAGGGTACGACCATCTCCAATGTATGAAAGGCTACGGCCATCTCCAACGTATGAAAGGCTATGGCCATCTCCAATGTAGGAAAGACTACGGTCGACTTCAATATATGAAAGGCTAAGGCCCTAATGACGTAAGGAAAGATCACGGTCATCCTCAACAAATGGAAGGCTACGGCCACCCATATAAACAAAGGCTAAGGTCCTAACGGCGTAAGGAGAGACTACGATCGCCTCCAATATACGAAAGGCTAAGTTCCTAACGACGTAAGGAAAAACCACGGCCATCCTCGACAAACGAAAGGCTACGGTCACTCACATAAGCAAAGGGCTAAGGCCCTGACGGCGTAAGGAGAGACTATGGTCGCCTCCAATATACGAAAGGCTAAGGCCCAACGACCTAAAGAAAGACCACGGTCATACTCGACAAACGAAAGGCTACGGACACCCATATAAGCAAAGGGATAAGGACCTGACGGCGTAAGAAGAGACTACGGTCACCTCCAATAAACGAAAAATGCCAAGGCCCTGACGACGTAAGGAGAGACTACGGTCACCTTCGATATAAGCATAAAAGGTTAAGGCCCTAACAACTTACGGAAAGACTGCGATAAATAAAAAGCCACGCCACGCATAACACAGAAGTTGCAAAAGAAGATACAAAAACACAAGCAGTTCCCATGAAGTCATCAAAAATCATCTTAATAAATTATAAGGTTACAAGATAGTCTCAATTACAAAAAGAGAAAAAATCCTATCTAACCGCCATGGCCCCCATCACCTTCCTCCGCACCAGCCACACCGTCATCACGGTCCCCATCACCTTCATCCCGAAACACCCTATCAATCCAAGACCCGGTACCCAACTGGTCCACCTCCGCAAAGGAACCGCCCGTTTGGTCAGGAGAGTCGGGGTCATACCCATAAGCCTCACGTGCGACCCTGACGAGGCGACGTTGAGCTTCGACCTCCGCCTCGGTGGCTCTACCGGCGGCCAACAGCTCCTCAAATATAGTCCGTCTTGCCTCAGCATATACAAGCATGCCGTGAGCCTCACGAGACGTATCGCCAGCTGGAGCAACAGTCTCCGCCTGCTGAGGGGCAGCCACCTTAACGGTCCTGAGCTCGGCGGTAAAGACATAGACCCTGGCACGCAACTCTGCCGCCTCCGCCATCGCCACACGGCCCAGGTTTAGCTCTCCCTCCTGCTGCTGGAGAAGACTCTCCAATTCGGTGTTTCGAGCCACAGCAGCCATTAAGTCCGTATCCGCCCTTTCCAGCTGGGCCGTACACTCCCGCAGCTTATCTTCCGCCAGCATCAAACCCTCACGAAATACTTGAAACTGAGGGTCTTGGGTGTAGATGTCTGCCAGCATCTGGTGCTTATTCCGGGCCTCCCGGTACTTCTTCGACGCTTTTCTGAGGGCGGCATTCTTCTTTCGCTCCCTCCGGCCCCGCTCCACCTCCAAGATGTGGGTCTGTGAAAAAGATAAAGAAAAGACACAATTCAAAGCAACATAATACCTCGGGGCTCATAATAAAACTATGAAAAGCAATGACCAAGTCATACCTATAAGGAAGCATCGGCGACTTGACGAGATAGATCTCTATCACTCACAGCCTTCAAAGATTCCGCCTCGGCAACCCCGCATAGCAAGGACATATCTGTCGCAGCCTGCTTACTTTCCAGTAGAAAATTGTATCTCGTAGGGATCATGAGCCAACGAGTAGGACCTATCATCGTCATATCCACTCGGGCGTAGTCCTGCTGCGGCACGTCCGTGGAAGTAGGAGCCTGTCCGGAAGCAGCCCCCTCCTCGTCTATAGCCTCGCCGATGATAGCAGTCATGCTGTCATCCTCAATACGCGGGGAACCAGTACTTCTCGCAACCTCTCTCAAGAGGGTCACCCTCTCCAATCGGGTGACACGTCCATAAAAACTGGCCTCGACTCGGGGCGGCGAGTAATTGCCTTCCTATGTTCCATGACCACCCCCTATCCAAGGAGTAGTCGGTGCCTCTTTCGCTCTAACGGCTCGTCGTCCACTAAAGCGTCCTCTCCGACAGGAAGAGGTGAAGGCAAAGAGTCCACTCTGGACGCCAGGTCATCCACCAGCTTAACTACGGGACAAGAAGTCCCGGGAACATCTGTAAAGGCCAGCTCCTAAATTGCGGCTTCACCCTCTGGATGGGCGGTGTCGGCAACATCATCACCAGATGCTCCCACATCTGCTCGATCACCCTCAAGATGAACGGCCTCAAGGATGCTATCTCTCACGTGAATCACGTGTTCGGAATTCGTCGATGAGGAATAGGCGGCACGACGTCTCCGTTTTCGCGGTGCACTCCGGGCTGCCAACATACTTATAAGAGTGTATCAAAAAATATGGCATCTAAATAGGATATGAGTTCACCAAATCCGGCACCAATACAATATCTGGGAGACCATATTTTGTAGTAAAGGCAGCCCACGTCCTGTATTCCTCTGCGAAGGGGATCAGCCGCCCCACCCAAGCTTTTATGTCCGGTATGTACTAGGGTGTACACACCCTCGCTGTATCCATATAACATAATAAGATGATGAAAGGTCAAACATGCATAAAGAAAGTAAACGTAAGGGATAACACTTACATTCGGCATTCCATGCCTCAGGAAATCCGGCTGGGTCCGATACCAAATTCGAAGTTCGGACGAAGAAATACTTCAGTTAGAACTGACGATTAGGTTTGTAGTCCATCTCGATGACCAGGCCCTTTGTCCCTCGATTCTTCAGTTGGAGCATCGTCCCTCTCATGAATCCGTGACTGAATAGCTATAGCATATGGTATACCGTGATGTCTAAGTCGGCCCTCTCAGCATACGTCGTCAGAATACAGCATATTTTCCATGTGTAAGGGGTAAGCTGAGCCGGACATATGTTGTAGAACCAGCAAAGCTCTTCCGCCAACGGATAAATCAGGAGGCTACACCCCATTATGAAGGGGTAATCGTAGAAGGTGCAGAACCCAGGCCTATGTACGTTGGCGAAGTCCCCTCCAGGTATCTGCTTTATAGCCACCTCCGAAATCTGACAAGATGCTCGTAGTTCTTTTAAGAGAGGTTCGGTAAAAGTGGACCTCTCCCATGCAGGAGTAGCCCCCTTTGTTGGGAAATCCCTCCGAAAGTATAGTTCGTGGGGAAGCAGGTTATCCACAGAAAGGGGAACGAGTGGTTTACGAGGCTTCTTGCCACCCCCTGATGGCCGGGAAACCATGGAAGTAGCTTCACCCTCGTCTATCCCGCGACGACGACCACCCTTAGTCATTTTTAGAAATCTTTATATTAAAAGTATAACAGCGAAACACGAGGTCAACGCAAAAAGTTGTAATTCTATCAAGAAAAGACGAAAGACAGGAATATAAAGAACCTTTAGATGATACAAAGAATAGAAAGTGTTGAAATCTCTCACTATTTATAACAACCCAGTACACGGGATTCGAAGAGGTTTGCACCAGAAAAAAGGTGGGAAACCGAAACGTCAAATCGCCTTTCTGGCCTGCCTCAGGAGAAACCGCAATCATGATGCATGCCGTCAGCAAACGACGGTTCAGAAGAATATGCCACATGTGCGTATACGAATAGACCCAGTGCGGGTCGACTTTATCCACCCATTGCAGATATATGCCAAATACATCTCCTATAGGCGGAGAGACTAACTGTATGGGGTCGAATCTGATATAATGGGGGTCGAGCATGTATCATTATACGACCGTAGACGTCGGACGATATCTTATGTCACGTCCATACGACGAAAGGGGTACGCCCCCGACCATAGAGGCGTATCGGCAGACTTGCCCGTACAAACGCCCCGACTTCCCCTCCCCTATGCCGTTATTGTAATAATAGTAGCTCTGAAATGATGTAATGTGTTGGCGAGGGGACCTTCCTTCTATATAAGGAAGGGTCTCCCTCATTTGAAAGGCAAGTGTTATTAGTCAATAATAATACAACTCTCTCTCTATCTATCATTCTCTCTCTGTTTCATCTCTCTGTTAATAACTAGCTTTAACATTTCATCGAGATTCATTACAATTTTATAGGAACAACCTTCATACGAATCTAAAGATTTATCTTTGGATATATTACCATTGATTTCGATTTACCCTCTCATATATTCTTTGATTGTTTTTAGCTCAAAAAGTAACCGATAACTTTTGAGTCAAACGGTCAAAATATCCCAACTTGTTGACAAAGTTACATCATTTCCTCCGAGATTTAACCTAAAATTTATCACGAGTTCGTTGGAGATTCACAAGAGAGTGTAATATGTTAGATTAGTTAGTTATTGATGGGAGTATTTAAGAAGGTGGCTATTGGTTTTAAAAGGTGCCTGTTAGGAAGAGATGTGTCTGTTGATTCCAACAGACTCCTAGAGGTATTATTTTAAAAGTTGCCTGTTAGGAAGAGATGTGTCTGTTGATTCCAACAGACTCCTAGAGGTATTATTTTAAAAAGTGCCTCTTAGGAAGAGATGTGTCTGTTGATTCCAATAGACTCCTAGAGGTATTATAAATACATGTCTTATCTCCAAAAAAGAGATCATCTACAAATATTCATCTCTTTCTCTTCTACTTATTTCTCTACAACTCACAACTATTTTGTTCTTGTGGAAATTTGAGCTAATTGCTGAAATTCGGATTTCAGAGGCTTTGTAGAATCCTGGAGGAATTCTACCATAATCCCTGCAGCAACGAAAATGGGAGGCTTAAATTCCTTAAGAACAGTGACTACACTATCAAAGCCTTATTATTTCGTCCCTATATTCTGTTATATTTTTCTAACAATCTTAAGGAATTTAAAAACTTTGCAATGGAAGCTTCTGGCAGTGATTCTGGTTTCAACAAGTTGTTCAAAGTGTTCAAACTGGATCGATTTGATGGCTCAAATTTCACCCGCTGGAAAGACAAATTGTTGTTCTTCCTCACGGAGTTGGGAATAACATATCTGTTGAGTTTTGATCTTACTGCAATGCCACAACCTACTGCTAAGACTCCGATGAAATTAAGGCGGCACGCAAAAAACGTGAAGATGATGAGGTGTGCTGTAGAGGTTTTATTTTAAACTCACTTTCTGATTATTTATATGATTTGTTTCGTTCTCACAAATCACCACAAGAAATCTGGAAAGCCTTGGAACAGAAATATACTGCTGTGAAGCAAGGAACGGATAGATTCCTTGGAATGAAACTTTTTGAATTTCAAATGATAGATGGGAAATCTGTCATGGAACAGGTTGATGAGTTGCTTGTTTTGATATCTAGACTTATTGATTTTAAAGTCGATGTTTCTGAATCTCTTCAAGTGGCTGCTATACTTGCAAATTTACCAGCCACTTGGAATGATTATAGGAAGAAATTATTACATTCTTCCGAAAACTTTAATGTGGACCAGTTGACAAAGCATATTCGGATTGAAGAAGAGTCACGAAAACATGAAAATAAATATGCTGCAGAAACTAGTTCAAAGGTGAATTATGTTGAGTCTAGTAAGGCAGACAACTCAGGAAAATCTGGAAACAAGGGTGGAAAGAAGAGAAAGTTTGAGGCTGCTCCAAAGGAAAATTCTTCTAACATTAAGAAAGGCCCATGTTATACTTGCGGAAAGATGGGTCATTTTAAGAGAGATTGCAAGTTTCATAAGAGACAGAAAAATGAAGAAAATGTATGACAGAAGAGGGTAAATAATGTTGAACAACAACAAGCTTCTTCTTCGGACATCGTTGTTATGATTTTTGCCTTTACCAACTTAAATCTGAGTATGGTAACTGAATGCAACATGGCAGAAACTACGAAATCTGCAGATTGGTGGTATGATTCTGGTGCTACACTTCATGTATGCAATGACAAGAGTTTCTTCAAACATTATAAAGTTGCAACAAGTGATGAAAAGGCTTTAATGGGAAATCATGACACCGCCAAGGTCTTTGGAAAAGGAACAGTTGAACTACAATTCACTTCGGGAAAGAAGTTGATTTTAATTAATGTTCATCATGTACCTGATGTTTGGAAGAATTTAATTTCTGCAAGTTTATTAAGTAAGAAAGGCCTCAAAACTGTTATAGAGGCAGAAAAGATTATTTTTTCTAAGAATGGTGTATTTGTAGGACAAGGCTACTCTTGTGAGGGCATGTTCAAATTAAGTATTAATAAAGTTGAAGTTTCTGCTTATATGATTGAGTCATCTATTAATTTATGGCATGCTAGACTTTCACATGTTAATTTTTGATATGTTAAGTTTATGTCGAAAATTAAATTAATTCATGCTGTTGAGAATAATGATAAAAAATGTGAAATTTTCATACAAGCTAAGATGACTAAGAAATCTTTTCCAAAGAATGAAAGAACAAGTAACCTACTAGAACTTGTGCATTCCGATATATGTGAATTGAATGGTCATTTAACTAGAGGTGGAAATAGATACCTTATTACTTTTATAGATGATCATTCTAGATATACACATGTTTACTTAATGAAAACAAAAGATCAAGCATTTGATATGTTCAAGAGTTACAAAGCATTAGTTGAAATCAATTGGAAAAGAAGATTAAAATCCTACGTAGTGATTGAGGAGGCGAATATCTTTCAAATGAATTTTCTATATTTTGTGAAGAAAATGGTTTGATTCACCAAGTTAGTGCACCGTATACCCCGCAAAAAAATGGTCTTTCTGAAAGAAAAAATAGAACGTTGGTAGATATAGTTAATGCTATGCTTTTACATGCAAAGTTACCAACAAATTTGTGGGGGGAAGCTTTGTTAACGGCTTGTTTTGTGCATAATAGAGTACCTTCAAAGAAATTTAACGTTTCACCATATGAATATGGAAAGGAAGAAAGCCTAATTTAAATTTCTTAAAGGTATGGGGTTGTTTAGCCTATTATAGAATTCCGGATCCTAAAAGAACTATGTTAGGACCTAGAGGAATTAAAAGCATATTCGTAGGATATGCTGAGAACTCAAAGGCATACAGATTATTGGATATTGAGTGTAAGTATATTGTGGAATCTAAAGATGTTGAGTTCTTGGAAACAAAGTTCATTGGTGATTCTAATAATTCACATGATGACACAGAAATTACTAAACAAGATGATAATGCAACATGCATTGGTGATAATGCAGTAACTCAAGAAAATTATGCAGAACCTAGTTCTTCTTCTAACAATAAAAGAAAGGCAATTGAATCTCTTGTAGAACCAAGAAAAAGTCAAAGAGTTAGGAAATAAAAAAATATAGGTTCTGATTTTATTCTTCTCAAGCACTAGTCTTTTTGGTAGAAGGAAGTAGATATGAAGTATTAAATAAACTACTCATTATGTTAAATTTATAAGAGGATCCTAAAACCTATAGTGAGGCTATGGCTTCGCGAGATTCTTCTTTCTGGAAAGAAGCTGTAAATGATGAAATGGATTCTCTTTTATCAAATGGTACATGGGTATTGGCAGATTTACCTTCTAATACTAAACCTATTGGGTGTAAATGGATTTTTAGAAGAAAATACAATGCTGATGGTTCTCTACAAATATTTAAAGCTAGACTAGTAGCCAAGGGATTTAGACAAAGGGCAGGAGTAGATTACTTTGACACATATGCTCTTGTGGCCAAGATTACCTCAATAAGAGTATTATTTGCTTTGGCATCAATATATGATCTAAATGTCCATCAAATGGATGTTAAGACGGCATTCTTAAATGGTGATCTTGATGAAGAAGTTTATATGGAGCAACCCAAAGGGTTTGTGCTTCCTGGGAATGAGAAGAAAGTTTGTAAATTAGTTAAGTCCTTGCATGGTTTAAAACAAGCTCCAAAACAAGGAATGAAAAATTGAGAGTGTTATATTATCAAATGGCTTTAAACATAATGGAGCAGATAAATGCATTTATTCTAAATTCACAAAGGACTATGGAGTGATGGTGTGTCTTTATGTTGATGACATGCTAATCATAGGAACTAACATGCAAGGCATAAATGAAACTAAGAAGTATTTAACTTCATAATTTAAAATGAAAGATCTGGGAGAAGTTGATACTATCTTAGGTGTTAAAGTTAAAAGACATAGTAGGGGTTTTACATTATGTCAGTCTCATTATATTGACAAGGTTCTTTCTAAATTTAATCATTTGGGTATTAAAGAATTTAATTCCATTTGATGCTTCTAGCAAGATGGTTGAGAACCCCGGAAGATCTGTTAGTCAATTAGACTATGCTAGTGCAATTGGTAGTTTAATGTATGCTATGCATTGTACTAGGCCAGATATTGCCTTTGCAGTTTGTAAACTGTCAAGATATACTCACAATCCAAGTGGTGATCACTGGAAAGGTATATAGTGAGGGTACTTGGTTATCTGAAAAACACAAAAACTTTTGCCTAGTATTATAACAGATTTCCTTGAGTGTTAGAATGTTATTGTGATGCTAGTTGGATAACTAATGTTGGAAATAACAAGTCAACGTCCGTATAGATATTCACTTTAGGTGGAGGAGAAATTTCATGGGCTTCTAAGAAACAGACGTGTATTACTCATTCCACAACGGAATCTGAGTTTATCGCTTTAGCGGCTGCAGGAAGAGAGGCAGAATGGCTGAGAAATCTATTGTTAGATATAAAGTTGTGGCCACAACCAATGCCAGCTGTTCTCTTGCAATGTGACAGTGAAACAACTATGTCTAAGGCATTTAGCAAAATATACAATGGAAAATCTAGACATATTGCTTTAAGACATGATTACATAAGACAATTAACTCCGGATGGAATTATTACTGTTGTGTACATCAAGTCTAAAGACAACCTTGATGACCCATTCACTAAAGGACTCGCGAGGGATATGATAATAAGCACAGCAAGTGCTATGGGTCTAAGGTAAATTAAATTTGTCACTAGTAATGGGAACCTTACCTTTCTTATTGTTTAACAATATTAAAGGTTTAAAAGGTAATAACAAGTTATAGTTGTGACGGATAGCAGGTACTGGAAATTAGTACCTAGAAAAGGAGGATGAGTATAAAATACTCTTAATGAAGAAGCAAAGTTCAATTTAGGAACTAAAGAAGTCCATGTTAAGGGTTTGGTTAAATCTTCACCTATGTAAACACAAGAAGTGGTGCCGCTTCAGTCAAAGTTTGGAACACAAAACTTGATAAGTGTTTATGAATTCAGGAAGTAGCACAAGGCCATAATAGGGTGCTAAAACTCACGGTGAACAAGTTGTCGAGTTGGTACGATTTATGTGTATAAAGTTTTTCCGCCTTGTCGTATAGGAATTGTGGTTTAATAGAACTTAATCTAACCATTAATTTCGACAAGGTCTTGAATAGTTTATACAAGTAGTAGGTTTAAATCAAAAGATACCTACTATATGCATGAATGTCATAAATAACATCAATCACTAACTAAGTGGGGGATTGTTAGATTAGTTAGTGCTTGATGGGAGTATTTAAGAAGGCTGGCTATTGGTTTTAAAAGGTGCCTCTTAGGAAGAGATGTGTCTGTTGATTCCAACACACTCCTAGAGGTATTATTTTAAAAGGTGCATGTTAGGAAGATATGTGTCTGTTGATTCCAACAGACTCCTAGAGGTATTATTTCAAAAGGTGTCTGTTAGGAAGAGATGTGTCTGTTGATTCCAACAGACTCCTAGAGGTATTATAAATACATGTCTTATCTCCAAAAAAGAGATCATCTGAAAATATTCATCTCTTTCTCTTCTACTTATTTCTCTACAACTCACAACTATTTTGTTCTTGTGGAAATTCGAGTTAATTGTTGAAATTCGGATTTCAGAGGCTTTATAGAATCCTGAAGGAATTCTGCCATAATCCCTGCAGCAACGAAATTGGGAGGCTTAAATTCCTTAAGGACAGTGACTACACTATCAAAGCCTAATTATTTCGTCCCTATATTCTGTTATATTTTTATAACATAATATATTATTAGATTACCTAAAAGATAATTGCATATGATTATTTATAAAAAAGTAAAATTAAATGCTAAAAAATAAAGGCATATTACGTACAAACAAGTTACCATACACTGATAAGAGAAAAATTTATATACACTCATTATATATAAGTTAAATAATTCTACAAAACATGATTTCATTTTTTGGGATATGTTCCTACATATATCTCTTGTTGAGTTCGTGTGGTTAAGTGAGCTGTATGGAGCCCATATATAATTTTAGAAATTGGGTTGAAGCCTATTACAAAAAAAAATCTTATAGTAAAGGTTAACACCTTATTTATTTTAAATAAATATCATTTAAAAAATTATATTCTGTAGATACTTTTTAATGCTTATAACAAAATACCTAATTTTGGTTACTTCATACCCCAACACCACTAAATACGCTATTCATTAACACTATTTTCGTTCTCTCTCTACTTTGATACATGTCATTATCTTCCCACATCCCATTAAAATTTTCGCTCTCCTCCTCCTTTTTAACGGCATCTCCTCTTTGCTTCACTTTAATCAATGCTTCAAAATTCAGCAGCCCAATTCCTACACCATGGCCAAAACAATTCCACTCGATTCTTTTCATAACACCAAAGGGAATCTTCAGATTGTTGATTTGTGGTATGATTATCCCAATGGTAGGAACTTCAACATTATCCAAAACGAATTGGGAAAGCGATAAAATCGAGGTTCTCAACTTCCGTTATCTTAATATAAGGTTCAAGCTTTAATAGAATCCTAATTCTGCAACTATTGCTCGACAATGGTTTCGCTTAAAATTAGTGTTTGTTCTTAACAGAGATGACGTAGTTTGGGGCTGAACAACTTGATTTTCTTTTAATATATTCCAATATATTTTCAACGTATCATGTTGTATTTTAATCTATTTCATTGTATTCATTATCTTTTTTTCATTGTAATTCAATGTATCTCGTTGTATTTCATGTATTTTATTGTCTTCACTGTCTTTGTCTCGCTATATGCCATAAATGTATTTATTTTTTATTAATATAATTTATTATTCAAATGTATTATATAATTTCTCTGAAGATTGCTATATTTTTAGGGTATTTTTCGGTTGAGAATCTTTTTTATAACCGAAAATACAAATTCTGTGTGTTATAATTGAGTTTGTTGAGTTATATTAGGAGTCTATTATATTAATTGATACACTCTCCATTTAAAACAGTATAATCCCCTGTTTCACATCGTGAATCCAGTCGAATACAATGATCTATCCAACTGTAATCTCATGCTTCACACTATGAATACAGTTGAATACACTCGAATACAACAATTGATTAGGTGAACTTCCTAGATTTATGCCTATTTTTGTTATTGTATTCATGAATACAGTAGCTTAAATACATATAATACATCTTACAACAACAAAAAAAGTATCTACAATCCGCAATATAGCAAATGGTATTTATAGATAGCTAATTATCACTAATTAAAAGATAGTGCTTTCTGAAAATTTCTCTTAAAAAATCCCAAAAAGGGGAAATTCTACTCTATATAGCCACTCTCCATAATAATAGTCGAGAAGTATATAGTTTATATATATATATATATATATATATATATATATATATATATATATCTTTTTGTATATTGGGCTAGTGGGTTATTATCGGCCGAATGGCCTAATGCGTTAAAAGCCCATGAAAATTGCGTTCCCCTTTAACCCAATTTGAACATACTCCAATTTGAGCCTAGACTACAGTAAAAATAGCACGAGTTAGTCATTTTTCGGACTGATAATAAAAATATTCCGTATTTATAAAGTCATCGAAAAATAGCCAGTAATTATGAAATAATAGAAAAATAGCCACTACTTGTGAAATCATCGAAAAATAGTCATTGTTTTACTGAAACACGGAAAGCTCCAGGATAATATGCGGAATTATGGAGCTCTTCTGCATAAACTTTCAGCATATTATGTTGGAACTCCATAATACAGAAAGTTCCAGCATAATATACAAGATTAAAAAGCTCATGCATATAAACTTCCCAGCATATTTTGATGGAACTCCACCACATAATAAAATTCCAACATATCATGGTGGAAGCTTATATATAAAAAATAAATATCGAACTCAACATATTATGCTGGAATATTTCTGGATTTTTAACAGGGTTTTTATTCCGATTTTATTTTTACATGAAAAATAAATAATTTCGATTACTTTTGAAATTATAGTTATTCTGTAATTATATGTTATAAATCTAACTATTTTTGAATTTCTCGCTAGACTAAACTAGTTGATTTTGCGGTGGCCCATTATTTTTTATTGTTAATGGTTCATAAAAGCTTTGGCAAGTATGTCCATGAATCAAGAGCTGTTTTGACAGCATTGGAAAGATTATTTAATTGGATCATAATTAAAAAACTGTTGCAACATCCTTAATTTTTAGTTAAATGGTATTAGTGCTTAATTACGTGGGAGCATGATTATTATCTTTAGTATCCTCCCTTAAAGACTACAATAGCTGAAACAATTAACTAGAAATCTTAGCATCATCTAAAACATTAATGGTACTCCACCAAAACGTTGACTTTTTATTTTATTTTTTGATAAAAAGATAATTTCACGTTATTGCTCGAACTAATACTTAGACATTATTATCAATTACTAAACCTCAAAAATATGAAAATAGTGTCTGATTTGCTAACAATTAACATAATTATCAATCTCCGATAAGTGTTTTTCTAGAGAAATATTTTTCAAAAAAAAAAAAAAATCATCTTCCTTTATATATCAAACACAATATCTTACCTTTTTTCAACTTCCGTTTAAAAACAATGGAAATGGCAAAAATATTTAACTTATAGTCTTTGGAGCATATCACTTAGACCAATGGGCAAACTTTCAATCGAAAGTCTTGCCTATGACCGGAAAAAAATTACTACATTATATTAAATTAGAAGTTGTGCCAACGAATAAGCGATATCAAAAGTTAAAGATCACCCGTTTCCTTTGTATAATTCACCCATTTTAACATGAATGTATAAGGCAGGCCTACAAAATATTTACATAATTGGGCTGACAAACATCCAATATTCAAGCCCAGAACGCTGAGCCCGTTTAGCCGCAGCCTGAATTTAAGTTAAAATAGCACGAACTAGCAAGTTTTCGGACTGATCATTCAAAAATAGCCAGTATTTGCAAAGTTATTAAAAAATAACCAATATTTTGCTGCAATACACAAAAAGTTCTAGTATAATATACTGGAAGATCAGTGCACCTGTGTATGAACTTTCAGCGTGCTCTAATCTCCAGTATATTATACTGGAACTGCAGTATATATACTGGAGTATTTTTTCATATTTTTAGCATTATTTTAGTTCAAATTTATTTTTATATGAAATGTGACTAAATTTCGATTACTTTTGAAACTGTGGCTATTTTTGAATGACCACTGTAGCTATTTTTGAATTTCTCTCCGAATTTAAAGTACGGTTTTGTTAAAGTAAGGATTAAGGTATTCAATAATATTGAAATTTCAATTGGGATAATGAAGCGTCAAATTGGATAAAGATGATGCTAAAAGAAACTACACAGTCAAAAGTCAAATCACTTATAAGGAGATAATAGTTATAACTTTATAGAGAAAAAAGTATATTTTTATAGTTCACATTTACTGGTAATTTGTCATAATTATGGCAACTATAAAATATCATGACACGTAAAATTACACTTACCGTGTATAAAATCAATAGGACAGAGTTAACGGTTAATGCAGTGAGGTGCAAAAGATTTTTTATTTTTTTTTATACAATCCGATCACTTATAAGGTAATTATGAGTAAATTTTTATATTAAATAGTATTAACTATTACTCCTACTGTTAAAATTGGAAACTATACCGTGCTGTGACATGTAAAGCTACACCTCGATAATTATCAAATTCAAGCAAGACATTATAAAAAAGATTTACACAATTATAAGGTATATTACAGATAATTGTATGGGGTCGAATTTGACCATATACGCCTTTACGCTAAAATGTACGCCCTGTAAGCATATATACCTGCTACAATAAGGATACGATTTGGACGTGAGGGCGAATGCGACACCATTTGGAATTGGGCGTCATCGCTAGGAGGACGTCAACCACGTTCGGTACTTTTATTATTATTTTAAGGAAGGCACCTCCTTATATAAAGGGGACATCCCCGTTGTAAAATGGGTGGCTGCTATTATTGAATAATACAACTCTCTCATTCCCTTTTATTCTCTCTCTATCTCTTACTTCTAACAAACAACTTCTCTGGAGTTTATCTTGCAAGTTTAATATCTTACCAGTTTAATTTGTTAGATCTACAACATAGTTATTACTCTTACATCTCTAGGCTTATTATATTTGATTGCAATTTACCCTCCCATATTTTTTTTTTTGATTGTTTTCTATCTTAAAAGTATACTTTTAACTTTTGAGCCAAACAATTTGGCGCTGTCTGTGGGGATTTCGAGAATCAAAATCATAGTACCCACCTAGAGATCAACCAACTACCTTTTTCTACATCACACGAAAATAGAAGATGGCTGAAAATAACACCAGACCGAAAGCTATGGCGGGGGTCACAACCAACCCTTTTGGTTCTCTCAACGAGGCCAGTGATGATATCATCATTAACGCAACCCCCAGTACCGCACCAGGTGCAAAGATCTCATCTCCCCCATCCAAGATCTAACGATCTTGCACGATAAAGGAGCTTCCACATCTACTGTTAAAGAAGCACCCTTGTTGGTCAAAAAGCTACTGAAAGAGTGGCTGACAAACACCCTAAGTGACTTGGTTGAGAAATCACAACAAGGAAACATCAGGTCTGTGCCAATGGTAAGTATCACCACTGTCATGAGCGAACATGAGGAGACACGAGTAAATAATCAACCCCTCGAGGCACTGACCAGTGACGGTTCGCTAACTGCCATCCTAAGGAAGATGGAAGAAATGAAAAATGAAAACAAAGCACTCCGCAACCAGATGAAGGAACACCAGGAGAGGGTCGACAAAATCCCCGGAGCCCCCAAGTTTATACCAAAACGCGATGTGGGGAGGTTCGTAGAGAAGCCATACTTCGAAGAAGCTGCCCCTTACTCTTTCCCAAAAACCTTCAAGATGCCTCCTCACTTGAGGGTGTACGACGGAACCATAGGTCACGAGGATTGATCCACTATGTCACTGCTGTGAAAGGCAATGACCTATCGAAAGAACAGGTACTGTCGGTGCTGCTGAAGAAGTTTGGCGAGACGTTGACATGAGGTGCATTGACATGGTATTCCCAGTTGCCAGTTAAGGCAATATCAACATTTGAGGAAATGGCGGACAAGTTCGTCACGGCCCATGCGGGTGCGAAGAAAGTGGAAGCAAGGGTCAACGACATCTTCGCCGTCAAACAAACCACATGTGAAGGGCTCAAGGACTTCCTAGCCAGGTTTAACAGGGTGAGGATGAGTCTGCCGAATGTATCGGAAGGTATGACAGTCTCCGCTTTCCAGAACGGGATAAGCAAAGATGGCTAGAGGGCGGCCAAGAAGCTGATGAGTCACCTCATTAAATATCCCCCTACCACGTGGGAGGAAATCCAAAATGCCTACTGTGCCGAGGTACGGGCGAACGAGGATGATGTCAATTGGCCGACTCAATGGCTAACGACAATACACTCTGAAACAAGTAGAGATCGGCGCAATGAGGGACGTCAAGAACAACTCCCACGCTCCAACAGAGACTGACATCAGCCATACACTAGATCCTCCCATCCACCACCATACATACGGATGCGTTATAGCGACATGTTGCCCGCCCCCCTTATTATCTGCATATAACTTTTGCATGTCTCTTTCAGAAATAGTGCACGCACTGGAGAAGCTAGGCACCAAGGGTGCAATGGCCGCAGAAGATGAAATCAGACCCCGCCATAAGGAAATTAAATGTCCCGTGTGAGTTCCATTAGGAACCGGGACACAAAACCAAATACTACATAGGCCTACAGCAAGAAGTAGTCAGGATGTTAAGCCAGGGATACTTGAAGGAGTTACTCAGCGACAAAGGAAAAATCAACTTTGCGTGTGGACAGGAACAACCCTGTAGGCTGCCAAAGCCGCCTTCCCCAATACGGACAATAAACATGATAGTCGGCAGCGGCAACAACTCAACGATCAACCACTTTTAGTTTGTCGATACGCATAGACTGAAGTGGACCATCTCCCACAAACGGTATGATGACTTCGAAGGTAGTATCGCCTTCGATAAGTCTGATGCCGACGATTTTACTTTCACTCACTATGATGCTTTAGTTATTACTTTACGTATTACTGATACGGATGTCAAAAGAGTCATGATCGACGATGGAAGTAGCGCTTGTATTATCCACCCAAGGGTCCTTGCACAAATGGGACTCTAGGATACGGTAATACTGTGCTGTATAACACTAACTGATTTTAAAAATGTAGTAGAAGGGACATCCAGAGAAATAACATTGCCCGTCTTAGTAGGAGGAGCCACGATGGAAATGACTTTCCACGCGATGAACCAAGAGACAATATACAACGTCATCATAGGACGCCCATGGATACACGCCATGCGAACAGTTCCATTAAGCCTTTACCAGATGGTCAAATTCCCTACCCCATGGGGAATATTTAGCATTAGGGGAGACCTACGCACCGCACAGGAGGGCTACAAAATAACTCAAGATTGCACCCACACCCAACAACTAAGAGGGGCAAGTGCGGAGGCATAGCAGTTAGCCATGTCGGGGACTGAAATCAACTCGACAGCGGACGCCATCAAAGATCTCGACATCGTAGAAGCATGTAAAGTGACGGTAGAAGACCTCGACCAAGTCCGATTAGATGATACCAGCCCAGCAAAGAAAGCCTACATCGGCCACGGCCTCACCGACCCAAGTAAGTATATATCGTCACCCACAAGCTGAACATTGACCTACTGCATCCGCTCGTGTGGAAAATGAGAAGGAAATTTAATGCTGCAATCAATGAATCGGTCAGCAAGGAAGTGGACAAACTACTTGCCAGCAGCTCCATCAGGGAATCAAAGTACCCCCAGTGGATCTCCAATGTCGTCATGGTTAAAAAGAAAAACGGGAAGCGGAGGATGTGCGTAGATTTCACCGATCTAAGCAAAGCATGCCCGAAGGATTCATTCCCACTACCTCACATCGACCAATTGATCGACGCCACCGCAGGACATGAACTATTGAGTTTCCTAGATGCCTACTCCAGCTACAATCAAATCATGATCACCGAGGAAGATCGAGAGAAGATGACTTTCATCACCCACCAGGAGACTTACTGCTACAAAGTGATTCCTTTCGGGCTCAAAAATACGAGGGATACATACTAGAGATTGGTCCCCAAGATGTTCAAAGAGAAGCTAGGTAAGACCATGGAAGTCTATATCGATGATATGCTGGTAAAGTCGACAAGAAAAGAGGATCATATCAACCACTAAAAGAAGCCTTCAGAATATTGAGAAGGTACGGGATGAAGCTGTACCCCGAGAAATGCGCCTTCAGCGTGGCCTCAGGAAAGTTCTTAGGATTTCTCATATCCCAATGATGTATCGAAGTTAACCCAAACCAAATCAAGGCGATAGACACGATACTTGAGGTGTGAACAGCAAAAAATAGGTGCAAAAGCTGACAGGGCGAATAGCTGCCCTATCTAGATTCATCTCACGATCCTCCGACAGATGCCACAAAATATTCAATGTACTGAGAAAGGACAATGGACTACAATGGAATGAAGAATGTGTCGAAGCCTTGAGAAAACTGAAGGCGTACGTGTCCCGTCTTCACTACTGGCCAAAACAAATCTAGGCGAGCCCCTACTGGTATACCTGGTCGTATTAGAGGTCGCCGTCAGTGCAGTATTGGTCCGCAAGACTAAAGGTACGCAATATCCTATTTATTTTATTATCAAGACCCTAGTGGACGCCGAAACACGGTGTCCACACCTTGAAAAATTAGCCCTGGCGCTGATCGTAGCTTCGTGGAAGCTCAAGCCCTATTTTTAATGCCACTCCATAAAAGTAGTGACAACCTTCCCCTTGAGAAGCATCCTATATAAGCTTGAGTTATCAGGCAGGCTCTCCAGGTGGGCCATAAAGCTCAGCGAGCATGATATCTCATATCTCCCGAGAACCGCCATCAAGTTGCAGGTCCTCGCCGACTTCATGGCCGACTTCAGTGTAGAGATACTGCTAGAGGCGGAACAAGAGGCACATCGTGCCCCCTCCAACGCTGACCTGTGGGCTCTTTACACTGACGGTGCCACTAATGCCTCAGGATCGGGACTTGGATTCATTATCGAAGTCCCCACTGGCAAAATAATTCGCTAGTCCATACGATACCCCGAGATGACTAACAATGCGGCCGAGTAAAAGGCTGTTATCACAGATATAAAATTAGCCATCAAATTTGGAGCTCGACAACTCGTTCTCCATTGTGACTCCCATCTCGCGGTGAATCAGGTCACTGGACTTACCAAATCAAGGAGCAAAAATTGCAAAAGTGCCAGTCAAAAATCCATAGACTAATGATCAAGCTTGACGGGTACCGCTTTGAGTAGGTTCCTAGAATGTGGAACGCTGAGGCAAACGGCCTAGCTAAACTGGCCGCATCCACTAAATTTTTTGACAAAGAAAGCGTGGTCACCCTCCTCCATTCATCCATTGATCATACTGAGGTACTCTCATTAAATTTGCCTTGGGACTGGCGCAACCAGTTTGTGTCCTACTTACAAGAAGGGACACTCCCGCCTAACAAAAAAGAAGCCAAGTAGCTCCGCATATAGGCCTCCTGGTATTGCCTAATAAACCATGAGCTCTATAAAAGGACCTTTGGTGGACCCCTGGCCAAGTGCCTAGGTCCTCACCAAACAATACCAATACTCAAAGAAATGCATGAAGGCCACTGCGACGCCCATACAGGTAATCGCACCCTCATGCGCTGCTTAATATGGCCGGCTACTATTGGCCAACTATGAAGAAAGACTCGGCAGAATATGTTCGTCGATGCGAACAATGCCAAAAGTTTGCCCCCATGATACAGCAACCTGGAGAGCCACTCCACTCGGTCACTTCCCCCTGGCCTTCATCAAATGGGGAATGGACATAGTCGTTCCACTACCAACATGATGAGGAAAGGTACGATTTCTATTAGTTTTAACTGACCATTTTTCCTAGTGGGTGGAAGCAGGTGCGTACGCCCAAATACGCGAACACGAAGTCATCTCTTTCATATGGAAGAATATCATCTGCCGCTTCAACATCCCCAAGGAAATCACCTGCAACAACGGGAGGTAGTTCATCGGCCAGAAAACAACTGAATTCTTTGACAAATAGCATATTAAGCTAATACTCTCCATGCCATACCACCCCTTTACCAACGACCAAGTAGAATCGTCCAAAAAATGATACTAAACATACTGAAGATGAAGCTCAATGATTCCAAAGGGTTATTGATAATAGGTGAATTTGACTATATTTATGTCATAAATAATCACACTTTATTGTTGTTTTGCTATTATTTATGATGACAAAATGCTTTTATTAGTGTTTTTAGTGTGTTATAGGTGCACATGAGCTAATGAAGACTAAATGAGCAGTTTTGGAGTCATAAGATGGTGAAAAGGCCAAGTGTGGAACAAGTTAGGAATTTGTGCTGAAAAATAGCTTGAAGAATCTGCAGCACTGTTCTGCCGTGGTTCAACTGCGACTGCAGTAGAACCGCGGTAGAAGAGGCCTGCGGAAGATTTTGAAGTTTATAGGACTTGATCTACCACGGTGGAAGCCAAAATTTTGAAGGACAAAATTGTCAAAACGTAAATTATGTAACCTAAGCCCTATATTTATACTCCCTCTGTTTCAATTTATGTGAACTCATTTGACTGGGCACGGAGTTTAAGAAAAGAAAGAAGACTTTTGAATTTGTGGTGTTAAATGAAGCACATATATTTTGTGTGGCCATAAATTATTACATAAAGGTGAATTATTTCCAAATAGGGAAATGGGTCATTCTTTTTGGCACGGACTAAAAAGGAAATAGGTTCTCATAAATTGAAATGGGGGGAGTATTAGGATTCTCCCAAGAGAGGCAAGTATTGTATTATTGACTATTTTTGCAAGTAAACTAGTAAGAGAGAACTCTCTCAACATCTTTCTTTCTTTTACATTGAATCTTTGATTATGAACTCAATTATCTATCTTGTTTATTTGATTATGAGTAGCTAAATCTTTATCTAAGGTTTTGATGGAACCTATTGAGTGATGAACTTCTGGGTTATGTGACTACAAATTGTTAGCTAGAGTTCTATTTGTTCAACTTCGTTTTTGTTGTAGTTAATTGATAGGATCCTCAATTAGCTATGCCGATTTAGTGTGCATAACTTGGGAAAGTGTGCATATTTAGGTAATTATTGAACAACACCACACCTAGATTATTGGAGGAATCTATAATTGTAGGCGTAAATGTGGGGTTAGGAATAACAAAACATTGGGTGCAATCTAAAGTGAACTGTTCAAATTAAAGCTAGCTAGGGTAGCTCGGGAGAGTGCACTAGGAATTTATTGTAGTTGCTCGGGAGAAAATTACGATAAAAATAGCGTTCATGATTGATAGAATAATATTGACAATTTGTATGAGCATAAACAGAAGGGATTCCATCAATAAGGGAAATCAATACCTTAGTCTTTCTCTCTATTATTTAAATCACATTCAATTCTTTCTTTCAAGTCTTTAGTTTCTTGCAAAAGTTAGTTAGTAGAAATCATCCACAAAAATATATATTCAAAAGTTTGGGAAGCTGATTCAGGAGTATTCTTGGGTTGTGGAAGTCGAAATTGATAGGTTAATTCTCTGTGTGATCGACTCTGGACTTAATAGACCGGATTATATTGACAACGACCGTTGTTTGGGCATGAATCAATTTTGGCGCCGTTGCTGGGGAATTAATGGAATTATCCATTGCCATTGACAGAACTACAAGATTCTTATGTAGTTAGGCTAATTCTACACACTTTACATTGAAAATTTTGACGGTTGTTGAATTGGGTGCTTAGGTGCATGCCTAGGAAATCTGCAAGGACTGGAGAACTAATTGAAGGTCTCTCAGACCCAGAGAAAACTTTCCAGACACGTAACAAGGCAATCAAACAACTTCAATAATCTCAGCAACCAATAAAACTAGATTTCGACATGGGAGACGTGAACGGCCCAAACCAGTAAGCTGGGTTGAACGTACATGAGATGCAGGAGGCGCATGAAGGTGCTTTATTTGAATGGGTACAACCAACTGCTGATAATTTGGCAACTGCTATTATTGTGCCAGCCATTCAAGCTGAGTCATTCCAGATTACTAATAGTATGCTACACTTGTTGCAAAACAAGGGACTATTCTCTGGGACTCAGGGTGAAGATCCACAGCAGCACCTGAAGAACTTTCTTTCTATATGCAAGACGCAGAGGCAACCAAGCGTGACACCGGAAACTATCAGATTATTGCTATTTCCGTTCTCAGTTATAGGGGCTGCGCAGGTATGTCTAAACTCACTCCTCATAAACTTTATTGCAACATGGGATGAGTTAGTCAAGCAATTCTACAATAAGTTTCATCCACCTAACAAGACAACTCAGGAAATTGATGAGATTGTAAGCTTCAAGTAGAAGCCAATGGAGACATTACATGAAACTTGGGGCAGATTAAAAGGTATGCTGGTTATGTTTCCTCAGCATGGGGTTCCTGAAGAGATGTTGGGTCAAAGCTTCTATATGGGGCTTTCAGACAATATGAAGAATATAGTAGATGCCTCAGCAGGTGGGGCTTTTCTGAGCAAGACCTAGAGAGAAGGCCAAAATTTGCTTAACAAGATGGCTCAAAACTCCGGGTGGACGACCAGGAATGTTCCTATCACTCAAGTGGTACACTCTGTACCTCTGAATCCTTCCAACACTTTGGAGGAGAACGTGGCTACTTTATTGACACAAATGAGCATCCTGACGAAGAAGGTGGAAGAATCTCGGGTCAAGTAGTAGGTTCACATTGTAGATACTATCAATGGTAGTTTATGCACATCTTGAATTAGCAAACCCATAGATAATCCATGGGCTGCAGACCAAGAATATCATCACCAACATGAAGACATGAACTATGTGGCTTATTATGGAGGGCATCGATATGGTAAGTAGAGTTGGGGTCAGCAGGCTCCACAACAGTACAGGCCTCCACAGCGACAATATAATGCAGCAGGTATGAGGCCACTAAACAACATGGCTCCATATCCTAGACCTCATAATTTCAATAATCAGCAGCAGGGGTATCATCCACCTCCACCACAGCATGGGGGTAGACATGACGATGGGTTCACAGAGTTGAAAGCTATGATGTAGCAGGTAATTGGGTCACATGCCAAAACCAATGAGAGGATAGATGCACATGACGCATCTATCAAGAATATTGAAGTACAGGTGGGCCAGATTGCTATGTCACTTAACAATCGTCCTCAAGGGACATTGCTTGCAGATACACAAACAAACCTAAAGGATCTAATCCCAAAGTAGCTGATGGCAGTTAATCCGAGAAGTGGAAGAGATCTTGATGCTGAGAAGGAAAGAGCGAGAAGCAATTTGCAGGCTGAGACACTCACTCCAGTACCCATTGAACTGGAGAAATCCACCGGGTTGACAGAAGTTACAGTCCAGCCAGTAGATGAAAATAAAGACGTGCAACAGGAAATGGAGAAAGCAACTGAACTGGTAGAATAGCCGGTTGTGGAATATGTACTAGAAAAAGAAAAATCCCAAGTGATTGGGAAGAAGGGGCCTCCAGCCCCATTTCCCCAAAGGTTGGCCAAGCACCAAAAAGAGGAGCAATATAAGAGATTCTTCGAGATGCTCAAGCAAATCCAGGTAAATATTCCATTAATTGAATCTTTCGAAAGAAATGCCTGGGTATGCTAAGATGATGAAAGATTTGATGTCGCAGAAATTTGATTTCCAAGGCTTGGCCACCGTAACTCTTACATGGACATGTAGTGCAGTGGTCTTTAGACCCATAGCTGAGAAGCTATCTGACCCAGGTAGCTTTACTATTCCATACACTATAGGAAACTTTGTCTTTGCTAAGGCATTGTGTGATTTGGGGGCGAGCATAAATCTTATGCCCTTGGTGATCTATAAGAGGCTGGGCATCGGGAGAGCCAGGCCTACTTCTATATTATTATAGCTTGCTGACGGGACGGTAAAACATCCATTCGGTATATTGTATGACGTGCTCATCCAGGTGGGAAAGTTTGTGTTTCCTACCGATTTTGTTATTCTTGACTGCAAGGTGGACGAGGAAATTTCTAAAATCTTAGGAAGACCATTCCTAGCCACAAGGAGAGCACTGATTGGTTGTGAGATCGGGAAATTCAAGATGAGGCTGAATGATGAGGAGATCATATTCAACGTACAAATCCATGAGGCGCCCTAGTGAGTTCGCGAATTGCTCTCTCATTGATGTAGTAGATGGGATAGTGGAGGCAGATGATGTAGAATTGACAGCTGAAGATCCACATCAGGTATGCCTAATGAACTTAGAAGAGGTAAACGGTGAATGCCTGGAAGAGTGGGTGCTATCTCTGGAAGGTAAGGGGTTTTGGGATAGAAAGTTGGAATTTGAACCTCTACACTTAGAAAAGAGAGAGACCCATCCAGCAAAACCATCCATTGAAGAGCCACCAAAGATGGAACTTAAGCCACTACTAGCTCATCTCAGGTACGAATTTCTAGGCCCTAACTCCACTTTACCTATTATTATCTCATATGGTTTGCTAGATGTGCAGGCTCAAAAGCTTATACAGGTACTTAAAGAATGCAAAAATGCCATTGGGTGGACCATGGCAGACATAAAGGGGATCAACCCTGCATACTGCATGCACAAGATTCTCCTGGAAGAGGAGCACAAACCTTCCAGGGAACACCAAAGAAGGTTGAACCCAAACATGAAGGAAGTGGTTAAGAAAGAAGTTATAAAGTGTGGCTAGACATGGGAATTATTTTCCCAATCTCTGATAGTCTAGGTTAGCCCAGTTCAATGTGTGCCAAAGAAAGGTGGCATGACGGTAGTGCAAGATGAGAATAATGAATTAATCTTAACAAGAACTATCACCGGGTGGAGGATATGCATGGACTATAGGAAACTGAATCTAGCCACCCGCAAGGACCACTTTCCACTTCCCTTCATTGACCAGATGCTTGACAGGTTGGCGGGGAGGTCACACTTTTGCTTCTTGGATGGGTACTCGGGGTACAATTAGATCTCAATAGCCCTCGAGGATAGAGAGAAGACATTCTTCACATTCCCATATGGCATTGTTCCTTTAGGAGGATGCCATTCGGATTATGCAGTGCACCTACCACATTACAAAGGTGCATGATGGCCATATTCACCGACATGGTGGAAGATATCATGGATGTGTTCATGGATGATTTCTCAATGGTAGGGAATTCATATGATGAATGCCTTGTCAATCTGACAAGAGTGCTGAAACAGTGTATGGAGACAAACTTGGTGCTAAACTGAAAGAAGTGCCATTTCATGATACAAGAAGGTATAGTCTTGGGGCACCGAATTTCGAGCAAGGGTATTGAGGTAGACCGAGCCAAAGTTGATTTCATTGTAAAGTTGCCTCCACCAACGCCCGTCAAGGCCATTAGAAGCTTTCTTGGACATGCCGGTTTTTACCGGAGGTTCATTAAAGACTTCTCCAAAATTGCAAACCCTCTCTATAAGTTGCTTGAGAAAGATCACCCCTTTTTATTTTCTGATGATTGTAGGATTGCATTTGAGGAGCTGAAGAAGAGGCTGGTCACAACACCCATCATTATTGCCCCCAACTGGGAGAAACAATTTGAGCTTATGTGCGATGCAAATGACTATGCAGTGGGGGCAGTGCTTGGCCAGAGGAAGGACAAGCTGATGCATCCAATCTACTATGCTAGTAGAACATTGAGTGGAGCACAACTGAATTACACGGTGACGGAAAAGGAAATGATGGCGGTAGTGTTCGCGTTCGACAAGTTTAGGTCCTATCTCATAGGATCCAAGGTAATAGTATACACTGACCATGCAGCACTAAGATACTTAATTGACAAGAAGAACTCTAAGCCGTGCCTAATTCATTGGGTGCTTCTTCTGCAAGAGTTCGATCTTGAAATCCGTGATTGTAAGGGCACCAAAAATCAAGTCGCTGATCACTTATCACGACTTGAAGGAGCTAAAATTGTCAAAGAGAGTGGAGAAATTCTGGAAACCTTTCCAGACAAGCAGCTGCTCACTACCACTCTCCTTAAAGCGCCATGGTATGCAGATTATGCAAATTACCTGGCCAGTGGTATTGTTCCTCATAACCTATCATCGGTCCAGAGGAAAATGTTTTTCGTGAAAGCCAGATTTATTATTGGGATGAGCCCTATCTGTTTAGGATATGCCTTGATAACATGATCCGGAGAAGCGTCCCCGAGATCGAACAATCTTCTATTTTGCAGGCATGTCATGCTTCAGCATATGGTGGCCACTTTGGAGGAGTTCGAACGGCTTCCGAGATACTTAAGGCCGGTTTCTACTGGCCAACGGTATTTAAAGATGCACACTTGTGGGTGAAAGGGTGTAACTTATGTCAACGCACCAGGAATATATCCCGGCGTCATGATATGCCTATGAACCCAATCCAACAGGTGGAAGTGTTTGACGTCTAGGGGATAGACTTCATGGGTCCCTTTGTCAGCTCCTGTGGCAATAAGTACATTCTTGTTACTGTAGACTATGTATCCAAATGGGTGGAAGCGGTAGTATTACCCACCAACGATGCTAAGGCGGTGGTGGGATTTTTGAAGAAGAATATTTTCACTCGTTTTGGGACGCCAAGGGCAATCATTAGCGACGGGGGCACTCATTTCTGCAATCGGGCATTCGAGCAATTGTTGGCTAAGTATGATGTAAAGCAAAGGGTGGCTACTCCATACCACCCACATACTAGTGGACAAGTTGAGGTCTCCAACAGGTAGATAAAGAGTGTATTGACAAAGACAGTGAACGCCACGAGGACCGACTTGTCCAGGAAGCTCAATGATGTATTATGGGCATACAAGACAGCTTTTAAGACACCAATCGGCATGTCACCATACAAATTGGTATTTGGGAATACTTGTCACTACCCGTTGAACTAGAGCACAGAGCATGGTGGGCACTCAAGCAATTATATCTCAGCTGGAAAGAAGCGGGTAAATCAAGAGTCACTGGATTACATGAGATGGAAGAATTCCGGTATCTGGCTTTCGAGAGCTCAAGATTATACAAGGAGAAGATGAAGCGGCTACATGACCAGAATATCATAGAGCACAACTTCAAAACTGGGGACAAGGTACTTCTATATAACTCAAGGTTACGGTTGTTCCGGGGCAAACTGAAATCAAGATGGTCTGGCCCATTTCGGGTGATTGAAGCGTTACAGTCTGGCACTGTGAAAATACTAACTATAAATGGTTCTCCCATTTTCAAAGTCAATGGACAGCGGTTGAAATTATATGTTGGCATGGATGACATCAATGAGAAGGTGGAATTACGGTTAGATGAACCTCAAAGGTCTAGCGAGCCTTGAAATGCGCCAAGTTGAGTCGTGCCACGACGTTAAATCAGACGCTACGTGGGAGGCAACCCACGAAATTGTTGTAAGTGTAAATCATTATAGTTAGTCTATACAAAAAAAAATTGCTGCTGCCCAGGCGAAAAATTCAGAGGCACTGTTTCACCGCGGATCCACCACGACCGTGATTGGACCGCGGTGGATTGGCCCCTCTAAACCTTCTGCTTCGCGGTTCCACCGCGACCGCGGTGCGACCCAATTTATCTCCTTCTTCCTCCACCACTTCCCCAACTTCATCAATCATTTCTCTCCCTTCATCCCTTGTATTGACAAGTAAGAATTCGTTTTACTTTTTATTTTTTTCTTTCTTTCTCTCTTTAATTTTTGTACTTTAATTAGTTTGGTAGACTTTATATGTAGTAATTGCTTAAACCCATTCTAGGCTTAGTCTAAAATATGCTTATATGCCCTATTAATTTAGTATTAATGTTGTATAATTGATTTTTGGGATTTTGGTGTTAATTGAATTTGTTGGGTCTCCATTATGTTGAATTGTGATGTTTATGGTAGTTTGGAGACCCAAATTGGTGGTTGAATTAATTGGTATTGTTTTGGGCCACGGTTTGGCTAAATAGGTTGTAATATATGATTATTGTATTTTTAGGAGATATAATGCTTTGGTTGGTTGTTGTTGTATATAATTAGAGATGATGTATGTATATATGGGTGATGTTGGAATGCCAAAAGGAGTAAGTGTGAGGTGCATTAGGTAGACTTGGTGAAATTATTGGAAAAATATGGTCAAAAGTAGGGGTACGGTAGGTTAGCACTAAAGGAAGTACCTTTGTAGTCCACGGATGGTAAAGTCTGAGTAACCAACCGATGTACTAACATAATGAAAAGTTTTGGTTGCTTCTGTTGTGCAGGAT
Source organism: Nicotiana noctiflora (assembly GCA_032618575.1). NCBI lineage: Eukaryota > Viridiplantae > Streptophyta > Magnoliopsida > Solanales > Solanaceae > Nicotiana > Nicotiana noctiflora. The sequence goes on from JASVEL010005943.1 coordinate 226,705, forward strand.
TATGGCCCCCCAAAAGATCCAGGAATGCTGCAAGCTCGTCTAGGTAGCCGACCTATGATGAGTCTCGGTTCGCGTGCAAGGAAGCTGAAGCTGACTTTCATGCCAAGGCTACTAAAGCTTGGCTACAGGAGATCGCCATTGATTGGATGGCTCTTCGGGCTGAAAAGCCCGACATGTATGAGGAGATCAGACGCATGGAGATGGAATTCCTGTTTGATGAACCTACCCTCGTGAACAAGATGCTCGTAAGGGAGTTCTATGCGAACGCAACCTACAACATGGACAGGACTATCTTTGTTAGAGGTAAGTATGTTTGGGCCAAAGAGCCTACTGTTAGGCAGGCTCTAAGACTGCCCACTTTTTCTAGTGAAGTGGACTTCTACCACGACAGGCCCGGTGTCACTTGGGATACCATGGTTGAGGCCTTGTGTGTCAATAGTCATCCTATCTGGATAAAAGACCAAATTACTCTAAATTCTAACAGCTTCACTCATATTGCCAAGTGCTATTTTACGGTTGTCTGTAACCATTTTCTACCCTCCAGCAACACAATAGATGTTAACCTTAATCGGGCATTGCTGACATGGTTCTTTGTCACCCACCGGGACGTTGATGTTGCCTGCTTGATAGCTGACAAGATGGTGCTGAGGGCACCCCTCAAATCCAAGGGATTTTACTTCCCGTCTCTAGTCACTTCTCTGTGCCTCTCCCACCGGGCTCCCGTATTACCTACGGATAGTGAGCTTCCTCAAAAAGCTCTGTTCAAGGCTTTTTTTATTCGGGTGGGTAGAGGCACTGACCCCATTGACATAGATGACGAGGATGACTCTGTGCCGATTGTCCAGTTGAGGCGATCCACTGACTCCGCAGGCCCTTCTGGGCACGCTCATTATGGAGCTGGCCTATCCAGGTCCCAGTCTACTAGACCTATGCTTAGGTCTTTGGAGGAGAAGGTTGCGGATTTACGCACCTTCGTGGACGACCTGCACACGCGCATGGACGCGATATCTCAGAGGCACTCTAGGTGTGAGAACCTTTTCATGGCATGGTTCCGAGCTCTGGGTCGCGCATGCAATGTCGACCCCGCCACCGTCTCCGACTCTAAGTGAGTCACAGGTAAGTTTTCTCACCCTTCTGTGCTTTACATTGATTTTTATGCCATGAGGACATGTCATGATCTTAAGTGTGGGGTGGTAGACTTATCTTGTATTATATGTTGTACATTGTAGTTGTAGTTGTAAATTATATTAGCTGGCTTGGCCCGATGATGGACACTTGGCGACGTATTTCTTAAGGGTCTAAGTCGGAATAAAAACACAAAAAAATCAAAACCTTGAAAAAATATCCAAAAATATGTGTAGAGGGCTCCTCCTGATGACGGACTATTTGGACAATTACTCTTGAGGGAAGTAGTCCATGTAGGAATTTTTCTTTCTTTTCTTTTCTTTTTCTAGGTAGTGTATCACCTCCCACTTGGTTTTTCTTTTGACCACGGTTCTTTTCCAAGGGTTTTTATTGAACCGGGTTAGGTAGATTTTTCCTTTTTAGGATTAGAGGGTAAAGGTTAACTTGTAACCCCAAGTATGCACATTAGCAAAAACTAAAATGAACTTGAGAGTGCATGATCTAAGCTTGACTGTAGATTCTGGGATATGCCTTAAATTGCACAATACAGCTTGCTTGAACGTTGATAGGACTCTGTAGATGAACCTGATTCTAAATGAGTTGCATGCTAAGTGTGTGTGAGCTTTTAACTGCATTATATGTTTTACATGATACATAGAACTTACCATGTGTGTGTGCAAAGTGAAATAGAAGTTGTTTAGTTATAGAGATAATATATGCATTTCTTTGTGTAACCCTTTATCTAGAACTTTCGAAACCAACATTCAATCAAAAACCCGACCAAACAACGTTCGAATGACCTGAAAATTTGTAGACATATCCAAAATCACCTAACGGAGCTACTGCAACTGTCGGAATTCCATTCCGACCTCCGGATCAAAATCTCACCTACCGTTCGGATTTCGCCAAAGTTCAACCTTAGCCAATTCAAGCCTATTTCTACACCGGGCCTCCAAATTCAATTCCGATCGCTCCCCTAAGTCACAAATCACCTCTCGGAACTAACCAAATCATCAGAATTCGATTCCGAGCCCTCTAACCAAATAGTCAACTCCGGGTTGACTTTCCTTATTCAAGTTCCCTTCACAAAGGCTATATGCCTCATTTTCAACCAGAATCACTCCTAACTCACCCGATAGACTCTAACACCGATATAGAAACATGAAACATATAAATGAAGGGGTAATGGGGTGGTAATTCCCATGATGACGAGCCGGGTCGTCACATTCTCCCCCACTTAAGCAAACGCTCATCCTCGAGTGGGTCAAGGAACATACCTGGAGACTCAAATAAGTGAGGATATCTGATCTACATCTCCCGCTCGATCTCCCAAGTGTCCCCTCCACGGGTGGACCTCTCCCCTAAACCTTTACCGATGCAATGTCCTTGGATCTCAAGCTCCTCACCTGACGACCCAATATAGCTATAGGCTCCACATCATGGGTCACCAACATATTTACGGAGCATGGATACATGGAACACTTGATGAACTCCCGATAGACTGGGTGGCAAAGCAAGAATATATGCCACCTCTCCTATCCTCCTGAGGATCTCAAAAGGGCCAATGAATCTCGGACTGAGCTTTTCTTTCTTCCCAAATCTCATGACTCCTTTCATCGGCGAAACCTTCAGTAAGACTTTCTCACCCACAGAATAAGACACAACCCGAACCTTCCGGTCCGCGTAACTTTTCTGGCGCAACTGAGTTGTGCGAAGTCTCTCCCGAATCACCTTCACCCTGTCCAAAGCATCCTGGACTAACTCTGTCCCCAACAACCTTGCCTCACCAGGCTCAAACCAACCAACTGGAGATCTACATCGTCTCCCATATAAAGCCTCATACGGCGCCATCTGAATACTGGATTGGTAGCTGTTATTATAGGCAAACTATGCGAGAGGAAAATAATCGGCCCATGAACCACCAAAGTCAATAACACAAGCTCTCAACATATCCTCCAAGATCTGAATAGTACTCTCGGACTGTCCGTCCATCTAAAGATGGAATGCAGTACTCAACTCAACCTGAGAGCCCAACTCAAGCTGAAATGTCCTCCAGAACTGTGAAGTAAACTGAGTACCTCTGTCTGATATGATAGAAACTGGGACTCCATGCAATCTAACGATCTCCCGAATGAATATCTCAGCTAACCACTCCGAGGAGTACGTAGTATACCCAGGAATGAAGTGAGCTGACTTGGTCAGCCTATCCACAGTCACCCAAATTGAATTAAACTTCCTCTCTGTCCGAGGGAGTCCAGTAACAAAGTCCATAGTGATCCTTTCCCACTTCCAATCGGGAATATCAATATGCTGAAACACGCCATCGGGCCTCTGATGCTCGTACTTGACCTGCTGACAGTTGAGGCACCGTGCTACATGTCTAACAATGTCCATCTTCATCTTCCTCCACCAATAATGTTGTTTCAAGTCCTGGTACATCTTCGCGACACCTGGATGGATAGAATACCGTGAGCTATGGGCCTCCTCCAATATCAACTCACGAAGGCCATCAACATTGGGCACGCATATCCGGCCCTGCATCCTCAATACACCATCACTATCAATAGTGACATCTCTAGCATCATCATGCTGAACTCTGTCCTTAAGGACAAGCAAGTGTGGATCATCATACTGGCGCTCAGGAATACGATCATATAAAGAAGACCGAGATACAACACAAGCCAACACCCTGTTGGGATCTGAAATGTCTAACCTTACTAGCCGATTAGCTAGAACTTGAACATCATAAGTAAATGATCTCTCCTCAGCTGGAATATATGTCAAGCTGCCCATACTGACTACCTTCTGGCTCAAAGTATCGGCCACCACATTGGCCTTCCCCGGATGATATAGAATAATAATGTCATAATCCTTGAGCAACTCAAGCCATCTCCACTGTCTCAAATTAAGATCCCTCTGTTTGAACAAATGCTGTAGACTACGATGTTCGGTATACACCTTACAGGACACGCCATACAAATAGTGCCTCCAAATCTTCAAGGCATGAACTATGGCGGCTAGCTCTAAATCATGAACAGGATAGTTCTTCTCATGTGGCTTCAACTGCCGAGAAGCATAAGCAATCACTCTACCCTCCTGCATCAATACACAACCTATCCCCACTCTCGAGGCATCACAATATATAGTATATAAACCTGAATTTGATGGAAACACTAATACTGGAGCTGTGGTCAAAGCTGTCTTGAGCTTCTAATAGCTCTCCTTATACTCATCCGACCACACAAATAGTGCACCCTTTTGCGTCAACTCAGTAAAAGAAGAAGCAATGGATGAATATACCTGAACAAACCGGCGATAATACTCCGCCAACCTAAGGAAACTCCTGATCTCCATAGGTGAGGACGGTCAAGGCCAACTCTGCACTGCCTTTATCTTCTTTGGATCAACCTGAATACCATCAGGTGACACCACATGACCCAGAAATGCTACTAAATCGAGCCAAAAGTCGAACTTGGAGAATTTAGCATACATCTTATCCTCCCTCAATCTCTGCAACACAATGCTCAAATGCTGAGCGTGCTCCTCCTGACTACGGGAGTAGACTAGAATGTCATCAATGAACACGATCACGAATGAATCCAAATATAGCCTGAACACACCGTTCATCAGATGCATGAATGCTGGGGCGTTGGTCAGCCCAAAAGACATCACAAGGAACTCATAGTGACCATATCTAGTCCTGAATGTAGTCTTCATAATATCAGAGTCCCTGATCTTCAGCTGATGATAGCCTGAACGAAGATCAATCTTAGAAAAAACCTTCACACCCTGTAACTGATCAAATAAATCATCAATGCGTGGTATAGGGTACTTCTTCTTCACTGTTACCTTGTTCAATTGCCTATAATCAATACACATCCGCATAGAACCATCTTTCTTCTTAGCAAATAACATTGGTGCACCCTACGGGGACACACTAGGGCGAATGAATCCGTTATCCAAAAGCTCCTGAAGATGTTCTTTCAATTCCTTCAACTCAGCTGGTGCCATCCGATAAGGAGGAGTAGAAATGGGCTGAGTGCCCGACACCAAGTCAATGCCAAAATCAATGTCCCTGTCCGGTGCATATCCAGCAGGTCTAAAGGGAATACATCTGGAAAGTCCCTCATACCAAGTACTGAATCAATGCTAGGAGACTCAGCTCCCACATCCCTCACAAATGCGAAATATGACAAACACCCCTTTTCAACCATTCTCTAGGCCTTTAAGAAGGAAATAACTCGGCTAGCGACGAAATCAGTCGAACCCCGCCACTCAATCTGAGGAATACCAGGAATAGCCAATGTAACTGTCTTAGCATGACAGTCCAATATAGCATGGCACGGAGACAACCAGTCCATGCCCAATATCACATCGAAGTCCACCATCCCTAACATTAGCAGATCCACCTAGGTCTCCAGACCCCCAATAGAAATAACACAGGATCTATAGACATGATCCACAATAATCGTATCACCCACTAGGGTGGATACATGAACAGGAAAATCAAGACTACCACGGGTCGTACCCAAATGATGTGCAAAATAAAAAGACACGTACGAATATGTAGACCCGGGATCAAATAGAACAGAGGCATCTCTGTGACAGACAGAAATGATACATGTAATCACTGCATCGGAGGCAACCGCATCACGCCTGTCAGGGAGTGCATAGAATCGTGCCTGACCTCCACTGGATCTCTCCTCGCCTCTGGGGCGACCACGAGAAGACTAACCTCTAACTCTACTAGCCTGAGATGGTGCTGAAGAGGAGGGCTGATCCCTCTGTTGAGCTCTATCCCTACGAAGTCGAGGGCACTGCCTCCTCGTGTGGCCAAACTCACCACACTCATAACAAGTACCTGGTGCTGGATAAGGGAACTGAAAGGAACCCCTCGCCGCAGAAGAACCTTGGGCTGAAGAAATAGGTGCTGCACTCTAGGCTGGGAGGGCACTAAGTGAAGACTGACCCTTCTGAAATCCCTGGCGACCACGACCATAAGAAGAAGTTTCGCTCTGCTCAGGGCGGCCTGAATGAGAAGGTCTAGATGAGCGACCTCTACCTTGCTGAAACTGCCCTCTAGATGGAGCACCGCTAAAACTACCAGAACCTCGAGGCCTCTTGGCCTCCCGCTCCTCCCGCTCACGGTGACGATCCGACTCAATGGAGCGTACCATATCCACAACCTGCTCAAAAGATGATGTTAGTACTCTCTCTGGTCATCAGAATGCGAATGGAGTAGTTGAGCCATCAGTGAACCTCCTAATCCTCTCTCGATCGGTCGGGATCATCCATATGGCATGCCTATCCAACTGGGTATATCTCAGCTCATACTGTGTCACCGACATGTCGCCCTGTACTAACCACTCAAACTGTCAGCACAGCTCCCCTCTACGAGACTACGACAAATATTTCTCCAAAAAGAGAATGGAGAACTGCTGCCAAGTAAGGGGTACTGCTCCTGCACGTCTACGCCTCTCAAACTCCTCTAGCAAGTAAATGTTGACCCTGAGAATTGGAATGTGGTAAAACACACCCCACTAGACTCTAATATCCCTACAGCGAAGCATCCTCTGACACTTGTCTAGAAATTCCTCGACATTCTCGCCCTCGGTACCACTAAATTTTGGAGTCTGAATTCTATCGAACCTCTCAAGTAGACGCTGCTCGTCGTCTAGCATCACCAGAAAAATATACCTTAGGGCTGGTGCGGCTGGCTCAATTGGAGCAACCAGTGCAACTGGCTGAGCTAGAACTACATTTGGTGTCTGCAATCCCTGTACAACTGGCTCGGGTGTGCGAGCTGCAGGAGTCTGATGACCACCCCCAATCCTAAGAAGTAGATGCGGTAGTAGTGGCAAAGACTGCCTGAGCCAGACCAGTGCAGATAGATAAGATTTGAGCTAAAGCCTCCTGAAGACCAGGAATCATGGTAGGCACTGCCAGTGCCTGAACATGTGCTGCTAGAGTACCTACAGCTAGAGGCTGGTCCTGAATGGGGGCAACTGGTGGGTCAACTGGTGTTGCCCATGCTGCTCTGCCTCAACCACAACCACTGCCGCATTCACAACCTCTAGCGGTGGCAATGGTGGTCGTCTGCCGGGTCCGGTAGCACGGGTTCTCGCCATCTGCGAGAGAATAGAATACAAAAGTTTAATTCTCGGAGCAACAAAGTCGTACGACAAGAGTTCAAGAATATGAAGTGTTTCCTAAAGGTTCTACAGCCTGCCGAGGATAAATACAGACGTCTCTGTACTGATCTGTGGGACACTACTAACGACTCAAGACTCATGAGGCCTAGTAACCTAGGCTCTAATACCAACTTGTCACGACCCCGAACCCGGTCGTGATGGCGCCCAACACACTGTTAGGCCAGCCCGACCAATCAACAGAAACCCGGAGCTATCAACTCACATTTAACCCCTTTTAGGCATAAACAACGATAGTATAACAATGAAAATAGCCAAACACCGGGATTTAAACATCCCAAACCAGTACAACCTTCTAATAGACTAGGAGTCACAAGTCATGAGCCTCTACCAGAATATATAAAGTGTGATAGTGTATACTACTGTGCATAAGTGCGGATAGACAAAACAGAAGTAAAGATAAGCTGGAGAGTCAGGTCCTACGGACGCTGGCAGCTACCTCGACTGTCCAGAAGCAACTCCAAGCAGCTACAGAATCAAGTCTGCTGCGATGTACCTGGATCTGCACACAAGGTGCAGGGAGTAAAGTGAGTACTTCCAGACTCAGTGGTAATAAGCAGGGGTAAGACAGCGAAGGTAAGAACACCAATACTAAGTAAAGCTATACACAATACCCTACAACAGTATCAACATGAACAATATCCGAACCAGCAATATCAGCTCACACCATAACAACTAACAACATAACAACTAACAACATAACAACTAACATGTATAGCTAAATGCAATGCAATGCAATGCATGAATATGACCGCTACGGCGCGTAGCCCAATCCATTTGGGTACCCGTGCTCACTATGGGGGTTCAGACTCCGGAGGGGCTCCTACAGCCCAAGCACAATATCATGATACGCTGCAGCACGTATCTCGATCCACTACCAGTCAGCTAATATGCAATGCAGCCTCACATGCCCAAAAGTAGTGTTTGAAAACTCTTTTTATCATTTTTCGGTAGAAAACAGTATATCAGAAATTCCATAGTTTGGAAAACCATTATGACAGTAATAGCTCAGGACTGGTAGCAAAATAGCATGTCAATATCACAAAAACAATAATAACGATCCTCGCGAGATCCCAATAACTGGCTCACAGCCCAAAGATGTACACAACCATCCATGTAGGAGGTTCACCGGCTCAAGAATATCCAACAACATAGTATAGTATCAACAGGTCGGACTAAGCTATAGTCCCCAATCACATTCGACCCCGCACTCACAGGAGAGTATGTGTCTCGCCTCAATACAGCGTCACAAAGTGATATACCGGGGTTTCGAACCCGCTGGTCATCACCCACACCCATTACTCACCTCGACTCGGCTCGAAGACTAGTCCGCAATGCCCTTGCCACGAGAATCAGCCTCCACAAGTGTAGAATCTGATGAAAGTCAATAGAAATATATCAAAATAGGCCAAAGGGGCTTTACCCAATCGAAACAACTCGAATTACACCAAAAACTACAAAGTTGCCAAAACCTGACTTTTGGTACGCTTCTCGAAAAATTACAAAAGTTACATATTCGGAATCCTTATCTCAACACGAGTCCATGCATATAAAGTTTATCAAAATTGGACTCTGTTTGCCCATTCAAATTAATGATTTTCCATAACCCAAGCTTAGGGTAAAATCCCCCATTAATCTTCCCATTAACAGTGAAATACTCGAAGATTCTATGATAAAATAACGTATTTAGGCATAAAACTTACCTCCGATGATTACTCGGTGAAATCCCCTTCAATTCCCGTCAATTTGCTATCTAAGAACTCAAAAATGGAAGTTTTGGGTATATGGTTCGCGAATACACTATTCTGGTTTTTAATATTACTGACAGGCAGTTCACACTATGCGATCGCAGCCCTTGGCTCGCGATCGCGATGTACAAAAATTTAATGGCTGATTTTCATTCTATGCTATTGCAGCCCTTGGCTCGCGATCGTAGTAACAAACCTTTTACTCTTACGCGATCGCAACACTATCTCCGCGATCGCACAACTTCCAAACTCGACCCTACGCGATCGCTTGAACTTAACCGCAATCGCATTGCCTTCGATCCTTGACTTACGCGATCGCAGATGAACCCTCATGATCGCAATGCATCCAAACACAACCTTACGCGATCGCATGAGACACTTCGCGATCGCGATCGCAAAGGACAAAATCTCTGCATTTTTATTGCAGCAGAACAGCAGTGCCTTTTGGCACAAAATGGTCCGTTTGGACCCCCAGATTCATCCCGAGGCCCCCAGGACCCCAACGTAAACCATTAACCTACTCCAAAACATGATACAAACTTGTTCCAATCATAAAAACATGCCCGTAAACACGAAAATCATCGAATCAAAGCGGATTCAAGCCTAAGTTTCATCTAGAACTTCTGAAACCGACATTCAATAAAAAACCCGACCAAATGACATCCGAATGACCTGGAAATTTACAGACATATCCAAAATCACCTAACGGAGCTACTGCAACTGTCGGAATTCCCTTCCGACTCCCGAATCAAAATCTCACCTACCGTTTGGGTTTCGCCAAAATTCAACCTTAGCCAATTCAAGTCTATTTCTACACCGGACCTTCAAATTCAATTCTGATCGCTCCCCTAAGTTACAAATTACCTCCCGAAACTAACCGAATCATCAGAATTCGATTCCGAGCCCTTTAACCACATAGTCAACTCTAGGTTGACTTTTCATAATCAAGCTGTATTTCAAAAGGCTATATGCCTCATTTTCAACCAGAGTCACTCCTAACTCACCCGATAGACTCTAACACCGATATAGAAACAAGAAACATATAAATGAAGGGGTAACGGGATGGTAATTCCCGTGACGACGGGCCGGGTCGTCACATTTATTATGGAATAATACAACTCTCTCATTCTCTCTTATTCTCTATCTATCTCTTACTTCTGACAAACAACTTCTCTTGAGTTCATCTTGCTAGTTTAATATCTTACCAGTTTAATGTGTTAGATCTACAACATAGTTATCACTCTTACATCTCCAAGCTTATTATATTTAATTGTGATTTACCCTCCCATATTATTTTTTTGATTATTTTCTAGCTTAAAAGTACACTTTTAACTTTTGAGTCAAACAATAATTTTTACAATAAGCATGCATTAACTATTACTACATATGTTAAAAATGGAATTTATACCGTGCTATGACATGTAAAACTATACATTGATAGTTATCGGAATCAAGCTAAGACATTATAATTTGCCTATACAAATAAACCATCCCTCTTAATCAACAGTTACAATAATTCAAGCCATATTATTTCACATATAGTACTAAAACTATCGGGAAAAAGATCCGTTACACCCATTCTCTCATGGCTAAACTGATTAGTTTAAGTTTGTACTTTATTTTGCTCCTATACTTCTTTCGGAGTTAAAGCCAAAACAATTGAATTCTGTCAAAACTCGTAGGGAGAACAATAATTTCCACTCTGCTTAGGGTAACCCTATCTCAAGCTGAAAAATGCTCATAAGGAGATTTTAGCTATGAATATAAGTTCATTGGATGAGTTAGGCAAGTTGGCTTGGAAAATGCGTATCAATAAAATTCGTGGTCTAAAGCCAAATTTTAATAGTGTCTTATTTTTTTGTCTATAGTATAGTTATATTGCAAAATATAGTATTTAATCTATTCCTTTTTTTCTTTCTTTATTTTAATCTATAGTAGAGTTATCTGATAAAATATAATATTAATATTCAAATTGGTAAGAAAATTTAAGTTAATAAGTTGTTAGCCACATATTAACAATTGATTTACCTTGAATCTTATTGTAAAACAAAATGTTATTTATCAATATGAAGATTTGAGTATTGATTCAAAGTTCTAGAATATTTCTATTGTTAAAAAATAGACAGTCTTTCTTTCCATTTATATAAGGATTTAGTATATTTTGTTTTTTTTCTCTATAGGCCTCAATATTGTCTAAGTGAAAATAAGATAGTGAATCCACAAATTATATTTTTGGAGCCCCAAAATTTAGGGAGCCCAAAGAAAAGGTTTTAGTACCCTCCCCTTGACCCACTCCTGAGGCTTGGGCTGCTTGCTTAAAGCTTTATGAAGATACATTATATCAACTTTAAATGGTCGATTGGAGATCACAGTTCTTATGTTAATATAGTGGATATCCATTGTGGATCAGGTCATGATACAAGGTTATTTCTGTTTCTCTAAAGTATACTTAATTACTTAATAATTTTCATAAGAATTCAAGATTAAAGTCCAAAAGTTATATATATATATATATATTATCACAACATTGGAAGATTAGGAAAATATGGTAATTTTGCTCAAGTAGAGAATATCAAATGTGAGCAACTCTTTCTTCTCGGGAATAACAAATGGAGCTTGTATCAAGACACGACAGGTAAATAAAATGTAGATATATTGACCATCTACAAAACAAACAAAAAAGAACCTCAACTATAAGAATCAGAACAAGAATCAATATATTGACTTCTTGTTGAATATATGAATAGGTTGGCAAAGATGTGTACGAGATGTCCGATTTAAGAATCTTGAATTCAACTCCGTAGACAACCCCATTATTATTGACCAAAACTATTGTGATGTTCGAGGAGCCTACAGAGAAATGGTAATAGTACAAGTTAACTTGGTTTTAAATATTTATTTATTTGTATAAGCATACATAGTTTGAATTAATCCATATATTAAACTCATGAGTTTTTCTTTTTTCATCACTGCTAATAGGAGAATGTTGTTTACTATAACAAGAGAGGAGCATTAAGGACAAATATAGCAATAAACTTAAACTGGTAATTCAGTGCAATGCACTGATATAACACTGCAATAAATACAGCTAACATCAGCGCAACTACTGAAGGAAAGTTACAACATATTATGTTATAGCCAAAACCGGCAGTCCTTCTAATTAATATGGCCCAATAGACATCATATAGAACCCGATCCCAATTACCTATAATTTTTCCCATTACACATTTTTGTTGTAAATATATATACTCCTTAATGAAATAAAGAAAGGCAGATGGTTATTTCTCTTTTATATCTTTCTCTCTCTATCTCTCATATGGTTATTTCTCTTTTATATCTTTCTCTCTCTATCTCTCTTCTTCTCGACGCTTCTAGGGTTTTCTCATACATTATTCCTCCATAGCCCGTCTCATCTTAATCCTAACATGGTATCAGAGCAAGAATTTTGATTCTCTGCATCGTGACTTTTATTCTCAATAAACATTTGTTCGGAGATTCCATCAAAATTGATTTCTAGTAAAAATTGGAGATTTTATTGGGGTTTTCATCTGTGGTCGGAATTTTTTAGGGTTTTAGCTCAAATCATCTCCTACTCACTCTTATTGATGAGACGTTACTATTTTGTGAATGATTCAACGGAAATTTTGGATCAATTCAAGCTAGGGTTTCTACGGTACATGCAAGGCCCTACTTCTTCGGGGTTTTTAGAGGAACACTCGTAATATCCCTCTAATATACACACTTGGAAATTATTTTGATATATCTTAGGGTTTACCTCGTATGAGTTCCATATTTGCTTGTCGTTATTTTTGAGATGTTCTCAGATTTGTATGAATAAGGACCTCTATTTGTTAGATGTCTCTAATTAGTCTATGCTATGAGTAGTACTGGTGATGATAGTACTTTAATTTCTAAATCTAAGGAATTTGTACCTTTTACACTCGATCCCTCTTATCCTTTCTATATCCATCCCTCCGATAGTCCTGGTAGCCAATTGGTACTTGTGCCATTTGATGACCATGATTTTGTGATTTGGAGGAGTAGTATGCTCACTTCTCTTTCAGCCAAAAATATATTAGGGCTTTTAGAGGGTAAGATCAATCAACCTATCCCTTATTCTCCTTATTACCCTTAGTGGGATAGATGCAACGATATGGCGAAAGCTTATATCACCAATTCTGTATCTTGAGATATTTCTACTAGGGCCATGTGCTTTAGAACTGCTAAGGAAGTTTGGAATGATATTAATGAGAGGTATATACAATCCAATGGATCCAAATATCTTCAGATTGAATGAGATAAGTGGTACTGTTTAGGATTCTTCATAATTTGTCACATACTTCACCAAACTTAGAAGCCCTTGGGATGAATTGAACTCTTCATATGTAGGGGCCATATGCTCTTATAGAGCTCTTCCCAAGTTCATAGAAGATCAACAACTTTTCTAATTTTAAATGGTCTTAATAACTCCTATCAACTATAAAAATTGGAATAATGATCATGAATCCCCCACCACCTATCAGCAAGGCTTATTCCCTCTTGTAACAGGACAAAAGTCAATGGAAACTACATCTACTATTCCAAACTTCTCAAATGATTCTGCTTCCTTTTCTACTTCTTCAACTCCTACCACAACTAATAGAACTTTCACACAAAAAGGTCAACTTTGACTCCAGGAAGAATATGACTTCTGTGTCTTGCAAGTATTATAAGAAACCTGGTCATACAGTGGACAAGTACTACAGGTTACATGGCTTTCCCGTAGAATTCTAGTTTACTAAAAAAGAAAAAGTCAGCCTTTTGTATTCAAACTGACATTCCTCTTGGTATGCTAAGTGCTCATACATCTCAATCTTTTGACAGTTCTTCTCAAGGGTTCAGAAGGGAAGAATATCATCACTTGATGACTCGATTCCGACAAGTTCAAATGTCTCCTGATACTAGTTTTGAGACTTTTCCTGTTGAGAACTCTAGGTTTGCACACATTGCAGGTTTATTTACTACTTATGCTATTGATTCTAATAACTTTCATGTAAGTGCAACTTCTTAGTTAGGAATAAATTCTTGGATATTAGACTGAGGGGAAACAAATCACATGACTCCACATAAACACTTTCTTTGCAATCTTGTACCGTTACCTAAACCTTTTCTTGTTACCTTACCTAATGAATATAAAGCTAAGGTAATGTTAACTGGTTCTCTACACCTTAGACATGATATAACCTTATATAATATCTTTCTTGTACCATCTTTCCACTTCAATTTGATTTTTAAACATTAGTTGATTTCTCAATTAGATTGTATAGCTATTCTTATCAAGTTCAATTATTCTTTATAGGGCCCTTCTCTGAAGAGGCCACTGGTAATTGATAGGATTGCTGGAAGGTTATACTATCTTCATGTTGATGCTAATTTGTTTCCTAATCCATACAGATTTTATTTTTCTAGTTCGGTGTCATGTAATAAGTCTGAGTCCACCATTCCTTCTGTAGATATTATTCCACGTGAAATAATACCTATTGTAAATAAAATAGATTTATTTTGGCATCAAAAGTTGGGTCATATACCTTTTCATAGAATGAAGTCTATTCCTTTATTATATGATAAAGTTTCTTCCAAGCAATCTTTTATTTGTTCAATTAGCCCAATAGAAAGGCAACATAGGTTGCCTTTCCCTGATAGTCAAATTCATTCAACTGCCCCATTTCAACTAGTACATATTGATGTTTGGGGACCAACCTTAATGATGATTAAAATAGAGCCACCAGGACTCATATATTATCTTGTAAAAGTAATACCCTTTCTATATTTAAAACCTTTACTTCCATGGTTATAGTCCATTATCACTCTTCAATTCAAACTTTTAGATCTGATAATGCTTATGAACTTGGTAGCACTTATGAAGCTGCTTCTTTCTTTGCTAACCAAGGAATTTTACATTAAACCACCATTTCTCACACTCCATTATAGAATGGGGTTATGGAGAAGAAACTCAAACATCTCTTATAGGTATCTAGACCTCTTCTTTTTCAATCTAAACTACCTCTTAAATTTTGGAGAGAGTGTGTCTTGACTGCCACCTACCTTATCAATAGAATGCCTTTAGCTATTTTAAACAACACTTTTCCTTTTAAAAACTACATGGTCACCAACCTCCTTATGCTCACGTAAGGTCATTTGGCCGTTTGTGCTTTGCCACTTCTCCCATATTTTCTCGAGAAAAATTCTAATCTACGTCCATTCCTAGTCTTTTCCTGGGTTACGTTGTGGTAAGAAGGGTTACAAGCTTCTAATCGTTCTACTTCTCCTGTCTCCAGGGGTGTTGTATTCCATGAACATGTCTTCCCTTTTCACTTTCCTAACCATAATGTTCCCGCCTCTCCCCCACAAGCTTTTTGTGGGCATTCCTTCTGCACTTGCCCCATCTCCTCCCCCTTCTACCAGTCTTCCCAGTTCTCCTCCTAATAATTGTTCCAAAACTTCACCTAGTACTCTCTTACATACTATACATGTTCAACCTGTAAGGAAATCTACTAGGGTTGTCACTTAACCCTCTTACCTCAAAGATTACATTTGTACTTCTGTTTTACTCTATGCTCATGTACCTGATCCTTCTAAGGTGTCCCAGGACGAGTTGCATATGCATGAGCCTCAGTTTTACTTGCAGACCACTTCATATCCTGCTTCTCAAGAGGCCATACTAAAGGAACTTCAAGATCTTGAGTCCAACCAGACTTGGGACATTGTTCCACTCTCTCCTAACAAAAAAGCTATTCCTTGTAAGTGGATTTACAAGATTAAACAGAGGGAAGATGTTTCCATTAATAGGTACAAGAAAAGTTTGGTCATCAGGTGTGACAGTTAGAAAAAGGGTATTGATTTCACTGAAACTTTTTCCCCTATTATTAAATTGACCACCATCAAATGTCTCCTCTACTTGGCTATTAAGAGAGGCTGGACTATTTATCAGTTAGATATCAATAATGATTTTCTGTATGGTGACCTTGGTGAGGAGGTTTATATGAAGATTCCTCCTAGTCTGGATATCTCTTGTACTTCTGCCTCCCATCATTTGGCTTGTAGACTAAAGAAATCTTTATATGGCCTTAGGAAGGCTTCCAGATAGTGATTTTCTAAACTATCTGAAGCACTGCACACTAGGGGCTACATTTATACTCTCAATGACTATTCTTTGTTTATCAAGTCATCTTCTAGTTCTCTTTTTGTGATGGCTATATATGTTGATGACATATTGCTAGCTGGGGATGATGTTGTTGAGTTAGATTCCATGAAGTTGTTTATGGACTACCAGTTTAAAATCAAGGACTTGGGCACAATTCACTACTTTCTTGGATTGGAGATCTCCCCTCAACCTCATGGCTATCTTATGACCCAGTCTGGGTACACCATTGATCTCATAGATGAATTCAAATGCAAGAATTTTTCTCCCATTTTCACACCTTTGGATCCTTATGTTAAAGTGCTTTCATTAATTCACCACCAGAAGTAATAATAGATTTTGATGGTGAGTGAACATCTACAGATGTACTATTCCGAAAATCCATAGCTACTACCATTACCTAAAAAAGTTAACCTGATTTGTCACGAGCCGGATTTTCCCCCCAACACCGGGATCGTGATGGCGCTTACTCGTGGTAGCTAGGCAAGCCACTATATTCACACTATCCTGGTTTTAGCAATATTTCATACTCAATTTATCAACAAGAACCATAACCTTAATTAAATAAGTGCGGAAGACTTTATCAAAATAGAGATAAGAAGTTTCAAGGTAAAATAGTACTGAAATCCTCTACCCAAGACGTGGAGTCACCAACTCACGAACTACTACTGAATACTACACATAAAGGTCCGAAAGAAAATAACATAAATCTGTTTGTCTCGGAACAAGAAGACTACAGCTATGCCTGCGGACGCATGCAAGCTACCTCGGTCTCTATATGCTCAACTCCCACACAAGGCTCTACTGCTGCTGCTCCTGATCAAAACCTGGACCTGTGCAAAAATGCACAGAAGTGTAGTAACAGCACAATCCGACCCCATATGTTGGTAAGTGCATGACCTATCCCGGCGAAGTAGTGACAAGCCTAGGACCAGACACCCACATAAACCTGTGCAGTTCTATATGTATATGTATACCACAAGATAACGAGAAAGAAGAGGTTGAGCACTGATAGGAGACTGATCCAAATACTGCTCACGAAACCCACGATCACCTGGTCCACCCTGTGAAGCCTGAAGGGCGGAATGGAAAGGCCTGGAAGACTGGCCCCTATCAAAAGATTCCTTGCCACCAGAAGAAGAACCACTAAATCTGCCTGAATGATGAGGCCTCTTGTCTGAAGAATAACCACCTCCCCGAGCAAGAGCTATCTCAACTCTATGTGCTGCATTAGTTGCCTCCTGAAATGATATATCACTCCCCACTCCCACAGCCATATGAAGTCTAATTGGCTGATTAAGTCCATCTATGAACCTGCGGACCCTCTCCCGCTCTGTGGAAAGTATCACCACTGCATGACGTGCCAAATCAATAAATCTCATCTCATACTGAGTGACAGTCATAGTGCCCTGCTAGAGGCGCTCAAACTGCCTCCGAAGTGCATCCCGCTGAGTAATAGGGAGAAACTTCTCCAGAAAAAATTCTGCAAACTGATCCGATGATAAAGCTCGGGACCTTGCTGGTCGAGTCAAACAATAATCCCTCCACCAAGTCTTGGCGGATCCTGAAAGCCTGAATGTACAGAAGTCAACTCTATTGGACTCCACAATTCCCATAGTCTTGATAATCTCATGGCAACTGAATAAGAAATCCTGAGGATCCTCTGATGTGGCACCGCTGAAGGTAGTGGTAAACAGCTTGGAGAACCGGTCAAGTCTCCATAAGGAATCAAAAGTCATGGCCGCTCCATCTCTGGCCTGAGCTGTGGTACCTGACTGAGTGGCCACAGCTGGCTGAACCACTGGTGCCTGAGGCTGAGGAGCTACTGGCTCCAGAGTACGAGCAACAGGAGTCTGGGCCCCTCCTCCAGCCTGAGAAGCGGCTGGTGCAACTTGTAATAAGCCTGCTCTGGCAACGCTATCCATAAATTTCGCTATCCTGACCAAAGCCTCCCGAAGATCCAGGGTAAATAAGGCCTCTCCTGGGACCTGAGCTGGGCCCACTGGGGCTGCTAGGACTGGAACCTCCTCGCCAGTCTCAATATGAGGCTCCACCTCTGGAATAGCTACCGGGGGCTGAGCTTTGCCCCTACCACGGCCTCTGATACGGCCTCGGCCCCTGCCCCTCACGGGAGCTGCCTGGGCTCAGGCTGCTGGTCAGCGGACGAAGAAGCGCGTGTCCTCACCATCTGCGAAAGGACAGAGTAGAAGTTCAATCAGTATTTGAGGAACAAATCGCACTACAAGAAGGAACAAATGAGAGACTCTTTCCTAACTCAATAGACTCTGGAGGACAAGTATAGACGTCTCCGTACCTACCTCTCAGACTCTACTAAGCTTGTTCGTGAGTGGTGAGACCTATGTAACCTAGAGCTCTGATACCAACTTGTCACGACCCGGATTTTTCCCCCAACATCGGGATCGTGATGGCGCCTACTCGTGGTAGCTTCGCAAGCCACTATATTCACACTATCCTGTTTTTAGCAATATTTCAGACTAAATTTATCAACAAGAACCATAACCTTAATTAAATAAGTGCGGAAGACTTTATCAAAATAGAGATAAGAAGTTTCAAGGTAAAACAATACTGAAATCCTCTACCCAAGACGTGTAGTCACCAAGTCACGAACTACTACTGAATACTACACATAAAGGTCTAAAAGAAAATAACATAAATTTGTTTATCTCGGAACAAGGAGACTATAGCTAATAACACAAATAAGAGGAAGAGACGCCAGGCCTGCGGACGCCTGCAAGCTACCTTGGTCTCTATATGCTCAACTCCCACGCAAGGCTCTACTGCTGCTGCTCCTGATCAAAACCTGGACCTGTGCAAAAACGCACAGAAGTGCAGTATCAGCACAATCCGACCCCATGTTGCTGGTAAGTGCCTGGCCTATCCCGGCGAAGTAGTGACAAGCCTAGGACCAGACACCCACATAAACCTGTGCAGTTCTATATGTATATGTACACCACAAGATAACGAGAAATAATCAAGTAACAACTCAACAAGGAATATCACAGAGGAACTCAACAGTTAACAAAAGTTATTAAATCAACAAGGAAACCAAAGTATAATGGAAAACAGGTAATATCAAGTCAAGGAATAGCAAATAGTTGCACGGCATCACCCTTCATGCTTTTACTCTCATCCTCACCAAATAAGCAAAGAAAGTGTACGGCATCACCCTTCGTGCTTTTACTCTCATCCTCACATCCATGGCACGGGATGATCCTTCGTGCATGGTTCAATAACAAGGCACAACATGATCCTTCGTGCATAATCGATAACAAGGCACGACATGATCCTTCGTGCATAATCAATAACAAGGCACGATATTAACCTTCATGCATAATCAATAAATCAAGGCACGACATTAACCTTCGTGCATAATAAATAAATCAAGGCCCGACATTAACCTTCGTACATAATAAACAAATCAAGGCACGACATTACCCTTCGTGCATTATCACTCTTCCTCACCCAAATAACAATCACAGTTAAGGGCAGAGATTGAAAACAATAAATCGTGAACCGTCCCGGCAAGGGACACAATAATCATCACAACAAAGTCCCGGCAAGGGAAATCAATATCTCACTTCACAACAAGTCCCGGCAAGGGAGAACAATAACAATTCCACAACCCGGCAAGGGTTCAACAATTTATCTTTAAAATGTCTCACAACAAGTATTAACAACGACTCACGGTTATGCAAGACGCCAGTGTATGGATGCTTGTCACCACAGCCCATACACCGCACTCGATCACATAGCACATAGCACATAATCCTATTCCTTCAAGCTAGGATAGAACAAACACTTACCTCTAGCCTTGAAGTCCAAATTATTCTTCAATTATAGCTTTTTCCACGAATTTCTGCTTTCAACTAGCTCTAATCTAATCACAGTTGATTCCATTTCATTAATAAATCCTAATTAACTTGGTTTGAATGCTTAAAAATGGTTTTCCCAAAGTTTACCCCAAAATTTTCCAAAACGCCCCTGGCCCACGTGGTCGGAACTCGGGGTTCGGACCAAAATCCGGTTACCCATTCCCCCACGAGTTCAAATATATGATTTGTTTCAAAATCGGACCTCAATTCGAGGTCCAATTACCCAATTCATGAAAACCCTAGGTTCTACCCAAAAACAAGAATTTCTACCATGAAAACCTTTGATTGCTGTTGAAAAACATGTTTAATATTGTTAGGAATTGAAAGAATTGAGTAAAAAGTGACTTACAATTGCTTTGGAGTGAAATTGCTCTTGAGGGTTCATGTGTGGTGTGTGGGTTTTTGAAAGAATGAAGAATGAACTGAAAAATTCACTTAAGTATAAAATTGCACAGCTGCGGATATCGCAATTACGAACATTTGTTCGCAATTGCGAACACTACAGGTCTGGGGACTGTCATCGTCGCATTTGTGACATTATGTTCGCATTTGTGAACAAGGCTGGGTCAAGAGGCCTTCACATTTGCGACAAATGCTTCGCATTTGCGAAGCCAGGCGAAACATTGAAGGCCTCGCATTTGCGAGGTTAACTTCGCATATGCGAACCAATGCTCAACCCTGCCAACTTCGCATTTGCGAAGTATGGTTCGCATTTGCGAACCAAGGGCAGTCTGGGACTTCTCGCAAGTGCGAGAAAATCTTCGCATTTGCAAAGATACCAGCTCGTGAAAAACCAGCTGTGTAAAATTTCAGAAATTGAACCAACGACCTATCAAATATTTACCCGAGCCCCCCAGGCTCCAAACCAAACATGTACACAACATCAAAAATATATTACAAACTTGCTCGTGCGATCACATCGCCAATATAACATCGTTTTCATCAAATCAAGCCTCAAGTTCATGATTATCATCCTTTTTAGTTTCATAACTTTCAAATTTGGAACTCAAGGTTCAAAACACATCAAACGACATCCAAATGTCACCAAACTTTGCAGAAAGCACATATATAATATTTAAGACTTGTACTGGGCGTCGGAACCAAAATACGAGCCCGATACCAAGGTTAATTAATTCATTTTCCTTTAATAATTACATCAAAAACAATTTCACAGAAAAATTCATAACTTAGGCTCTAGGCCTCGGAATTTGACTCCGGACGCATGTCCAAGTCCCATATTTTCCTACGGACCTTCCGGGACCATCTAATCTCGGGTCCGGGTCCGTTTACCAAAAATGTTGACCGAAGTCAACTATATCAATATTAATATCATTTTTCTTCAAATTTCTCATAGAATTCATATATTCTATCACAAAATCTTTCCGGCTACATGCCCGGATCGTGCACGTAAATCGAGGCAATATAGAATGAGGTTTTCAAGGCCTCGAAAGTGTGGAACGAGTGAGGAAAACAAGTGATGACCCTTTGGGTCATCACATGATTCTTGTCAAATAAAAGAAAAAAGGTGAGTGATTTTGATAACAACTGAAAATATAAACAGAAAAAAGGATATCAAAGAGGTCTTCAAATAACAACTCCTTTTCAACTTTTGAGGGACAACTAATAAGCCCTCCAAGCTGATTTTGAAAAAAGAGAGAATGAAACTATACTGAGTTAATTTTTACTAGATCTCGATTCTGAAAACACCTGGATTATAAGAAAATATTTCGTCTAATTAAAAGCTTGCATTTTCTCCATTTCTTTGTTTAAAAAACATCAAAAATACAAACTCAAAGTCAGAAAACCTTCTTGAAAAAACACAGATGGTTTATAGAAGGGGATAAAAAAAAGCGGGATGATATAGAAACTGGGGAAGAAAGAAGATAAAAAAACTCAAAGAAAATTCGAAATTTTTAAGAAAATGATGATTTTTTTAGTGTGGTGTGTGCAGGTGTGAGAATAATATTGATGAGTATACCTCTCTCTCGCCGCACTCTTTTGTTTTGTGGCCTTTATACATATTTTTGTTAACGGGCTCCGCATCACCTAAACATTTGTAGGCCCGTTGGATACGACTAATGAACAACAATCATTATTTTTCCATGACTGTTTTTTGTTTTTTTGACTTTTAGGTCCATAAAATAGGAGACGATTTCTAATTTTTCGTGTGCTAATGTTCACACTATCTTCATGAATTCGGGCAACAGGCACCGAATCGCCTAAAATCTTGTGTGTCTATCACAAACAAATAACATAATTATAATGAATAATAATCATTGCTTTGCCATGAGTGTTCTTTGTTTTATGGTTTTTTTTAGGGCCATAAAACAGTAGACGATTCCCAATTTTTCATTGTGCTAATGTTCCACATTTTCATGAATTTGGATGACGGGTACCGAATTGCCTAAAATTATGTGTGCCAATAAAAAACGATCTAATGGACAATAATCGTAGCTTCACTACGACAAATCCTCATTTTTTAGCATAGAGCCATAAAAAAGAGTTTAGGATAATTCCTAATTTTTTATGTGCTAATGTATGCATCATCTTTATGAATTTGCTCAATGGATTTCGAGTCGCCTAAAATTTTGTCCTTACCAATTCTGGTTCCCTAGTACACTTTTGAAGTTGTGGAGAAAGGCTGCACATTTTGACAAATCCACCACCACTCAACCAGGAGCCTAGACTAAAATATTTTGTTACTTGAGAAAACATGACTTATAAGGCATCATATATCTATGAACGATTATATCCACCTGCTATTTTTAGTTTAATGGTTGAGTAAGTGACTATTTAGGTTAAATTTTTGATAAAATAACATTAGAAGAATATGGGACATTTGCATCTATACTCGCTTTTTGGGTCACATTTTAATTTGTATGATGCGTACACACTTTTTCGAGTAACTTCAGTATACGGGCCTGAAGTAGAAATGACAATCACACAAACTTCAGCATTCTAGTAGATGGGCCTGAAGTCGCAAAAATTGCTGAACCAAGTGTGCTAAATTTTTTATTTGTAATTGTTGAACTTCAGCATGTTTTAGCTGAAGTTTTTCACGTAAACTTAGTGTTGGCTGAAGTTTTTATTTGTAGTTACTGAACTTAAGCATTTCTAGTAGCTGAAGTTTTGTTCTTTATTTGCTAACGTTTTTATTCGTAATTGTTGAACTTAAGCATTCTAGTAGCTGAAGTTTTGTTTTTTATTTGCTGAAGTTTTTATTTGTAATTGTTGAACTTAAGCATTCTAGTAGCTGAAGTTCTATTCTTTATTTGTTGAAGTTTGTTTGTTTGTAATTGTTGAACTTAAGCATTCTAATAGCTAAATTTTTGTTCTTTATTTCATTTGTCTGCCATTACCTTTTGTTGTGCTACTTCATGTGTAATCTACCGGATTGCCGATATTACTTGTTAATTGTGTGTAATGCCTGAGGGGTGGACTTCTGAGCTTATCTGCACTACTTGTTTTGCATTTATTTGCATAAATGTTGAAAAAAATATTTTCAAAAGAGGTTTTAAACTGAGCTAAGATATTTTTAAAGATTTCACAGTTTCACTGCTTTTTATCAAAGGGTTTACACTACTCCTATATAGCATTATAGTTTGCTTTACGTAATTTTTTACTGCTTAGTTGTTATTTACCCTTATTACTCATTAAGTTGGAGTACTCACTTTATTCCATGCACCTTTTGTGCATATGCATGTGTTTATTCATCCGGTAGCAGGTTTTGGCTGATCAAAAGCAGAATCATAGGAGTTAGCGAGGGACTTCTAGCATTTGCAGCACCACTTTTCACTTTTTGTTCATTATTACGGCTTTGTATATTTTAGGCCTTGTAGTGATGTTCATATTCTAATAGTTGCTCGTGACACCCCGGTTCGGGCTGTGTCGGGATGGCTTTCCTTATTATATTTGCTATTTTTGCACTTTATGGTTATTAAATCATATTTTAGAACTATTTATGTTAATTAATTGCTTAAAAAAGAGTTTTATGATGGTTTGGCTGGCCTTGTCTTCACGAGAGGTGCCATCACAATCGGGTTCAAAAATTAAATCGTGATAATGAGTTTTTCTTTTTTCATCACAGCTAATAGGAGAATATTATTTTGCATAGCATGAGAGGAACATCAAGGACAAATATAGCAATAAACTTGAACTAGTAATTCAGTGCCATGCAGTGATATAACGCTAAAATAAATACAACTAACATTAACAACTCATGAAGAGAAAGTTACAACATATTGTGTTATATCCCAAACCGACAG
Source organism: Nicotiana noctiflora (assembly GCA_032618575.1). NCBI lineage: Eukaryota > Viridiplantae > Streptophyta > Magnoliopsida > Solanales > Solanaceae > Nicotiana > Nicotiana noctiflora. Next base: position 251,125 of record JASVEL010005943.1, read on the forward strand.
TCCTTCTAAATAATATGGCCCAATAGACATCATATAGAACCCGAGCCCAATTACTTGTAATTTTGTCCATTACACATTTATTGTTGTAAATATATATATACTTCTTAATGAAATAAAGAAAGTCAGATAGTTATTTCTCTTTTATATTTTTCCCTCTCTGTCTCTCTTCTTCTCGACCCTTCTAGGGTTTTATCATTCATTATTCCTCCATAGCTCGTCTGAGCTTAATCCTAACACGGTATAAGAGCAGGAATTGTGATTCTCTGCGTCGCGACTTTTATTCTCAATGAAGATTCGCTCGGAGATTCCATCAAAATCGATTTCTAGTAAAAATCAGAGATTCTGTTGGGGTTGTCATCTGTGTTCGGAAACTTTTAATTTAGCTCAAATCATCTCCTACTCACTCTTATTGATGAGACGTTACTATATTGTGAAAGATTCAATAGAAATTTTAGATCAATTCAAGCTAGGGTTTCTGCGGTACATGCAAGGCCCAACTTCTTCGAGTTTTCATACGAAGGCTCGTAATATCCCTCTATTATACACACTTGAGGATTATTTTGATATATCTTAGGGTTTACATCATGTGATTTTCGTATTTGCATGTCGTTATTTTTGAGATGTTCTTAGATTTTTATGAATAAAGACCTTTATTTGTTAGATGTCTCTAATTAGTCTATGATATGAGTAGTACTGTTGATGATATCAGTTCAATTTCTATTTTTAAGGGATTTTTACCTTTTACGCTCGATCCCTTTCTTCCTTTCTATATCCATCCCTCTAATAGTCCTGGTAGCCAATTGGTACCTATGCCATTTGATGACCATGGTTTTGTGCTTTAGAGAGTAGTATGCTTACTTCTCTTTCAACCAAAAATATATTAGGGCTTTTAGATGGTAAGATAAATCAACCTATCCCTAATTCTCCTTGTTACCCTTATTGGGAGAGATGCAACGAGATGGTGAAAGCCTAGATCACCAATTATATATCTTGAGATATTGCTTCCAGGGCCATATGCTTTAGAATTGCCAAGGAAGTCTGGATTGCTATTAATGAGAGGTTTGTATAATCCAATGGATTCAAATATCTTCAGATTCGGCGAGAGATAAGTGAGGGTTCTTCAAACATTGTCACATACTTCACCAAACTTAGAAGCCATTGGGATGAGTTAAATTCCTCATATGTAAGGCCTATATTCTCTTGTGCAGCTCTCCCCAAGTTCATAGAAGATTGACAACTTTTCCAATTCTAAATGGGCTTAATGACTCATATCAACTATAAAAATTGCAATAATGATCATGAATCCCCCGCCACCTATCAGCAAGGCTTATTCCCTCCCGCAACAGGATAAAATTCAAATGTAAATTACATTTTACTATTTCAAACTTCTCAAATGATTCTTCTTCCTTTTCTATTTCTTCAAATCCTACCACAACTAATAGAACTTTTACACAAAAAGTCAACTTTGATTCCAGGAAGAATATGTCTACTTTTTCTTGCAAGTATTGCAATAAACCTAGTCATACAGTGGACAAGTGCTACAAGTTACATAGGTTTTCCGTATCGAGTTTACTAAGTCAGCCTTTTTTGGTATTCCAAGTGCTCCTACATCAGAATCTTCTGACAGTTCTTCTCATGGGTTCACAAAGGAATAACATCATCACCTGCTGACTCTATTTAGACAAGTTCAAATGTCTCCTGGTACTAGTTCTAAGACTTTTCCTGCTGAGAACTCTAGGTTTGCACACATTTCAGGTTTGTTTACTGCTTATGCTATTGATTCTGAAAACTTTCATGTATGTACAACTTCTCAGTTAGGAATAAATTCTTGGATATTAGACTGAGGGGCAACAAACCACATGACTCCACATAAACACTTTCTTCACAATCTTGTACCCTTACCTAAACCTTTTTTGTTACCTTACCTAATGGATATAAAGTTAAAGTAATGTGAACTGGTTATCTACACCTTAGACATTATATAACCTTACTTAATATCTTTCTTGTACCATATTTCCACTTCCATTTAATTTCCATACATAAGTTGATTTCTCAATTAGGTTGTATAGCTATTCTTATCAAGTTCAATTGTTCTTTATAGGGACCTTCTCTAAAGAGGCCACTAGTAATTGATAAGACTGCTGGAAGATTATACTATCTTCATCCTGATGCTGATTTATTTCCTAATCTATACTTATTATCATTTTCTAATTCAGTGTCATGTAATATGGCTGAGTCCACCATTCCTTCTGTAGATACTATTCTATATGAACAAACACCTATTGTAAATAAAATGAATTTGTTTTGGCATTAAAAGTTGGGTCATATACCTTTTCATATAGTGAAGTCTATTCCTTTCTTTTCTGATAAAGTTTCTTCCAAGAAATCTTATATTTATTCAATTAGCCCAATAGAAAGAGGAAAAAGGTTGTCTTTCCCTAATATTCAAATTCATTCAACTACCCCATTTTAACTAGTACATATTGATATTTGGGGGCCTTATAACTCTAAAACTTACAATGGTTTCTGATATTTTTTAACCTTAGTTGATGATTACAGTAGAGCCACCAGGACTCATCTATTATCTTGTAAAAGTAATGCACTTCCTATATTTAAATCCTTTACTTCCATGGATAAAGTCCATTTTCACTCTTCACTTCAAACTTCTAGATCTAATAATGCTTATGAACTTGGTAACAGTCGTGAAGCTGCTTCTTTCTTTGCTAACTAAGGAGTTTCACATCAAACCATCATTTCTCACACTCCATTACACAATGGTGTTGTGAAGAGAAAACACAAACATCTCTTAGAAGTATCTATGGCTCTTCTTTTTCTATCTAAACTACCTCTCAAATTTTTGAGAGAGTGTGTCTTGACAGCCACCTACCTTATCAATAGAATACCTTTAGCTATTTTAAACAACACTTCTTCTTTTAAAAATTACATGGTCACCAACCTCCTTATACTCACGTAAGGTCTTTTGGTTGCTTGTGCTTTGCCACTTCTCCCAAAATTGGTAGAGACAAATTCCAATCTAGGTCCATTCCTAGTCTCTTCTAGGGTTACCCTTGTGGTAAGAAGGGTTACAAGATTCAAAATCATTCAACTTCTTCTGTCTCCAGTGATGTTGTGTTCCATGAACATATCTTCCCCTTTCACTCTCCTAACCATAATGTTCCTGCCTCTCCATCACAAGCTTTTGTGGACATTCCTTATGCACTTTCACCCTCTCCTCCACCTTCTACCAGTCTTCCTAGTTCTCCACCTAACAATTGTTCCAAAACTTCACCTAGTACTCTCTTACCTACTGTACATGTTCAAGCTGTAAGGAAATCTACTAAGATTGTCACTCCACCCTTTTACCTCAAAGATTACATCTGTACTTCTATTTTTACCCTATGCTCATGTACCTGATCCTTCTAAGGTGTCCCAGGGGAAGATGCATATGCAAGAGCCTTAGTTTTACTAGAAAACCACTCACATCCTGCTTCTCTAGAGGCCATACTAAAGGAATTTATAGCTCTTGAGTCCAAACAGAATTGGGACATTGTTCCACTCCCTCCTCAAAAAAACTATTCATTGTAAGGGGGTTTACAAGATTAAATAGATGGCAGATGGTTCCATCGATAGGTACACAGCAAGTTTGGTCATCAGGGGTGACACTCAGAAGGAGGGTATTGATTTCACTGAATCTTTTTCCCCTATTCCTAAATTGACCACCATCAAATGTCTCTTCACCTTGGCTATTAAGAGAGCATGGACTATTTATCAGTTAGATATCAATAGTGATTTTCTGTATGATGACCTTCGTAAGGAGGTTTATATGAAGATTCCTCCTGGTCTGAATGCCTTTTCTATTTCTACCTCCCCTCATTTGGCTTGTAGACTAAAGAAATCTTTATATGGCCTTAGGAAGACTTCCAGACAGTAGTTTTCTAAACTATCTGAAGCACTGTACTATACGGGCTACATTTATACTCTTAGTGACTATTCTTTGTTTATCAAGTCATCTTCTATTTCTCTTATTATGATGGCTATCTATGTTGATGACATATTGCTAACCGGAGATGATGTTGCTGGGTTAGACTCCTTGAAGTTGTTTATGGACTACCAGTTTAAAATTAAGGACTTGAGCATAATTCACTACTTTCTTGGGTTGGAAATCTTCTCTCATCCTCAGGGATATCTTATGACCCAGTCCAAGTACACCGGTGATCTCTTAGATGAAATCAACTACAAGCAATTTTTCGCTGTTTCCATACCTCTGGATCCTTCTGTTAAACTTTATTTAGATATAGAGGCACCTACCTCTGATCCTAGTCTATACAGAAGGCTTATTAGGAAGTTGAACTTTCTGCAACACACAAGGCCTGACATTTTTTTCTCTGTTCAGTATCTCAACTAATTTTTTTAACATCCTCAAGTTCCACACATGTTAGTTGCATTTCATGTTTTAAGGTATCTTATGAATTACCCTACACAAGGTATCCCGTTTCCCAATTCTATTGGCATGTCTTTTATGGGGTTTTATAATTCTAATTGGGGTTC